>CM059798.1:26088112-26168112 GCA_030435695.1 Brachymystax lenok tsinlingensis
AGGTGCAGGTCAAACGAATACTTCTGTTGGAAAAAAATAAACAAACAACAAAATAGTTTCATAGGGTTTTACCTAAACATACATTCTAGCAGTATAGTAACACGATGACAAGTTTCTGCTGTTAAATGCCTCACCCTGGACTTCTTCCTCAGGACATAGACAACCACCACCAGACAGACGATGACTAACAATATGAGGAACAGGATTACATAGCCTACAGGTGGGAGAGAGGGAGGGAGGGAGGAGGGAGGGAAGAGAGGGGAGAGGTAGAGAGGGGGAAGGATAGAGGGGAGAGGTAGGGGGAGGGAGAAAGAGGAGAGAGGGATGGGAGAGATAGAGAGGGGAGAGGAGAGACGGGGAGGGAGAGGGGAGGGTGAGGGAGAAAGAATGGGGAGGGAGGGAGGGAGAAGGGGGAGAGAGAGAGAGAGACACAGAGAGAGAGAGAGAGAGAGAGAGAGAGAGAGAGAGAGAGAGAGAGAGAGAGAGAGAGAGACAGAGAGAGAGAGAGAGAGAGAGAGAGAGAGAGAGAGAGAGAGAGAGAGAGAGAGAGAGAGAGAGAGAGAGAGAGAGAGAGAGAGTGTAAATAGTGTTGCAGTTCATTCCAATTTCAAATAAGTGTAAAAATGTATAAACATGTACAGTACCAGTCAGAAGTTTGGACACACCTACTCATTTCCATGTTTGTTCTTTATTTTTTACTATTTTCTACATTGTAGAATAATAGTGAAGAAATCAAAACTATGAAATAACACATATGGAATCATGTAGTAACCAAACAAGTGTTAAACAAATCAAAATATATTTTATATTTGAGATTCTTCAAAGTAGCCACCCAATCTCTTGGGATTCTCTCAACCAGCTTCCAGAGTTCAACCAGAGTCACCTGGAATGCATTTCAATTAACAGGTGTGCCTTGTTAAAAGTTAATTTGTAAAATGTATTTCCATCTTAATGCGTTTGAGCCAATCAGTTGTGTTGTGACAAGGTAGGGGTGGTATACAGAAGATATCCCTATTTGGTAAAAGACCAAGTCCATATTAAGGCAAGAACAGCTCAAATAAGCAAAGAGAAACGACAATCCATCATTACTTTAAGACATGAAGGCCAGTCAATATGAAACATTTCAAGAACTTTGAAAGTTTCTTCAAGTGCAGTCGCAAAAACCATCAAGCGCTATGTTGAAACTGGCTCTCATGAAGACCGCCACAGGAAAGGAAGACCCAGAGTTACCTCTGCTGCAGAGGATAAGAGTTACCAGCCTCACAAATTGCAGCTCAAATAAATGCTTCACAGAGTTCAAGTAACAGACACATCTCAACATCAACTGTTCAGAGGAAACTGTGTGAATCAGGCCTTCATGGTCGAACCACTACTAAAGGACACCAATAAGAAGAAGAGACTTGCTTGGGCCAAGAAACACGAGCAATGGACATTAGACCGGTGGAAATCTGTCCTTTGGTCTGATGAGACCAAATTTGAACGGATGATCTCTGCATGTGTGGTTCCCACCGTGAAGCATGGAGGAGGAGGTGTGATGGTGTGGGGGTGCTTTGCTGGTTAAACTGTTAGTGATTTATTTAGAATTCAAGGCACACTTAACCAGCATGGCTACCACAGCATTCTGCAGCAATACTCCATCCCATCTGGTTTGTGCTTAGTGGGACTATCTAATGACCCAACACACCTCCAGGCTGTGTAAGGGATATTTGACCAATAAGGAGAGTGATGGAGTGCTGCATCACACAACCTGGCCTCCACAACCACCCGACCTCAACCCAAATGAGATTGTTTTGGGATGAGTTGGACCGCAGAGTGAAGGAAAAGCAGCCAACGAGTGCTCAGCATTAGTGGGAACTCCTTCAAGCATTCCAGGTGAAGCTGGTTGAGAGAATGCCAAGAGCTGTCATCAAGGCAAAAGGTTGGCTACTTTTAAAGAATCTAAAAATCTAAATTATATTTTCATTTGTTTAACACTTTTTTTTTTGGTTACTACATGATTCCATAGTTGTGATGTCTTCACTATTATTCTACAATGTAGAAAAGAGTAAAAAAATTAAGAAAAACCCTTGAATGAGTAGGTGTGTCTAAACTTTAGACTGGATGTGGATCATATCGATGGTACCTGCTGTGGCACTGGCTCCTCCTCCAGTAGATTCTATCACCACTGAAACAATAATTACAACCATCAACAACAAACACAGAAACAGTTATATAGGGCCAGAGGGGCTGTGGTATATGGCCAATATTACCACGGCTAAGGGCTGTCCTTTGCCCTTAGCCGTGGTAACATTGGCCATATACCACAAACCCCCTGAGGTGCCTTATTGCTATTATAAACTGCTTACCAAAGGTAATTAGAGCAGTACAAATAAATGTTTTGTCATACCCGTGGTATACGGTCTGATATACCACGGCTGTCAGCCAATCAGCATTCAAGGCTTGAACCACCCAGTTTATAAATGGCAATATATCATAGGGTATTATATATATATATATATTATATAAATTAGCAAAAAGTCAAAAAAACTGTTTTTGCTTTGTCATTATGTGTATAGTATTATATATTATAGTATTATAGTATTACGTGTAGATTGATGATGGAAAATGTTTTATTTAATCCATTTTAGAATAACATAACAAAATGTGGAAAAAGTCCAGGGGTCTGAATACTTTCCCAAATGCACTGTACTGTATCTCATATCTCATTCATTTGGCTGTGGGAATTTTGTTATTTTTCTAAAACACGTCTAACGGCCTAGCTGTGTGTCTTTCCTGTGGTAGATGGGAGCGTGTGTGAGCTCAGGCGTAACGGCTGTGGTTAGATGCACAGGAAGACTGACATGCAGCTAGCTAGCTACAGGACTGTAGGCCTTACCTCACGCACGCGGGTACACACACACACACACAGACACACACACAGACACACACACACATGCACGCACGCACGCACACGCACACACGCCCACGCACACACACAAATTGTCCGTTCCGTTACCTTGTGATGATGATGTTGTTACGGTGGTCTTGTCATAGAACTCTGTACCGTGAAGATCCACTTCATCAGTGGTCGCCCCTGACGACATCGTTTCCACGGCAACCGTCGTCACGTAGTCCAACAAGGTTCCGATGTCTTCGTTCTGGTCTTGGGATTGATTGCCGTCTCTACCAAAGGTGATGTTTTCGGTGGAGTTACCGTCATCGTAGTCTGCCTGGACCAGGGTAGTAACTGTAGGACTGTTCTGAGTGGCTGAGGGGGTATGAGCAGAAGTGGCAGCAAGGGTGGTAGTTGGCATGTATTCACTGCCATTCTTTTCGGTCCCTGATACGCCATCAATATCACCATCCTGGTCTGCTTTGACTATGTAGAGGATCAGTACCGCACCTAGAAGAGAGGAGGACAAGAAAACATTCATCCTCACAAATGCTGACTAAATATGTACACTACATGACCAAAAGTATGTGGACACCTGCTCGTCCAACATCTCATTCCAAAATCATGGGCATTAATATGGAGTTGGTCCCCCCTTTGCTGCTATAACAGCCTCCACTCTTCTGGGAAGGCTTTCCGCTAGATGTTGGAACATTGCTGCTATAACAGCCTCTACACTTCTGGGAAGGCTTTCCACTAGATGTTGGAACATTGCTGCTATAACAGCCTCCACTCTTCTGGGAAGGCTTTCCACTAGATGTTGGAACATTGCTGCTATAACAGCCTCCACTCTTCTGGGAAGGCTTTCCACTAGATGTTGGAACATTGCTGCTATAACAGCCTCCACTCTTCTGGGAAGGCTTTCCACTAGATGTTGGAACATTGCTGCTATAACAGCCTCCACTCTTCTGGGAAGGCTTTCCACTAGATGTTGGAACATTGCTGCTATAACAGCCTCCACTCTTCTGGGAAGGCTTTCCACTAGATGTTGGGACATTGCTGCAGGGACTTGCTTCCATTCAGCCACAAGAGCATTAGTGAGGTCGGGCACTGATGTTGGACGATTAGGCCTGGCTCACAGTCGGCGTTCCAATTCATCCCAAAGGTGTTCAATGGGGTTGAGGTCAGTGCTCTGTGCAGGCCAGTCAAGTTCTTCCTCACCGATCTCGACAAAACATTTCTTTATGGA
Organism: Brachymystax lenok tsinlingensis; assembly: GCA_030435695.1. Classification (NCBI taxonomy): domain Eukaryota; kingdom Metazoa; phylum Chordata; class Actinopteri; order Salmoniformes; family Salmonidae; genus Brachymystax; species Brachymystax lenok. Next base: position 26,092,231 of record CM059798.1, read on the forward strand.
CCTCGCTTTGTACACGGGGGCATTGTCATGCTGAAACAGGAAAGGGCCTTCCCCCAAACTGTTGCCACAAAGTTGGAAGCACAGAATCGTCTAGAATGTCATTGTATGATGTAGCGTTAAGATTTCCCTTCACTGGAACTAAGGGGCCTGAACCATGAAAAACAGCCCCAGACCATTAGTCCTCCACCAAACTTTACAGTTGGTACTCTGCATTCAGGCAGGTAGTGTTCTCCTGGCATCCGCCAAACCCAGATTTATCCGTCAGACTGCCAGATGGTGAAGCGTTTCCACTGCTCCAGACTCCAATAGTGGTGAGCTTTACACCACTCCAGCCGACGCTTGGCATGGTGATGTTAGGCTTGAAAATCCATTTCATGAAGCTCCCGACAAACAGTTCTTGTGCTGACGTTGCTTCCAGAGGCAGTTTGGAACTCTGCAGTGAGTGTTGCAACTGAGGACAGACGATTTTACCGCCACGAAGCTTCAGCACTCGGCGGTCCCGTTCTGTGAGCTTGTTCAGCCGTTGTTGCTCCTAGACGTTTCCACTTCACAGTAACAGCACTTCCAGTCGACCCGGGGGGGCAGCTCCAGCAGGGCAGACATTTGATGAACTGACTTGCTGGAAAGGTGGCATCCTATGATGGTGCCACGTTGAAAGTCACGTGAGCTCTTCAGTACGGGCCCATTCTACTGCCAGTGTTTGTCTATGGAGATCGCATGGCTGTGTGCTCGATTTTGTACACCTTTCAGCGACGGGTGTGGCTGAAATAGCCGAATTCACTCATTTGACGGGGTGTCCACATACTTTTGTATATATAGTGTATTAGGCAACATCAACTGGAGGATATGGAAAGCGGGAGATAACAGAGAGAGAGAGAGAGAGAGAGAGAGAGAGAGAGAGAGAGAGAGATAACAGAGAGAGAGATAACAGACAAAGAGAGGGAAAGGTGCTGCAGAACCATAAACAACTGATAAACTCACCCAGGATATAAATGAAGATCGATGGCATATTGATGATTTATCAATAGTTCCGTCTGCATCTGAAGGGTTGAGGCAGAACCAAGTCCGTCACACGTGAAGACAAGAATGTATTTTTCTCTTCAGTGTCTCTCTGACAGGAATTGAGTCACAGACCACAAACACCTAGCTGGGGCTGTCTCAACAGTCTACAGTGACTTCCTCCCCTCGTCTCCTCTCCTTCCTCCCGACTCAGAATCAACATGCTGAAACCAATATATTTTACTCTGTGCTTGTACGGTTCATCTGCCCAGTTGGTTCATAAAGGAGAGAGAAATTAGAGGAGACGAGATGAAGAGAGGAGAGGCAGCTGAGGAGATGAGGAGAGGAAGCTGAGGAGACGAGGAGAGGAAGCTGAGGAGACGAGGAGAGGAAGCTGAGGAGACGAGGAGAGGAAGCTGAGGAGACGAGGAGAGGAAGCTGAGGAGACGAGGAGAGGAAGCTGAGGAGACGAGGAGAGGAAGCTGAGGAGACGAGGAGAGGAAGCTGAGGAGATGAGGAGAGGAAGCTATTTGAGACTCAGCCCTTGTCCTCCTCTGACAGGATACCGAGCGCTCTCTCTCTCTCTCTCTCTCTCTCTCTCTCTCTCTCTCTCTCTCTCTCTCTCTCTCTCTCTCTCTCTCTCTCTCTCTCATTTCAGGATTCCTGACTGACTTAAACCAGGGCCTTACAGAAGCATTGTCAACTGGCCTACATGCATGACTGAAGTGAGATATAAATATATAGGTACCCCCATTAAAACCCATACCCCCCTACTCTGTAACCCCCTGGGACCGAGAGACTGAAAAACAGCCATCACTAACATTGAGTGGCTGCTGCCAACATACTGACTTAAATCTCTAGACACTTTAATAATTAATAATTGGATGTAATAAATGTATCACTAGCCACTTTAAACGATGCCATTTATATAATGTTTACATATCCTACATTACTCATCTCATATGTATATACTGTACTCCATACCATCTACTGCATCTTGCCTACGCCGGTCAGCCATCGCTCATCCATATATTTATATGTACATACTCATATTCATTCCTTTACACTTGTATGTATAAGGTAGTTGTTGTGAATTTGTTAGATTACTTGTTAGATACTACTGCATGGTCGGAACTAGAAGCACAAGCACAAGCACAAGCATAAAATTAGTTTTGATTTGATTTGATCTTTCTAGACTGGCAACATTCTCCCTTCAGAGGGGAGACAGTGCCTCCTGCTGGTTAAACTGTGGCATAACACTGAGAAGACTTGGACCTATAGCTAGTAAAAGCAGACCTTCAGAGAGGAGACAGTGCCTCCTGCTGGTTAAACTGTGGCATAACACTGAGAAGACTTGGACCTATAGCTAGTAAAAGCAGACCTTCAGAGAGGAGACAGTGCCTCCTGCTGGTTAAACTGTGGCATAACACTGAGAAGACTTGGACCTATAGCTAGTAAAAGCAGCCCAATGGGGCTCAAACTCCAAACACATTTAATTCAACAACAGACAGAGAGATACATACATTTGCCATTCATTCCCAGACAGTTCAGACAGCAGGTGAAGTCAGCAGGGTAGGAGACCTGGGTTTGGGGCCTCAACTGCTGCCTTTATCAGGTCTCGTTCAAGTCTTTATGTCAGACACCAACTGAAAGAGAGGCCATAAGATTTATCTGGAACTAACAGCATCAATAACACTGCTTCCCAAATGGCACACTAGTCCCTATATAGTGCACTACTTTAGACCAGAGACCTATGGGTCTCCCTATTCCCTATATAGTGCATTACTTTAGACCAGGGCCCTATGGGTTTCCCTATTCCCTATATAGTGCACTACATTAGACCAGAGTCCTATGGGTCTCCCTATTCCCTATATAGAGCACTACTTTAGACCAGGGCCCATAGTGAATAGAGTGCCAATTGAGACGCAGACAGAGACTGGAATACCCTGCACCCAAGACCCCTGCACTGGTCACTATAACTCCTGCTATACACACCTATTAAAATACTGTCCACACCATTCACATACCTACAGTGAAGATGAAGATATACCTACAGTGCCTTCGGAAAGAATTCAGACCCCTTGACCTTTTCCACATTTTGTTACGTTACAGCCTCATTCTAAAACTGATTAAATTGTTTTTTCCCTCATCAATCTACACAAAATACCCCATAATGACATCCCAATACCCCATAATGACATCCCACTACCCCATAATGACATCCCAATACCCCATAATGACATCACAATACCCCATAATGACATCACAATACCCCATAATGACACCACAATACCCCATAATGACATCATAATAACCCATAATGACATCACAATACCCCATAATTACATCATAATACCCCATAATGACATCACAATACCCCATAATGACATCCCAATACCCCATAATGACATCATAATACTCCATAATGACATCACAATACCCCATAATGACATCACAAAACCCCATAATGACAAAGCAAAAACCGGTTTTTAGACATTTTTGCTAATAATAAAAGAAACAGTTCCATCAGTATTCAGACCCTTTACTCAGTACTTTGTTGAATCACCTTTGGCAGCGATTACAGCCTCGAGTCTTCTTGGATATGACGCTACAAGCTTGGCACACCTGTATTTGGGGAATTTCTCTCATTCTTCTCTGCAGATCCTCTCAAGCTCTGTCAGGTTGAATGGGGAGCGTCGCTGCACAGCTATTTTCAGGTCTCTCCAGAGTTTGATCGGGTTTAAGTCCAGGCTCTGGCTGGGCCACTCAGGACATTCAGAGACTTGTCCCGAAGCCACTCCTGCGTTGTCTTGGTGTGTGCTTAGGGTCGTTGTCCTGTTGGAAGGTGAACCTTCGGTCCAGTCAGAGGTCCTGAGCGCTCTGGAGCAGGTTTTCATCAAGGATCTCTCTGTACTTTGCTCTGTTCATCTTTGCCTCGATCCTGACTAGTCTCCCAGTCCCTGCCGTTGAAAAACACCCCCACAGCATGATGCTGCCACCACCATGCTTCACCGTAGGGATGGTGCCAGGTTTCCTCCAGATGTGACGCTTGGCATTCAGGCCAAAGAGTTCAATCTTGGTTTCATCAGACCAGAGAATCTTGTTTCTCATGGTCTGAGAGTCTTTAGGTGTCTTTTGGCAAACTCCAAGTGGGCTGTCATGTGCCTTTTACTGAGGAGAGGCTTCCGTCTGGCCACTCTACCATAAAGACTTGATTGGTGGAGTGCTGCAGAGATGGTTGCTCTTCTGGAAGGTTGTCCCATCTCCACAGAGGAACTCTGGAGCTCTCTCAGAGTGACCATCAGGTTCTTGGTCAAATCCAAATCAAATCAAATCAATTCGAATCACATACACATGGTTAGCTGATGTTAATGCGAGTGTAGCGAAATGCTTGTGCTTCTAGTTCCGACCATGCAGTAGTATCTAACAAGTAATCTAACAATTTCACAACAACTACCTTATACACACAAGAGTAAAGGAATGAATAAGAATATGTACATATAAATATAAGGGTGATTCTGATGTTCCTTGTTCCAAATCTGTTAGTGGGTGCTGCCTTGCCAACTAACTGCTATTGTCAAGCCAAACAAGATGAGACATTTATTTCTGAAACATCCTTAGCTGCTCTATTGATTCAAAAGAACCCGTATGCCTTGACATTGTGTATCGCAATGCCGTGACCCGGATTCGAACCAGGGTTGCTGCAGCCACAACACAATTTACTAACCACTATACGATCACGGCAACCTACCAGGGCTTGTGGGAGTAAAGGATAATTTCATTCATGGTGACGTGCACTAGTAGTACTATAGAAAAGCAGAATCGGATGACAGTAGGACTTGACGCCTTGCCTATGGCAGCCAACAGGACAAATAGATCTGGGATGAAGGGAGTGATCTGGGAGTGTGATCAAAATGGTGGCTATCGTTCAGATTACACCAACACAGCATTTTACCAGAGGTCTCCACTAACCATGCTACATCAACACAACACACCATCGTCCTGTGAGTCGCTATTCGCCATGCTAGACCACCACCACAACCCGCGATATGCAACTTTTCAGGGAAGTCAGGAACCAATATATACACAGGCAGTTAGGAAAGCCAAGGCTAGCTTTTTCAAGCAGAAATTTGCTTCCTGTAACACAAACTCAAAAAGGTTCTGGGACACTGTGAAGTCCATGAAGAATAAGAGCACCTCCTCTCAGCTGCCCACTGCACTGAGGATAGGAAACACTGTCACCACCGATAAATCCACAATAATTGAGAAATTCAATAAGCAATTTTCTACGGCTGGCCATGCTTTCCACCTGGCTACCCCTACCCTGGTCAACAGCCCTGCACCCCCCTCAGTAATTCGCCAAAGTCTCCCCATTTCTCCTTCTCCCATGTCCAGTTAGCTGATGTTCTGAAAGATCTGCAAAATCTGGACCCCTACAAATGAGCCGAGCTAGACAATCTGGACCCTTTCTTTCTAAAATGATCTGCCGAAATTGTTGCAACCCCTATTACTAGCCTGTTCAACCTCTCTTTCGTGTCGTCTGAGATTCCCAAGACTGGAAAGCAGCTGCGGTCATCCCCCTCTTCAAAGGGGGAGACACTCTTGACCCAAACTGCTACAGAGCTATATCTATCCTACACTGCCTTTCCAAGGTCTTTGAAAGCCAAGTTAACAAACAGATTACCGACCATTTCGAATCCCACCCTACCTTCTCCACTATGCAATCTGGTTTCAGAGCTGGTCATGGGTGCACCTCAGCCACGCTCAAGGTACTAAACGATATCATAACCGTCATCGATAAGAGACATTACTGTGCAGCCGTATTCATTGATCTGGCAAAGGCTTTCAACTCTGTCAATCACCACATCATTATCGGCAGACTCTACAGCCTTGGTTTCTCAAATGATTGCCTTGCCTGGTTCACCAACTACTTCTCCGATAGAGTTCAGTGTGTCAAATCGGAGGGCCTGTTGTCCGGGCCTCTGGCTGTCTCTATGGGGGTGCCACAGGGTTCAATTCTTGCGCCGACTCTCTTCTCTGTATACATCAATGATGTTGCTCTTTCTGCTGGTGAGTCTCTGATCCACCTCTACGCAGGCCACACCATTCTGTATACTTCTGTCCCTTCTTTGGACACTGTGTTAACTACCCTCCAGACGAGCTTCAATGCCATACAACTCTCCTTCCGTGGCCTCCAACTGCTCTTAAATGCAAGTAAAACTAAATGCATGCTCTTCAACCGATCACTGCCCGCATCTGCCCGCCCTCCAGCATCACTACTCTGGACAGTTCTGACTTAGAATACGTGGACAACTACAAATACCTAGGTGTCTGGTTAGACTGTAAACTCTCCTTCCAGACTCACATGAAACATCTCCAATCCAAAATTAAATCTAGAATTGGCTTCCTATTTCGCAACAAAGCATCCTTCACTCATGTTGCCAAACATACCCTCGTAAAACTGACCATCCACCCGATCCTCGATTTCGGGCGATGTCATTTACAAAATAGTCTCCAAAACTCTACTCAACAAATTGGATGTAGTATATCACAGTAACCCTTCGTTTTGTCGCCAAAGCCCCATATACTACCCACCACTTCGACCTGTACGCTCTCGTTGGCTGGCCCTCGCTTCACACTCATTGCCAAACCCACTGGCTCCAGGTCATCTACAAGTCCCTGCTAGGTAAAGCCCCACCTTATCTCAGCTCGCTGGTCACCATAGCATGCGCTCCAGCAGGTATATCTCACTGGTCACCCCCAAAGCCAATTCCTTCTTTGGCCGACTTTCCTTCCAGTTCTCTGCTGCCATTGACTGGAACAAAATACAAAAATCTCTGAAACTGGAGACACTTATCTCCCTCACCAGCTTTAAGCACCAGCTGTCAGAGCAGCTCCCAGACCCCTGCACCTGTATATAGCCCATCTGTAAATAGCCCAACCAACTACCTCATCCCCTACCGTATTTATTTATTTATCTTGTTCCTTTGCACCCCAGTTTTTCTACATTGCACATTCATCTACTGCACATCTACCATTCCAGTGTTTATATGCTATATTGTAATTACTTTGCCACCATGGCCTATTTATTGCCTTACCTTCCTTATCTTCCCTCATTTGCACACTTTGTATATAGATTTGTTTTTCTACTGTATTATTGACTGTATGTTTGTTTTACTCCATGTGTAACTCTGTGATGTTGTATGTGTCGAAATGCTTTGCTTTATCTTGGCCAGGTCGCAGTTGTAAATGAGAACTTGTTCTCAACTTGCCTACCTGGTTAAATAAAGGTGAAATAAATAAAAACACCAAGAGCACAACAGTGACAGTAGTGCTGTAGCTAGTCACTGATCACAACACTGAATCAGGTCATGTACATCAGAGGTGCATAAATCTATTGTACCATGCTGCTCAACACAGGACACCCCACACAGATGTGTCATCTGTTGTTGTAGGCTTTGATCACATTATTGGTATGTCATGCCAAACAAGAGGAGACATTTATTTCTGAAACATCCTTAGATGCTCTATTTATTCAAAAGAACCCATATGCCGTGACATTGTGTATCGCAATGCCGTGACCCGGATTCGAACCGGGGTTGCTGCGGCCACAACGCAGAGTACTAACCACTATACGATCACGGCGACCTAGCAGGGCTTGTGGGAGCAAAGGAGAATTTCTTTCATGGTGACGTGCACTAGTAGTACTATAGAAAAGCAGAATCCGATGACAGTAGGAGTTGACGCCTTGCCTATGGCAGCCAACAGGACAAATAGATCTGGGATGAAGGGAGTGATCTGTGAGTGTGATCAAAACGGTGGCTATCGTTCAGATTACACCAACACAGCATTTTACCAGAGGTCTCCACTAACCATGCTACATCAACACAACACACCATCGTCCTGTGAGTCGCTATTCGCCATGCTAGACCACCACCACAACCCGTGATATGCAACTTTTCAGGGAAGTCAGGAACCAATATATACACAGGCAGTTAGGAAAGCCAAGGCTAGCTTTTTCAAGCAGAAATTTGCTTCCTGTAACACAAACTCAAAAAGGTTCTGGGACACTGTGAAGTCCATGAAGAATAAGAGCACCTCCTCCCAGCTGCCCACTGCACTGAGGATAGGAAACACTGTCACCACCGATAAATCCACAATAATTGAGAATTTCAATAAGCATTTTTCTACGGCTGGCCATGCTTTCCACCTGGCTACCCCTACCCCGGGCAACAGCCCTGTACCCCCCTCAGTAATTCGCCAAAGCCTCCCCCATTTCTCCTTCTCCCAAATCCAGTTAGCTGATGTTCTGAAAGATCTGCAAAATCTGGACCCCTACAAATCAGCCGAGCTAGACAATCTGGACCCTTTCTTTCTAAAATGATCTGCCGAAATTGTTGCAACCCCTATTACTAGCCTGTTCAACCTCTCTTTCGTGTCGTCTGAGATTCCCAAGACTGGCAAGCAGCTGCGGTCATCCCCCTCTTCAAAGGGGGAGACACTCTTGACCCAAACTGCTACAGACCTATATCTATCCTACACTGCCTTTCCAAGGTCTTTGAAAGCCAAGTTAACAAACAGATTACCGACCATTTCGAATCCCACCCTACCTTCTCCACTATGCAATCTGGTTTCAGAGCTGGTCATGGGTGCACCTCAGCCATGCTCAAGGTACTAAACGATATCATAACCGTCATCGATAAGAGACATTACTGTGCAGCCGTATTCATTGATCTGGCAGAGGCTTTCGACTCTGTCAATCACCACATCCTTATCGGCAGACTCTACAACCTTGGTTTCTCAAATGATTGCCTTGCCTGGTTCACCAACTACTTCTCCGATAGAGTTCAGTGTGTCAAATCGGAGGGCCAATCGCTGCCCGCATCTGCCCGCCCGTCCAGCATCACTACTCTGGACGGCTCTGAATTAGAATACGTGGACAACTACAAATACCTAGGTGTCTGGTTAGACTGTAAACTCTCCTTCCAGACTCACATGAAACATCTCCAATCCAAAATTAAATATAGAATTGGCTTCCTATTTCGCAACAAAGCATCCTTCACTCATGTTGCCAAACATACCCTCGTAAAACTGACCATCCACCCGATCCTCGATTTCGGCGATGTCTTTTACAAAATAGTCTCCAATACTCTACTCAACAAATTGGATGTAGTGCATCACAGTGCCATTCGTTTTGTCACCAAAGCCCCATATACTACCCACCACTTCGAACCTGTACGCTCTCGTTGGCTGGCCCTCGCTTCACACTCATCGCCAAACTCACTGGCTCCAGGTCATCTACAAGTCCCTGCTAGGTAAAGCCCCACCTTATCTCAGCTCGCTGGTCACCATAGCATGCGCTCCAGCAGGTATATCTCACTGGTCACCCCCAAAGCCAATTCCTCCTTTGGCCGACTTTCCTTCCAGTTCTCTGCTGCCATTGACTGGAACAAACTACAAAAATCTCTGAAACTGGAGACACTTATCTCCCTCACCAGCTTTAAGCACCAGCTGTCAGAGCAGCTCACAGACCCCTGCACCTGTATATAGCCCATCTGTAAATAGCCCAACCAACTACCTCATCCCCTACCGTATTTATTTATTTATCTTGTTCCTTTGCACCCCAGTTTTTCTACATTGCACATTCATCTACTGCACATCTACCATTCCAGTGTTTATATGCTATATTGTAATTACTCTGCCACCATGGCCTATTTATTGCCTTACCTTCCTTATCTTCCCTCATTTGCACTCTTTGTATATAGATTTGTTTTTCTACTGTATTATTATTGACTGTATGTTTGTTTTACTCCATGTGTAACTCTGTGATGTTGTATGTGTCGAAATGCTTTGCTTTATCTTGGCCAGGTCGCAGTTGTAAATGAGAACTTGTTCTCAACTTGCCTACCTGGTTAAATAAAGGTGAAATAAATAAAAACACCAAGAGCACAACAGTGACAGTAGTGCTGTAGCTAGTCACTGATCACAACACTGAATCAGGTCATGTACATCAGAGGTGCATAAATCTATTGTACCATGCTGCTCAACACAGGACACCCCACACAGATGTGTCATCTGTTGTTGTAGGCTTTGATCACATTATTGGTATGTCATGCCAAACAAGAGGAGACATTTATTTCTGAAACATCCTTAGATGCTCTATTTATTCAAAAGAACCCATATGCCGTGACATTGTGTATCGCAATGCCGTGACCCGGATTCGAACCGGGGTTGCTGCGGCCACAACGCAGAGTACTAACCACTATACGATCACGGCGACCTAGCAGGGCTTGTGGGAGTAAAGGAGAATTTCTTTCATGGTGACGTGCACTAGTAGTACTATAGAAAAGCAGAATCCGATGACAGTAGGAGTTGACGCCTTGCCTATGGCAGCCAACAGGACAAATAGATCTGGGATGAAGGGAGTGATCTGTGAGTGTGATCAAAACGGTGGCTATCGTTCAGATTACACCAACACAGCATTTTACCAGAGGTCTCCACTAACCATGCTACATCAACACAACACACCATCGTCCTGTGAGTCGCTATTCGCCATGCTAGACCACCACCACAACCCGTGATATGCAACTTTTCAGGGAAGTCAGGAACCAATATATACACAGGCAGTTAGGAAAGCCAAGGCTAGCTTTTTCAAGCAGAAATTTGCTTCCTGTAACACAAACTCAAAAGGTTCTGGGACACTGTGAAGTCCATGAAGAATAAGAGCACCTCCTCCCAGCTGCCCACTGCACTGAGGATAGGAAACACTGTCACCACCGATAAATCCACAATAATTGAGAATTTCAATAAGCATTTTTCTACGGCTGGCCATGCTTTCCACCTGGCTACCCCTACCCCGGGCAACAGCCCTGTACCCCCCTCAGTAATTCGCCAAAGCCTCCCCCATTTCTCCTTCTCCCAAATCCAGTTAGCTGATGTTCTGAAAGATCTGCAAAATCTGGACCCCTACAAATCAGCCGAGCTAGACAATCTGGACCCTCTCTTTCTAAAATGATCTGCCGAAATTGTTGCAACCCCTATTACTAGCCTGTTCAACCTCTCTTTCGTGTCGTCTGAGATTCCCAAGACTGGCAAGCAGCTGCGGTCATCCCCCTCTTCAAAGGGGGAGACACTCTTGACCCAAACTGCTACAGACCTATATCTATCCTACACTGCCTTTCCAAGGTCTTTGAAAGCCAAGTTAACAAACAGATTACCGACCATTTCGAATCCCACCCTACCTTCTCCACTATGCAATCTGGTTTCAGAGCTGGTCATGGGTGCACCTCAGCCACGCTCAAGGTACTAAACGATATCATAACCGTCATCGATAAGAGACATTACTGTGCAGCCGTATTCATTGATCTGGCAAAGGCTTTCAACTCTGTCAATCACCACATCCTTATCGGCAGACTCTACAACCTTGGTTTCTCAAATGATTGCCACGCCTGGTTCACCAACTACTTCTCAGATAGAGTTCAGCGTGTCAAATCGGAGGGCCTGTTGTCTGGGCCTCTGGCAGTCTCTATGAGGGTGCCACAGGGTTCAATTCTTGGGCCGACTCTCTTCTCTGTATACATCAATGATGTCGCTCTTTCTGCTGGTGAGTCTCTGATCCACCTCTACACAGACGACACAATTCTGTATACTTCAGGCCCTTCTTTGGACACTGTGTTAACTACCCTCCAGACGAGCTTCAATGCCATACAACTCTCCTTCCGTGGCCTCCAACTGCTCTTAAACGCTAGTAAAACTAAATGCATGCTCTTCAACCGATCGCTGCCCGCACCTGCCCGCCCGTCCAGTATCACTACTCTGGACAGTTCTGACTTAGAATACGTGGACAACTACAAATATCTAGGTGTCTGGTTAGACTGTAAACTCTCCTTCCAGACTCACATGAAACATCTCCAATCGAAAATTAAATCTAGAATTGGCTTCCCATTTCACAACAAAGCATCCTTCACTCATGTTGCCAAACATTGATTCAAAAGAACCCGTATGCCGTGACATTGTGTATCGCAATGCCGTGACCCGGATTTGAACCAGGGTTGCTGCGGCCACAACGCAGAGTACTAACCACTATACGATCACGGCGACCTACCAGGGCTTGTGGGCGTTAAGGAGATTTTCATTCATGGTGACGTGCACTAGTAGTACTATAGAAAAGCAGAATCCGATGACAGTAGGAGTTGACACCTTGCCTATGGCAGCCAACAGGACAAATAGATCTGGGATGAAGGGAGTGATCTGTGAGTGTGATCAAAACAGTGGCTATCGTTCAGATTACACCAACACAGCATCTTACCAGAGGTCTCCACTAACCATGCTACATCAACACAACACACCATCGTCCTGTGAGTCGCTATTCGCCATGCTAGACCACCACCACAACCCGTGATATGCAACTTTTCAGGGAAGTCAGGAACCAATATACACAGGCAGTTAGGAAAGCCAAGGCTAGCTTTTTCAAGCAGAAATTTGCTTCCTGTAACACAAACTCAAAAAGGTTCTGGGACACTGTAAAGTCCATGGAGAATAAGAGCACCTCCTCCCAGCTGCCCACTGCACTGAGGATAGGAAATGCTGTCACCACCGATAAATCCACAATAATTGAGAATTTCAATAAGCATTTTTCTACGGCTGGCCATGCTTTCCACCTGGCTATCCCTACCCTGGTCAACAGCCCTGTACCCCCCTCAGTAATTCGCCAAAGCCTCCCCCATTTCTTCTTCTCCCAAATCCAGTTAGCTGATGTTCTGAAAGATCTGCAAAATCTGGACCCCTACAAATCAGCTGAGCTAGACAATCTGGACCCTCTCTTTCTAAAATGATCTGCCGAAATTGTTGCAACCCCTATTACTAGCCTGTTCAACCTCTCTTTCGTGTCGTCTGAGATTCCCAAGACTGGAAAGCAGCTGCGGTCATCCCCCTCTTCAAAGGGGGAGACACTCTTGACCCAAACTGCTACAGACCTATATCTATCCTACACTGCCTTTCCAAGGTCTTTGAAAGCCAAGTTAACAAACAGATTACCGACCATTTCGAATCCCACCCTACCTTCTCCACTATGCAATCTGGTTTCAGAGCTGGTCATGGGTGCACCTCAGCCACGCTCAAGGTACTAAACGATATCATAACCGTCATCGATAAGAGACATTACTGTGCAGCCGTATTCATTGATCTGGCAAAGGCTTTCAACTCTGTCAATCACCACATCCTTATCGGCAGACTCTACAACCTTGGTTTCTCAAATGATTGCCTCGCCTGGTTCACCAACTACTTCTCCGATAGAGTTCAGCGTGTCAAATCGGAGGGCCTGTTGTCCGGGCCTCTGGCAGTCTCTATGGGGGTGCCACAGGGTTCAATTCTTGGGCCGACTCTCTTCTCTGTATACATCAATGATGTCGCTCTTTCTGCTGGTGAGTCTCTGATCCACCTCTACACAGACGACACAATTCTGTATACTTCTGGCCCTTCTTTGGACACTGTGTTAACTACCCTCCAGACGAGCTTCAATGCCATACAACTCTCCTTCCGTGGCCTCCAACTGCTCTTAAACGCTAGTAAAACTAAATGCATGCTCTTCAACCGATCGCTGCCCGCACCTGCCCGCCCGCCCGTCCAGCATCACTACTCTGGACAGTTCTGACTTAGAATACGTGGACAACTACAAATATCTAGGTGTCTGGTTAGACTGTAAACTCTCCTTCCAGACTCACATGAAACATCTCCAATCCAAAATTAAATCTAGAATTGGCTTCCTATTTCGCAACAAAGCATCCTTCACTCATGTTGCCAAACATTGATTCAAAAGAACCCGTATGCCGTGACATTGTGTATCGCAATGCCGTGACCCGGATTCGAACCGGGGTTGCTGCGGCCACAACGCAGAGTACTAACCACTATACGATCACGGCGACCTACCAGGGCTTGTGGGCGCTAAGGAGATTTTCATTCATGGTGACGTGCACTAGTAGTACTATAGAAAAGCAGAATCCGATGACAGTAGGAGTTGACACCTTGCCTATGGCAGCCAACAGGACAAATAGATCTGGGATGAAGGGAGTGATCTGTGAGTGTGATCAAAACAGTGGCTATCGTTCAGATTACACCAACACAGCATCTTACCAGAGGTCTCCACTAACCATGCTACATCAACACAACACACCATCGTCCTGTGAGTCGCTATTCGCCATGCTAGACCACCACCACAACCCGTGATATGCAACTTTTCAGGAAGTCAGGAACCAATATACACAGGCAGTTAGGAAAGCCAAGGCTAGCTTTTTCAAGCAGAAATTTGCTTCCTGTAACACAAACTCAAAAGGTTCTGGGACACTGTAAAGTCCATGGAGAATAAGAGCACCTCCTCCCAGCTGCCCACTGCACTGAGGATAGGAAATGCTGTCACCACCGATAAATCCACAATAATTGAGAATTTCAATAAGCATTTTTCTACGGCTGGCCATGCTTTCCACCTGGCTATCCCTACCCTGGTCAATAGCCCTGTACCCCCCCTCAGTAATTCGCCAAAGCCTCCCCCATTTCTTCTTCTCCCAAATCCAGTTAGCTGATGTTCTGAAAGATCTGCAAAATCTGGACCCCTACAAATCAGCCGAGCTAGACAATCTGGACCCTTTCTTTCTAAAATGATCTGCCGAAATTGTTGCAACCCCTATTACTAGCCTGTTCAACCTCTCTTTCGTGTCGTCTGAGATTCCCAAGACTGGAAAGCAGCTGCGGTCATCCCCCTCTTCAAAGGGGGGAGACACTCTTGACCCAAACTGCTACAGACCTATATCTATCCTACACTGTCTTTCCAAGGTCTTTGAAAGCCAAGTTAACAAACAGATTACCGACCATTTCGAATCCCACCGTACATTCTCCACTATGCAATCTGGTTTCAGAGCTGGTCATGGGTGCACCTCAGCCACGCTCAAGGTACTAAACGATATCATAACCGTCATCGATAAGAGACATTACTGTGCAGCCGTATTCATTGATCTGGCAAAGGCTTTCAACTCTGTCAATCACCACATCCTTATCGGCAGACTCTACAACCTTGGTTTCTCAAATGATTGCCTCGCCTGGTTCACCAACTACTTCTCCGATAGAGTTCAGCGTGTCAAATCGGAGGGCCTGTTGTCCGGGCCTCTGGCAGTCTCTATGGGGGTGCCACAGGGTTCAATTCTTGGGCCGACTCTCTTCTCTGTATACATCAATGATGTCGCTCTTTCTGCTGGTGAGTCTCTGATCCACCTCTACACAGACGACACAATTCTGTATACTTCTGGCCCTTCTTTGGACACTGTGTTAACTACCCTCCAGACGAGCTTCAATGCCATACAACTCTCCTTCCGTGGCCTCCAACTGCTCTTAAACGCTAGTAAAACTAAATGCATGCTCTTCAACCGATCGCTGCCCGCACCTGCCCGCCCGTCCAGCATCACTACTCTGGACAGTTCTGACTTAGAATACGTGGACAACTACAAATATCTAGGTGTCTGGTTAGACTGTAAACTCTCCTTCCAGACTCACATGAAACATCTCCAATCCAAAATTAAATCTAGAATTGGCTTCCTATTTCGCAACAAAGCATCCTTCACTCATGTTGCCAAACATTGATTCAAAAGAACCCGTATGCCGTGACATTGTGTATCGCAATGCCGTGACCCGGATTAGAACTGGGTTGCTGCGGCCACAACGCAGAGTACTAACCACTATCACGATCACGGCGACCTACCAGGGCTTGTGGGCGTTAAGGAGATTTTCATTCATGGTGACGTGCACTAGTAGTACTATAGAAAAGCAGAATCCGATGACAGTAGGAGTTGACACCTTGCCTATGGCAGCCAACAGGACAAATAGATCTGGGATGAAGGGAGTGATCTGTGAGTGTGATCAAAACAGTGGCTATCGTTCAGATTACACCAACACAGCATCTTACCAGAGGTCTCCACTAACCATGCTACATCAACACAACACACCATCGTCCTGTGAGTCGCTATTCGCCATGCTAGACCACCACCACAACCCGTGATATGCAACTTTTCAGGGAAGTCAGGAACCAATATACACAGGCAGTTAGGAAAGCCAAGGCTAGCTTTTTCAAGCAGAAATTTGCTTCCTGTAACACAAACTCAAAAAGGTTCTGGGACACTGTAAAGTCCATGGAGAATAAGAGCACCTCCTCCCAGCTGCCCACTGCACTGAGGATAGGAAATGCTGTCACCACCGATAAATCCACAATAATTGAGAATTTCAATAAGCATTTTTCTACGGCTGGCCATGCTTTCCACCTGGCTATCCCTACCCTGGTCAACAGCCCTGTACCCCCCTCAGTAATTCGCCAAAGCCTCCCCCATTTCTTCTTCTCCCAAATCCAGTTAGCTGATGTTCTGAAAGATCTGCAAAATCTGGACCCCTACAAATCAGCTGAGCTAGACAATCTGGACCCTCTCTTTCTAAAATGATCTGCCGAAATTGTTGCAACCCCTATTACTAGCCTGTTCAACCTCTCTTTCGTGTCGTCTGAGATTCCCAAGACTGGAAAGCAGCTGCGGTCATCCCCTCTTCAAAGGGGAGACACTCTTGACCCAAACTGCTACAGACCTATATATATCCTACACTGCCTTTCCAAGGTCTTTGAAAGCCAAGTTAACAAACAGATTACCGACCATTTCGAATCCCACCCTACCTTCTCCACTATGCAATCTGGTTTCAGAGCTGGTCATGGGTGCACCTCAGCCACGCTCAAGGTACTAAACGATATCATAACCGTCATCGATAAGAGACATTACTGTGCAGCCGTATTCATTGATCTGGCAAAGGCTTTCAACTCTGTCAATCACCACATCCTTATCGGCAGACTCTACAACCTTGGTTTCTCAAATGATTGCCTCGCCTGGTTCACCAACTACTTCTCCGATAGAGTTCAGCGTGTCAAATCGGAGGGCCTGTTGTCCGGCCTCTGGCAGTCTCTATGGGGTGCCACAGGGTTCAATTCTTGGGCCGACTCTCTTCTCTGTATACATCAATGATGTCGCTCTTTCTGCTGGTGAGTCTCTGATCCACCTCTACACAGACGACACAATTCTGTATACTTCTGGCCCTTCTTTGGACACTGTGTTAACTACCCTCCAGACGAGCTTCAATGCCATACAACTCTCCTTCCGTGGCCTCCAACTGCTCTTAAACGCTAGTAAAACTAAATGCATGCTCTTCAACCGATCGCTGCCCGCACCTGCCCGCCCGCCCGTCCAGCATCACTACTCTGGACAGTTCTGACTTAGAATACGTGGACAACTACAAATATCTAGGTGTCTGGTTAGACTGTAAACTCTCCTTCCAGACTCACATGAAACATCTCCAATCCAAAATTAAATCTAGAATTGGCTTCCTATTTCGCAACAAAGCATCCTTCACTCATGTTGCCAAACATTGATTCAAAAGAACCCGTATGCCGTGACATTGTGTATCGCAATGCCGTGACCCGGATTCGAACCGGGGTTGCTGCGGCCACAACGCAGAGTACTAACCACTATACGATCACGGCGACCTACCAGGGCTTGTGGGCGCTAAGGAGATTTTCATTCATGGTGACGTGCACTAGTAGTACTATAGAAAAGCAGAATCCGATGACAGTAGGAGTTGACACCTTGCCTATGGCAGCCAACAGGACAAATAGATCTGGGATGAAGGGAGTGATCTGTGAGTGTGATCAAAACAGTGGCTATCGTTCAGATTACACCAACACAGCATCTTACCAGAGGTCTCCACTAACCATGCTACATCAACACAACACACCATCGTCCTGTGAGTCGCTATTCGCCATGCTAGACCACCACCACAACCCGTGATATGCAACTTTTCAGGGAA
Source organism: Brachymystax lenok tsinlingensis (assembly GCA_030435695.1). Classification (NCBI taxonomy): domain Eukaryota; kingdom Metazoa; phylum Chordata; class Actinopteri; order Salmoniformes; family Salmonidae; genus Brachymystax; species Brachymystax lenok. Next base: position 26,110,111 of record CM059798.1, read on the forward strand.
GTCAGGAACCAATATACACAGGCAGTTAGGAAAGCCAAGGCTAGCTTTTTCAAGCAGAAATTTGCTTCCTGTAACACAAACTCAAAAAGGTTCTGGGACACTGTAAAGTCCATGGAGAATAAGAGCACCTCCTCCCAGCTGCCCACTGCACTGAGGATAGGAAATGCTGTCACCACCGATAAATCCACAATAATTGAGAATTTCAATAAGCATTTTTCTACGGCTGGCCATGCTTTCCACCTGGCTATCCCTACCCTGGTCAATAGCCCTGTACCCCCCCTCAGTAATTCGCCAAAGCCTCCCCCATTTCTTCTTCTCCCAAATCCAGTTAGCTGATGTTCTGAAAGATCTGCAAAATCTGGACCCCTACAAATCAGCCGAGCTAGACAATCTGGACCCTTTCTTTCTAAAATGATCTGCCGAAATTGTTGCAACCCCTATTACTAGCCTGTTCAACCTCTCTTTTCGTGTCGTCTGAGATTCCCAAGACTGGAAAGCAGCTGCGGTCATCCCCCTCTTCAAAGGGGGAGACACTCTTGACCCAAACTGCTACAGACCTATATCTATCCTACACTGTCTTTCCAAGGTCTTTGAAAGCCAAGTTAACAAACAGATTACCGACCATTTCGAATCCCACCGTACATTCTCCACTATGCAATCTGGTTTCAGAGCTGGTCATGGGTGCACCTCAGCCACGCTCAAGGTACTAAACGATATCATAACCGTCATCGATAAGAGACATTACTGTGCAGCCGTATTCATTGATCTGGCAAAGGCTTTCAACTCTGTCAATCACCACATCCTTATCGGCAGACTCTACAACCTTGGTTTCTCAAATGATTGCCTCGCCTGGTTCACCAACTACTTCTCCGATAGAGTTCAGCGTGTCAAATCGGAGGGCCTGTTGTCCGCCTCTGGCAGTCTCTATGGGGTGCCACAGGGTTCAATTCTTGGGCCGACTCTCTTCTCTGTATACATCAATGATGTCGCTCTTTCTGCTGGTGAGTCTCTGATCCACCTCTACACAGACGACACAATTCTGTATACTTCTGGCCCTTCTTTGGACACTGTGTTAACTACCCTCCAGACGAGCTTCAATGCCATACAACTCTCCTTCCGTGGCCTCCAACTGCTCTTAAACGCTAGTAAAACTAAATGCATGCTCTTCAACCGATCGCTGCCCGCACCTGCCCGCCCGTCCAGCATCACTACTCTGGACAGTTCTGACTTAGAATACGTGGACAACTACAAATATCTAGGTGTCTGGTTAGACTGTAAACTCTCCTTCCAGACTCACATGAAACATCTCCAATCCAAAATTAAATCTAGAATTGGCTTCCTATTTCGCAACAAAGCATCCTTCACTCATGTTGCCAAACATTGATTCAAAAGAACCCGTATGCCGTGACATTGTGTATCGCAATGCCGTGACCCGGATTAGAACCGGGGTTGCTGCGGCCACAACGCAGAGTACTAACCACTATACGATCACGGCGACCTACCAGGGCTTGTGGGCGTTAAGGAGATTTTCATTCATGGTGACGTGCACTAGTAGTACTATAGAAAAGCAGAATCCGATGACAGTAGGAGTTGACACCTTGCCTATGGCAGCCAACAGGACAAATAGATCTGGGATGAAGGGAGTGATCTGTGAGTGTGATCAAAACAGTGGCTATCGTTCAGATTACACCAACACAGCATCTTACCAGAGGTCTCCACTAACCATGCTACATCAACACAACACACCATCGTCCTGTGAGTCGCTATTCGCCATGCTAGACCACCACCACAACCCGTGATATGCAACTTTTCAGGGAAGTCAGGAACCAATATACACAGGCAGTTAGGAAAGCCAAGGCTAGCTTTTTCAAGCAGAAATTTGCTTCCTGTAACACAAACTCAAAAAGGTTCTGGGACACTGTAAAGTCCATGGAGAATAAGAGCACCTCCTCCCAGCTGCCCACTGCACTGAGGATAGGAAATGCTGTCACCACCGATAAATCCACAATAATTGAGAATTTCAATAAGCATTTTTCTACGGCTGGCCATGCTTTCCACCTGGCTATCCCTACCCTGGTCAACAGCCCTGTACCCCCCTCAGTAATTCGCCAAAGCCTCCCCCATTTCTTCTTCTCCCAAATCCAGTTAGCTGATGTTCTGAAAGATCTGCAAAATCTGGACCCCTACAAATCAGCTGAGCTAGACAATCTGGACCCTCTCTTTCTAAAATGATCTGCCGAAATTGTTGCAACCCCTATTACTAGCCTGTTCAACCTCTCTTTCGTGGTCGCCTGAGATTCCCAAGACTGGAAAGCAGCTGCGGTCATCCCCCTCTTCAAAGGGGAGACACTCTTGACCCAAACTGCTACAGACCTATATATATCCTACACTGCCTTTCCAAGGTCTTTGAAAGCCAAGTTAACAAACAGATTACCGACCATTTCAATCCCACCGCATACCTTCTCCACTATGCAATCTGGTTTCAGAGCTGGTCATGGGTGCACCTCAGCCACGCTCAAGGTACTAAACGATATCATAACCGTCATCGATAAGAGACATTACTGTGCAGCCGTATTCATTGATCTGGCAAAGGCTTTCAACTCTGTCAATCACCACATCCTTATCGGCAGACTCTACAACCTTGGTTTCTCAAATGATTGCCTCGCCTGGTTCACCAACTACTTCTCCGATAGAGTTCAGCGTGTCAAATCGGAGGGCCTGTTGTCCGGCCTCTGGCAGTCTCTATGGGGTGCCACAGGGTTCAATTCTTGGGCCGACTCTCTTCTCTGTATACATCAATGATGTCGCTCTTTCTGCTGGTGAGTCTCTGATCCACCTCTACACAGACGACACAATTCTGTATACTTCTGGCCCTTCTTTGGACACTGTGTTAACTACCCTCCAGACGAGCTTCAATGCCATACAACTCTCCTTCCGTGGCCTCCAACTGCTCTTAAACGCTAGTAAAACTAAATGCATGCTCTTCAACCGATCGCTGCCCGCACCTGCCCGCCCGTCCAGCATCCCTACTCTAGACAGTTCTGACTTAGAATACGTGGACAACTACAAATACCTAGGTGTCTGGTTAGACTGTAAACTCTCCTTCCAGACTCACATGAAACATCTCCAATCCAAAATTAAATCTAGAATTGGCTTCCTATTTCGCAACAAAGCATCCTTCACTCATGTTGCCAAACATTGATTCAAAAGAACCCGTATGCCGTGACATTGTGTATCGCAATGCCGTGACCCGGATTTGAACCAGGGTTGCTGCGCCACAACGCAGAGTACTAACCACTATACGATCACGGCGACCTACCAGGGCTTGTGGGCGCTAAGGAGATTTTCATTCATGGTGACGTGCACTAGTAGTACTATAGAAAAGCAGAATCCGATGACAGTAGGAGTTGACACCTTGCCTATGGCAGCCAACAGGACAAATAGATCTGGGATGAAGGGAGTGATCTGTGAGTGTGATCAAAACAGTGGCTATCGTTCAGATTACACCAACACAGCATCTTACCAGAGGTCTCCACTAACCATGCTACATCAACACAACACACCATCGCCCTGTGAGTCGCTATTCGCCATGCTAGACCACCACCACAACCCGTGATATGCAACTTTTCAGGGAAGTCAGGAACCAATATACACAGGCAGTTAGGAAAGCCAAGGCTAGCTTTTTCAAGCAGAAATTTGCTTCCTGTAACACAAACTCAAAAAGGTTCTGGGACACTGTAAAGTCCATGGAGAATAAGAGCACCTCCTCCCAGCTGCCCACTGCACTGAGGATAGGAAATGCTGTCACCACCGATAAATCCACAATAATTGAGAATTTCAATAAGCATTTTTCTACGGCTGGCCATGCTTTCCACCTGGCTATCCCTACCCTGGTCAACAGCCCTGTACCCCCCTCAGTAATTCGCCAAAGCCTCCCCCATTTCTTCTTCTCCCAAATCCAGTTAGCTGATGTTCTGAAAGATCTGCAAAATCTGGACCCTACAAATCAGCTGAGCTAGACAATCTGGACCCTCTCTTTCTAAAATGATCTGCCGAAATTGTTGCAACCCCTATTACTAGCCTGTTCAACCTCTCTTTCGTGTCGTCTGAGATTCCCAAGACTGGAAAGCAGCTGCGGTCATCCCCTCTTCAAAGGGGAGACACTTTGACCCAAACTGCTACAGACCTATATATATCCTACACTGCCTTTCCAAGGTCTTTGAAAGCCAAGTTAACAAACAGATTACCGACCATTTCGAATCCCACCGTACATTCTCCACTATGCAATCTGGTTTCAGAGCTGGTCATGGGTGCACCTCAGCCACGCTCAAGGTACTAAACGATATCATAACCGTCATCGATAAGAGACATTACTGTGCAGCCGTATTCATTGATCTGGCAAAGGCTTTCAACTCTGTCAATCACCACATCCTTATCGGCAGACTCTACAACCTTGGTTTCTCAAATGATTGCCTCGCCTGGTTCACCAACTACTTCTCCGATAGAGTTCAGCGTGTCAAATCGGAGGGCCTGTTGTCCGAGCCTCTGGCAGTCTCTATGGGGTGCCACAGGGTTCAATTCTTGGGCCGACTCTCTTCTCTGTATACATCAATGATGTCGCTCTTTCTGCTGGTGAGTCTCTGATCCACCTCTACACAGACGACACAATTCTGTATACTTCTGGCCCTTCTTTGGACACTGTGTTAACTACCCTCCAGACGAGCTTCAATGCCATACAACTCTCCTTCCGTGGCCTCCAACTGCTCTTAAACGCTAGTAAAACTAAATGCATGCTCTTCAACCGATCGCTGCCCGCACCTGCCCGCCCGCCCAGCATCCCTACTCTAGACAGTTCTGACTTAGAATACGTGGACAACTACAAATACCTAGGTGTCTGGTTAGACTGTAAACTCTCCTTCCAGACTCACATGAAACATCTCCAATCCAAAATTAAATCTAGAATTGGCTTCCTATTTCGCAACAAAGCATCCTTCACTCATGTTGCAAAACATTGATTCAAAAGAACCCGTGATGCCGTGACATTGTGTATCGCAATGCCGTGACCCGGATTCGAACCGGGTTGCTGCGCCACAACGCAGAGTACTAACCACTATACGATCACGGCGACCTACCAGGGCTTGTGGGCGTTAAGGAGATTTTCATTCATGGTGACGTGCACTAGTAGTACTATAGAAAAGCAGAATCCGATGACAGTAGGAGTTGACACCTTGCCTATGGCAGCCAACAGGACAAATAGATCTGGGATGAAGGGAGTGATCTGTGAGTGTGATCAAAACAGTGGCTATCGTTCAGATTACACCAACACAGCATCTTACCAGAGGTCTCCACTAACCATGCTACATCAACACAACACACCATCGCCCTGTGAGTCGCTATTCGCCATGCTAGACCACCACCACAACCCGTGATATGCAACTTTTCAGGAAGTCAGGAACCAATATACACAGGCAGTTAGGAAAGCCAAGGCTAGCTTTTTCAAGCAGAAATTTGCTTCCTGTAACACAAACTCAAAAAGGTTCTGGGACACTGTAAAGTCCATGGAGAATAAGAGCACCTCCTCCCAGCTGCCCACTGCACTGAGGATAGGAAATGCTGTCACCACCGATAAATCCACAATAATTGAGAATTTCAATAAGCATTTTTCTACGGCTGGCCATGCTTTCCACCTGGCTATCCCTACCCTGGTCAACAGCCCTGTACCCCCCTCAGTAATTCGCCAAAGCCTCCCCATTTCTTCTTCTCCCAAATCCAGTTAGCTGATGTTCTGAAAGATCTGCAAAATCTGGACCCCTACAAATCAGCTGAGCTAGACAATCTGGACCCTCTCTTTCTAAAATGATCTGCCGAAATTGTTGCAACCCCTATTACTAGCCTGTTCAACCTCTCTTTCGTGTCGTCTGAGATTCCCAAGACTGGAAAGCAGCTGCGGTCATCCCCCTCTTCAAAGGGGGAGACACTCTTGACCCAAACTGCTACAGACCTATATATATCCTACACTGCCTTTCCAAGGTCTTTGAAAGCCAAGTTAACAAACAGATTACCGACCATTTCGAATCCCACCGTACATTCTCCACTATGCAATCTGGTTTCAGAGCTGGTCATGGGTGCACCTCAGCCACGCTCAAGGTACTAAACGATATCATAACCGTCATCGATAAGAGACATTACTGTGCAGCCGTATTCATTGATCTGGCAAAGGCTTTCAACTCTGTCAATCACCACATCCTTATCGGCAGACTCTACAACCTTGGTTTCTCAAATGATTGCCTCGCCTGGTTCACCAACTACTTCTCCGATAGAGTTCAGCGTGTCAAATCGGAGGGCCTGTTGTCCGGGCCTCTGGCAGTCTCTATGGGGGTGCCACAGGGTTCAATTCTTGGGCCGACTCTCTTCTCTGTATACATCAATGATGTCGCTCTTTCTGCTGGTGAGTCTCTGATCCACCTCTACACAGACGACACAATTCTGTATACTTCTGGCCCTTCTTTGGACACTGTGTTAACTACCCTCCAGACGAGCTTCAATGCCATACAACTCTCCTTCCGTGGCCTCCAACTGCTCTTAAACGCTAGTAAAACTAAATGCATGCTCTTCAACCGATCGCTGCCCGCACCTGCCCGCCCGTCCAGCATCCCTACTCTAGACAGTTCTGACTTAGAATACGTGGACAACTACAAATACCTAGGTGTCTGGTTAGACTGTAAACTCTCCTTCCAGACTCACATGAAACATCTCCAATCCAAAATTAAATCTAGAATTGGCTTCCTATTTCGCAACAAAGCATCCTTCACTCATGTTGCAAAACATTGATTCAAAAGAACCCGTATGCCGTGACATTGTGTATCGCAATGCCGTGACCCGGATTCGAACCGGGGTTGCTGCGGCCACAACGCAGAGTACTAACCACTATACGATCACGGCGACCTACCAGGGCTTGTGGGCGTTAAGGAGATTTTCATTCATGGTGACGTGCACTAGTAGTACTATAGAAAAGCAGAATCCGATGACAGTAGGAGTTGACACCTTGCCTATGGCAGCCAACAGGACAAATAGATCTGGGATGAAGGGAGTGATCTGTGAGTGTGATCAAAACGGTGGCTATCTTTTCACAGTTCATTCTGCAACATGCACATTTACAGTACCGCTTGTGCGAGGTATCATTCATCGTAGCTACTTATTTATTCGATTTTTCCTTTTCGCATCTCTCTCGTCTAGTTAGTTAACTAGCTAGCTATGCACAACAGTCATGCAAAACCACCTGTGCCATAAACAAGAAACATGGACTTTCTAATACACAGTAAGTTATATTACCTTAGTCCGATGTCTCGGTCCTCCTGGTCTTTTTAAATGGTCGTAGATGGCATTGTTTAAAGAAATATTAAATAGCAGTTCGTTGGCAAGGCAGCACCCACTAAAAGATCTGGAACAAGGAACATCAAAATCATCTCCAAACAGTGTGTCACATCAGCCACGTTTATAGACCTCAGCTGTAGCTACGTGACTGAGACCAATTATGCAATGTCAATGTGATCAAAGCCTATGAATGAAACTCACCATGAATGAAATTCTCCTTTGCTCCCACAAGCCCTGGTAGGTCGCCGTGATCGTATAGTGGTTAGTACTCTGCGTTGTGGCCGCAGAAACCCCGGTTCGAATCCGGGTCACGGCATTGCGATACACAATGTCACGGCATACGGGTTCTTTTGAATAAATAGAGCTGCTAAGGATGTTTCAGAAATGAACGTCACATCTTGTTTGGCATGACAATAGCAGTTAGTTGGCAAGGCAGCTGTAGCTACGTGACTGAGACCAATTATGCAATGTCAATGTGATCAAAGCCTACAACAACAGATGACGTGTGGGGTATCCTGTGTTGAGCAGCATGGTACAATAGATTTATGCACCTCTGATGTACATGACCTGAGTCAGTGTTGTGATCAGTGACTAGCTACAGCACTACTGTCTCTGTTGTGCTCGTGTGTTGTGGTGGTCTAGCATGGCGAATGGCGACCCACAGTAAGATGGTGTGTTGTGTTGATGTAGCGCGGTTAGTGGAGACCTCCAGTAAGATGGTGTGTTGTCTTGATGTAGCGCGGTTAGTGGAGACCTCCAGTAAGATGGTGTGTTGTCTTGATGTAGCGCGGTTAGTGGAGACCTCCAGTAAGATGGTGTGTTGTCTTGATGTAGCGCGGTTAGTGGAGACCTCCGGTAAGATGGTGTGTTGTGTTGATGTAGCGCGGTTAGTGGAGACCTCCGGTAAGATGGTGTGTTGTGTTGATGTAGCGTGGTTAGTGGAGACCTCCAGTAAGATGGTGTGTTGTGTTGATGTAACGCGGTTAGTGGAGACCTCCGGCAAGATGGTGTGTTGATGTAGCGCGGTTAGTGGAGACCTCCGGTAAGATGGTGTGTTGTGTTGATGTAGCGCGGTTAGTGGAGACCTCCGGTAAGATGGTGTGTTGTCTTGATGTAGCGCGGTTAGTGGAGACCTCCGGTAAGATGGTGTGTTGATGTAGCACGGTTAGTGGAGACCTCCGGTAAGATGGTGTGTTGATGTAGCGCGGTTAGTGGAGACCTCCGGTAAGATGGTGTGTTGATGTAGCGCGGTTAGTGGAGACCTCCGGTAAGATGGTGTGTTGTGTTGATGTAGCGGTTAGTGGAGACCTCCGGTAAGATGGTGTGTTGTGTTGATGTAGCGGTTAGTGGAGACCTCCAGTAAGATGGTGTGTTGATGTAGCGCGGTTAGTGGAGACCTCCGGTAAGATGGTGTGTTGTGTTGATGTAGCGCGGTTAGTGGAGACCTCCGGTAAGATGGTGTGTTGATGTAGCACGGTTAGTGGAGACCTCCGGTAAGATGGTGTGTTGATGTAGCGCGGTTAGTGGAGACCTCCAGTAAGATGGTGTGTTGTGTTGATGTAGCACGGTTAGTGGAGACCTCCGGCAAGATGGTGTGTTGTGTTGATGTAACGCGGTTAGTGGAGACCTCCGGTAAGATGGTGTGTTGTGTTGATGTAGCGCGGTTAGTGGAGACCTCCGGTAAGATGGTGTGTTGTGTTGATGTAGCACGGTTAGTGGAGACCTCCGGTAAGATGGTGTGTTGTGTTGATGTAGCGCGGTTAGTGGAGACCTCCGGTAAGATGGTGTGTTGTCTTGATGTAGCGCGGTTAGTGGAGACCTCCGGTAAGATGGTGTGTTGATGTAGCGCGGTTAGTGGAGACCTCCAGTAAGATGGTGTGTTGATGTAGCGGTTAGTGGAGACCTCCGGTAAGATGGTGTGTTGTGTTGATGTAGCACGGTTAGTGGAGACCTCCGGTAAGATGGTGTGTTGATGTAGCGGTTAGTGGAGACCTCCGGTAAGATGGTGTGTTGATGTAGCGGTTAGTGGAGACCTCCGGTAAGATGGTGTGTTGTGTTGATGTAGCGGTTAGTGGAGACCTCCGGTAAGATGGTGTGTTGATGTAGCACGGTTAGTAGAGACCTCCGGTAAGATGGTGTGTTGATGTAAGCGCGGTTAGTGGAGACCTCCGGTAAGATGGTGTGTTGATGTAGCGCGGTTAGTGGAGACCTCCGGTAAGATGGTGTGTTGATGTAGCGCGGTTAGTGGAGACCTCCGGTAAGATGGTGTGTTGTGTTGATGTAGCGCGGTTAGTGGAGACCTCCGGTAAGATGGTGTGTTGATGTAGCGCGGTTAGTGGAGACCTCCGGTAAGATGGTGTGTTGATGTAGCGCGCTTAGTGGAGACCTCCGGTAAGATGGTGTGTTGTGTTGATGTAGCGCGGTTAGTGGAGACGTCCGGTAAGATGGTGTGTTGATGTAGCGTGGTTAGTTGAGACCTCCGGTAAGATGGTGTGTTGTGTTGATGTAGCGCGGTTAGTGGAGACCTCCAGTAAGATGGTGTGTTGTGTTGATGTAGCGCGGTTAGTGGAGACCTCCGGTAAGATGGTGTGTTGATGTAGCGCGGTTAGTGGAGACCTCCGGTAAGATGGTGTGTTGATGTAGCGCGGTTAGTGGAGACCTCCGGTAAGATGGTGTGTTGATGTAGCGCGGTTAGTGGAGACCTCCGGTAAGATGGTGTGTTGATGTAGCGCGGTTAGTGGAGACCTCCGGTAAGATGGTGTGTTGTGTTGATGTAGCGCGGTTAGTGGAGACCTCCGGTAAGATGGTGTGTTGTGTTGATGTAGCGCGGTTAGTGGAGACCTCCAGTAAGATGGTGTGTTGATGTAGCGGTTAGTGGAGACCTCCGGTAAGATGGTGTGTTGTGTTGATGTAGCGGTTAGTGGAGACCTCCGGTAAGATGGTGTGTTGATGTAGCACGGTTAGTGGAGACCTCCGGTAAGATGGTGTGTTGATGTAGCGCGGTTAGTGGAGACCTCCAGTAAGATGGTGTGTTGTGTTGATGTAGCACGGTTAGTGGAGACCTCCGGCAAGATGGTGTGTTGTGTTGATGTAACGCGGTTAGTGGAGACCTCCGGTAAGATGGTGTGTTGTGTTGATGTAGCGCGGTTAGTGGAGACCTCCGGTAAGATGGTGTGTTGTGTTGATGTAGCACGGTTAGTGGAGACCTCCGGTAAGATGGTGTGTTGTGTTGATGTAGCGCGGTTAGTGGAGACCTCCGGTAAGATGGTGTGTTGTCTTGATGTAGCGCGGTTAGTGGAGACCTCCGGTAAGATGGTGTGTTGATGTAGCGCGGTTAGTGGAGACCTCCGGTAAGATGGTGTGTTGATGTAGCGCGGTTAGTGGAGACCTCCGGTAAGATGGTGTGTTGATGTAGCGCGGTTAGTGGAGACCTCCGGTAAGATGGTGTGTTGATGTAGCGGTTAGTGGAGACCTCCGGTAAGATGGTGTGTTGTGTTGATGTAGCGCGGTTAGTGGAGACCCCGGTAAGATGGTGTGTTGTGTTGATGTAGCGCGGTTAGTGGAGACCTCCAGTAAGATGGTGTGTTGATGTAGCGCGGTTAGTGGAGACCTCCGGTAAGATGGTGTGTTGTGTTGATGTAGCACGGTTAGTGGAGACCTCCGGTAAGATGGTGTGTTGATGTAGCGCGGTTAGTGGAGACCTCCGGTAAGATGGTGTGTTGATGTAGCGCGGTTAGTGGAGACCTCCGGTAAGATGGTGTGTTGTGTTGATGTAGCGCGGTTAGTGGAGACCTCCGGTAAGATGGTGTGTTGATGTAGCACGGTTAGTGGAGACCTCCGGTAAGATGGTGTGTTGATGTAGCGCGGTTAGTGGAGACCTCCGGTAAGATGGTGTGTTGATGTAGCGCGTTAGTGGAGACCTCCAGTAAGATGGTGTGTTGATGTAGCGGTTAGTGGAGACCTCCGGTAAGATGGTGTGTTGTGTTGATGTAGCGCGGTTAGTGGAGACCTCCGGTAAGATGGTGTGTTGATGTAGCGCGGTTAGTGGAGACCTCCGGTAAGATGGTGTGTTGATGTAGCGTGGTTAGTGGAGACCTCCGGTAAGATGGTGTGTTGTGTTGATGTAGCGCGGTTAGTGGAGACGTCCGGTAAGATGGTGTGTTGATGTAGCGTGGTTAGTGGAGACCTCCGGTAAGATGGTGTGTTGTGTTGATGTAGCGCGGTTAGTGGAGACCTCCAGTAAGATGGTGTGTTGTGTTGATGTAGCGCGGTTAGTGGAGACCTCCGGTAAGATGGTGTGTTGATGTAGCGCGGTTAGTGGAGACCTCCGGTAAGATGGTGTGTTGATGTAGCGCGGTTAGTGGAGACCTCCGGTAAGATGGTGTGTTGATGTAGCGCGGTTAGTGGAGACCTCCGGTAAGATGGTGTGTTGATGTAGCGCGGTTAGTGGAGACCTCCGGTAAGATGGTGTGTTGTGTTGATGTAGCGCGGTTAGTGGAGACCTCCGGTAAGATGGTGTGTTGTGTTGATGTAGCGGTTAGTGGAGACCTCCGGTAAGATGGTGTGTTGATGTAGCGCGGTTAGTGGAGACCTCCGGTAAGATGGTGTGTTGATGTAGCGGTTAGTGGAGACCTCCGGTAAGATGGTGTGTTGATGTAGCGTGGTTAGTGGAGACCTCCGGTAAGATGGTGTGTTGTGTTGATGTAGCGCGGTTAGTGGAGACCTCCAGTAAGATGGTGTGTTGTGTTGATGTAGCGCGGTTAGTGGAGACCTCCGGTAAGATGGTGTGTTGATGTAGCGCGGTTAGTGGAGACCTCCGGTAAGATGGTGTGTTGATGTAGCACGGTTAGTGGAGACCTCCGGTAAGATGGTGTGTTGATGTAGCGCGGTTAGTGGAGACCTCCGGTAAGATGGTGTGTTGATGTAGCACGGTTAGTGGAGACCTCCGGTAAGATGGTGTGTTGATGTAGCACGGTTAGTGGAGACCTCCGGTAAGATGGTGTGTTGTGTTGATGTAGCGCGGTTAGTGGAGACCTCCGGCAAGATGGTGTGTTGTCTTGATGTAGCGCGGTTAGTGGAGACCTCCGGTAAGATGGTGTGTTGTGTTGATGTAGCTCGGTTAGTGGAGACCTCCGGTAAGATGGTGTGTTGTGTTGATGTAGCGCGGTTAGTGGAGACCTCCGGTAAGATGGTGTGTTGGTGTAGCGCGGTTAGTGGAGACCTCCGGTAAGATGGTGTGTTGGTGTAACCGGTGTGAAATGGCTAGCTAGTTTCAACCGGTTAAGTCACAGTTGTTAATGTGTGCAGAGGGTCCCTGGTTCGGGGCGAGGAAAGGGAAGGAAGGAAGCAGCACTGTCACATTGGTCTAGCATGGCGAGTTGAGATTCCAAGTAGCTAAACAAACATACTACGTTAGTTATCCTAACCTGCTACGTTAGTTATCCTAACCTGCTACGGTAGTTATCCTAACCTGCTACTTTAGTTATCCTAACCTGCTACGTTAGTTATCCTAACCTGCTACGTTAGTTATCCTATCCTGCTACGTTAGTTATCCTAACCTGCTACTTTAGTTATCCTAACCTGCTACGTTAGTTATCCTAACCTGCTACGTTAGTTATCCTAACCTGCTACGTTAGTTATCCTAACCTGCTACGTTAGTTATCCTAACCTTCTCGTTAGTTATCCTAACCTGCTACGTTAGTTATCCTAACCTTCTACGTTAGTTATCCTAACCTGCTACGTTAGTTATCCTATCCTGCTACGTTAGTTATCCTATCCTGCTACGTTAGTTCTCCTAACCTGCTCACGGTAGTTATCCTAACCTGCCACGTTAGTTATCCTAACCTGCTCACGGTAGTTATCCTAACCTGCCACGTTAGTTATCCTAACCTGCCACGTTAGTTATCCTAACCTGCTACTTTAGTTATCCTAACCTGCTACGTTAGTTATCCTATCCTGCTACGTTAGTCATCCTAACCTGCTACTTTAGTTATCCTAACCTGCTACGTTAGTTATCCTAACCTGCTACGTTAGTTCTCCTAACCTGCTACGGTAGTTATCCTAACCTGCTACGTTAGTTATCCTAACCTGCTACGGTAGTTATCCTAACCTGCTACGTTAGTTATCCTAACCTGCTACTTTAGTTATCCTAACCTGCTACGTTAGTTATCCTAACCTGCTACGTTAGTTATCCTAACCTGCTACGTTAGTTGTCCTAACCTGAAGCTTTAACTTCCTGACTGATGTCTTGAGATGTTGCTTCAATATATCCACATAATTTTCCATCCTCACGATGCCATCTATTTTGTGAAGTGCACCAGTCCCTCCTGCAGCAAAGCACCCCCACAACATGATGCTGCCACCCCCGTGCTTCACGGTTGGGATGGTGTTCTTCGGCTTGCAAGCCTCCCCCTTTTTCCTCCAAACATAACGATGGTCATTATGACCAAACAGTTCTATTTTTGTTTCATCAGACCAGAGGACATTTTTCCAAAAAGTTGCTTTGTCCCTTTGTCCCTCAACCCTGGTTCGAATCCGTGTCGACATGACCAAAGGTATGTGGACACCTTCAAAAGTATGTGGACATCTCATTCTAAAATCATGGGCATTAATATGTAGATGGTCCCCCATTTGCTGCTATAACAGCCTCCACTCTTCTGGGAATTCTTTCAACTAGATGTTGGAACATTGCTGCAGGGACTTGCTTCCATTCAGCCACAAGCGCATTAGTGAGGTCGGGCACTGATGTTGGGCGATTAGGCCTGGCTCGCAGTCGCTGTTCCAATTCATCCCAAAGGTGTTCGATGGGGTTGAGGTCAGGGCTCTGTACAGGCCAGTCAGGTTCTTCCACACCGATCTCGACAAACCATTTCTGTACGGACCTCGCTTTGTGCACGGGGTCATTGTCATGCTGAAACAGGAAAGGGCCTTCCCCAAACTGTTGCAACAAGGTTGAAAGCACAGAATCATCTAGAATGTAATTGTATGCTGTAGCGTTAAGATTTCCCTTCACTGGAACTAAAGGGCCCGAACCATGAAAAACAGCCCCAGACCATTATTTCTCCTACACCAAACTTTACAGGTAGCACTATGCATTCAGGCAGGTAGCGTTCTCCTGGCATCCGCCAAACTCAGGTACGTCCGTCGGACTGCCAGATGGTGAAGCGTGATTCATCACTCCAGAGAACGCGTTTCCACTGCTCCAGACTCCAATAGTGGTGAGCTTTACACCACTCCAGCCGACGCTTGGCATTGCGCATGGTGATCTTAGGCTTGTGTGCGGCTGCTCGGCCATGGAAACCCGTTTCATGAAGCTCCCGACGAACAGTTATTGTTCTGATGTTGCTTCCTGAGGCAGTTTGGAACTCGGTAGTGAGTGTTGCAACCGAGGACAGAAGGTTTTTAAGCGTTACGCGCTTCAGCACTCGACGGTCCCGTTCTGTGAGCTTGTGTGGCCTACCACTTCGCTGCTGAGCCGTTGTTGCTCCTAGACGTTTCCACTTCACAGTAACAGCACTTACAGTTGACCCGGGGGCAGCTCTAGCAGGGCAGAAATTTGATGAACTTTGATGTTTACTTTTATGTGTCCTAGCAATTATTAGTGCATTATTCATATAGATAATATAATAATAATATATTCACCATGCAATCAATTGTTACTATAACAACGGAACGGATTTCTCCATTTTCGATTGGCTTTCGTGGAGATCAGACCGGTTTCATTTGCAGGGAGACTTGTGCGTTGTTTTACCGAATACAACATGTATACTCTGTTTTAGCAATACACTCCTAAACTGGCCTTCTGCGTACTGTCACTCTTTGACTAGAGTGCAGTCCGCTATCCGTCTACACCCAGTGGCCTTTCCACACATTAGAGACTCCGTTTTGTTAATATCGTTTTTTATTTTCTGGTCCCCAAGTGATTTTACCCGCTAATGTCAATGACAGACCTGTATTTGTTTTCACTTGATGGTTTTATCTCAGAGAGAGAGAGAGAGAGACAAATGATCATGTTTTGTTGCTAAGTGATTTATATCCACCTCACCTCAATAAGTAGCTCGTTTTTACACGTCAAATGTGGGAGATAACTACATTTTTATATAAAGAACTCTACAAATGATACATGTGACATATTAATTAACAAAAAAAAGATATATACAGTACCAGTTAAGAGTTTGGATACGCCTACTCTTTCCAGGGTTTTTCTTTATTCTGTCTACATTGTAGAATAATAGTGAAGACATCAAAACTATGAAATAACACATATGGAATCATGTAGTAACCAAAAAAGTGTTAAACAAATCAAAATATATTGAATTTGTTAAATTTTCCATTAAAGTACTCCAAAGTTTTTTTCCATCATTCTTTATATCATTGATCTTGGCTTCATAATACAGTTTCATCTTCTTTTTGTTGAGTTTAGTCACATCATCTCTCCGTTTGCAGTAAGTCGGCCAGTCAGATGTTCAGCCAGACTTATTAGCCACTCCTTCTGCCCCGTCTCTTTCAACCAGACAGTTTTTACATTCCTCATCAATCCATGGAGCCTCAACAGTTCTAACAGTCCGTTTCTTAACAGGTGGATGTGTATCAATAATTAGAAGAAGCAATTTCATAAATTCATCAAGTGCAGTGTCTGGATGCTCCTCATTAATCACATCAGACCAACAAATATTTTTCACATCGTCCACATAAGAGTCACAGCAAAAGCTTATGTATGATCTCTTAAACATTATTTTAGGCCCAGCTGTTGGAACTTTGGCTTTCCTGGATATAGCCACGATATTGTGATCCCTGCATCCAATGGGTACGGATACAGCTTTAGAACAAAGTTCTACAGTATTAATAAAGATGTGATCGATACATGTGGATGATCTTGTTCCTGTAGTGTTTGTAAACACCCTGGTAGGTTGATTAATAACCCGAACCAGATCACAGGCACTGGTGACAGTGAGAAGCTTCCTCTTGAGCGGACAGCTTGATGAAAACCAGTCAATATTAAGGTCCCCAAGAAAGTAGACCTCTCCTGTTTACATCACATACACTATCAAGCATTTCACACATATTATTTAGATACTGACTGGTAGCACTTGGTGGCCAATAGCAACACCCCAAAAGAACAGGCTTTAGATGTACCAGGTGAACCTGCAACCACAACACTTCAATAACACTTGACATAAGATCTTCTCTAGGCATTACAGGGATACGGCTCTGAATATATACAGCAACACCTCCCCCATAAGCATTCCTGTCTCTTCTATAGATGTTATATCCCTGTATTGCTACTGATGTATCACCAAATGAATTATCTAAGTGAGTCTCAGAAATGGCTGATATATGAATGTTATCTGATGTTAGCAAGTTATTGAAGCTACGAACCCAAGGGTCTTGTGAGTGTAATGTTTACTGTTCATTTTTGTTTGTTATCTATTTCACTAGCTTTGGCAATGTAAACATATGTTCCTCCTGTCAATAAAGCCCTTTGAATTGAATTCAGAGAGAGAGAGAGAGAACGAGAGAGTGAGAGAGAGAAAGAAAGAAAGAAGGAGAGAGGAGAGAGAGAGAGAGAGAGAGAGAGAGGTAGAGAGAGAGAGAGAGAGAGAGAGAGAGAGAGAGAGAGAGAGAGAGAGAGAGGAGGGAGAGAGAGAGAGGTGGAGAGAGAGAGAGAGAGAGAGAGGGAGGTAGAGAGAGAGGTGGAGAGAGAGAGGTGGAGAGAGAGAGAGAGCGAGAGGAGAGAGGTGGAGCGAGAGAGAGAGGTAGAGAGAGGTAGAGAGAGAGAGAGAGAGAGGTAGAGAGAGAGGTGGAGAGAGAGAGATCCTGGAAGATGTGTCTACAGCTGGTGCACATCCTTGAGAAGGGGGGTCTGACCTCTTAAATAATCCCCTAGAAACACATTAAATAGACCTGCTACTGTCCGCTTCTGTGCAGCTACAGACAACAAACTAACTACACACAGTTCTAACTATACAGACACATAGGTGGAGTCACAAATGGCACCCTATTCCCTATATAGTGCACTACTTTAGACCAGGGCCCTATGGGACCCTAATCCCTATATAGAGCACTACTTTAGACCAGGGCCCTATGGGACCCTAATCCCTTTTTTCCAAGGCTTGAAGGTCTCTGCTCAGAATCAGTGCACTATGTAGGGAATAGGGTTATTTGATTCAAGGGATAAGATGCTGTTTGGGACACAGACACAGTATTCTAGAATGTTGCAGACACAGTATTCTAGAATGATGCAGACACAGTATTCTAGAATGATGCAGACACAGTATTCTAGAATGATGCAGACACAGTATTCTAGAATGATGCAGACACAGTATTCTAGAATGATCTAAATTAAATCTCTAATTTATAGCACTCAGACACCGCAGTTTGTGCTATCTTTCATAGATATAAATGTACCAGATAGTATAGAGATACTGTACATGGTAGCTTTGCCATTATGTGAATGGGGAGTCATGTCAGTTCTAGTAGCTGTATTTCTACGTGTGGTCCGATCCGAGGGGCAGGGTCTGTGGTGTAGAGCCCCCTGAGAATTCTGCCCATCAATCAACCGGTCAGTAATACAGGAGCAGAGCACCGCTAAGGTAAGACACAGGTACCTATCTACACACACACACACACACACACACACTAAGGTAAGACACAGGTACCTATCTACACACACACACACACACTAAGGTAAGACACAGGTACCTATCTACACACACACACACACACACTAAGGTAAGACACAGGTACCTATCTACACACACACACACACACTAAGGTAAGACACAGGTACCTATCCACACACACACACACGCGCCTATGGACTCACGCAGCACACGCTGACACACACGCTGACACACACGCTAACACACACACACACATACGCTGACACACACACATACACACACGCTGACACACACGTGTAAGGCACATTGTGTGGGTATTGTCGTTTAATGCTGACTTGCGTATGTTTCTTTGGATGTGTGTGTTTGAGTGTGTGTGTGTGTGTGTGTGTGTGTGTGTGTGTGTGTGTGGATATGTGTGTGTGTGTATAAACTTTTAAACTCTACCAGGTGACAATACGGGTCATTTCTGTGTGTGTGTGTGTTCAGAGGGGTTAGGGGTTAAATGCAGAAGACACATTTCGGTTGAGTGCATTCAGTTGTGCAACTGACTAGGTATCCTCCCCTTTATCTGTCAGTGTGTTTTATCTGTTTCAGGGTGTTTTATCTGTTTCAGTGTGTTTTATCTGTTTCAGGGTGTTTTATCTGTTCCAGTGTGTTTTATCTGTCTCAGGGTGTTTTATCTGTTTCAGTGTGTTTTATCTGTCAGTGTGTTTTATCTGTTCCAGTGTGTTTTATCTGTCTCAGGGTGTTTTATCTGTTTCAGGGTGTTTTATCTGTCTCAGTGTGTTTTATCTGTCTCAGGGTGTTTTATCTGTTTCAGTGTGTTTTATCTGTTCCAGTGTGTTTTATCTGTCTCAGGGTGTTTTATCTGTTTCAGGGTGTTTTATCTGTCTCAGGGTGTTTTATCTGTTTCAGGGTGTTTTATCTGTTCCAGTGTGTTTTATCTGTCTCAGGGTGTTTTATCTGTTTCAGGGTGTTTTATCTGTCTCAGTGTGTTTTATCTGTCTCAGGGTGTTTTATCTGTTTCAGTGTGTTTTATCTGTTTCAGTGTGTTTTATCTGTTTCAGTGTGTTTTATCTGTCAGTGTGTTTTATCTGTCAGTGTGTTTTATCTGTTTCAGTGTGTTTTATCTGTTTCAGGGTGTTTTATCTGTTTCAGGGTGTTCTCTCTCCTGCAGGTAACGATGTCCATCTCTCTGTTGTTGCCTCTGTGGGTGGCCATGTCCTTCTCCTTGACTCGTCCCACTTTGGGGTTCTCCCGCGGCGCTAGCCCCGCCTCCTGCTTGGAAATGAGTCCCGGTCACATCCGCGCTCAGCCCCAGGATCCTCATCACAGCCACATCACGCTGTTTACATCTGCCTCCATATACCTCCCTGGGGACACAGTGACAGGTAGGGAACTAAATAGTGTACATGGTGACAGGTAGGGCACTAAATAGTGTACATGGTGACAGGTAGGGCACTAGCTCACTGCTATTCTTCTGCGTTTGGAGTTTGAACACAGTTTCAGAGTTCAACAGAAAGAGGCAGTGTAGAAAGATTTCAGTAAGCTAGAGATACACTACATGACCAAAAGTATGTGGACACCTGCTCGTCCAACATCTCATTCCAAAATCATGGGCATTAATATGGAGTTGGTCCCCCCTTTGCTGCTATAACAGCCTCCACTCTTCTGGGAAGGCTTTCCACTAGATGTTGGAACATTGCTGCTATAACAGCCTCCACTCTTCTAGGAAGGCTTTCCACTAGATGTTGGAACATTGCTGCTGTAACAGCCTCCACTCTTCTGGGAAGGCGTTCCACTAGATGTTGGAAATTTGCTGCTATAACAGCCTCCACTCTTCTGGGAAGGCTTTCCACTAGATGTTGGAACGTTGCTGCTATAACAGCCTCCAGTCTTCTGGGAAGGCTTTCCACTAGATGTTGGAACGTTGCTGCTATAACAGCCTCCAGTCTTCTGGGAAGGCTTTCCACTAGATGTTGGAACATTGCTGCTATAACAGCCTCCACTCTTCTGGGAAGGCTTTCCGCTAGATGTTGGAACATTGCTGCTATAACAGCCTCCACTCTTCTGGGAAGGCTTTCCACTAGATGTTGGAACATTGCTGCTATAACAGCCTCCACTCTTCTGGGAAGGCTTTCCACTAGATGTTGGGACATTGCTGCTATAACAGCCTCCACTCTTCTGGGAAGGCTTTCCACTAGATGTTGGAACATTGCTGCTATAACAGCCTCCACTCTTCTGGGAAGGCTTTCCACTAGATGTTGGAACGTTGCTGCTATAACAGCCTCCACTCTTCTGGGAAGGCTTTCCACTAGATGTTGGAACATTGCTGCTATAACAGCCTCCACTCTTCTGGGAAGGCTTTCCACTAGATGTTGGAACATTGCTGCTATAACAGCCTCCACTCTTCTGGGAAGGCTTTCCACTAGATGTTGGGACATTGCTGCTATAACAGCCTCCACTCTTCTGGGAAGGCTTTCCACTAGATGTTGGAACATTGCTGCTATAACAGCCTCCACTCTTCTGAGAAGGCTTTCCTCTAGATGTTGGAACATTGCTGCTATAACAGCCTCCACTCTTCTGGGAAGGCTTTCCACTAGATGTTGGAACATTGCTGCTATAACAGCCTCCACTCTTCTGGGAAGGCTTTCTACTAGATGTTGGGACATTGCTGCTATAACAGCCTCCACTCTTCTGAGAAGGCTTTCCACTAGATGTTGGAACATTGCTGCTATAACAGCCTCCACTCTTCTGGGAAGGCTTTCCGCTAGATGTTGGAAGCTACCGACGAACTTCCGGCGCCGACAGAGATGGCAGCCTCGCTTCACGTTCTCAGGAAACCATGCAGTATTTTGTTTTTTTATGTATTACTTCTTACATTGTTACCCCGGAAAATATTAAGTTTTATTACATACAACCGGGAGGAACTATTGGATATAAGAGCAACGTCAACTTACCAACATTACGACCAGGAATACGACTTTCCCAAAGAGGATTCTCCTTCGTTAACCCAAACACAACAACAGACTGGATATGCACGTGGCTACTCAAAACAACGGCGGCGCCGGAGAAGAGAAACGCGCCGGTCTTTTGGTCAAGCTACGTCGTCGACGGGCGCATCGTGCACCTCTCCCGAGTATTTTAATCGCCAATGTACAGTCTCTTGACAACAAAGTAGACGAAATCCGATCGAGGTTGCCTTTCAGAGAGACATTCGAGACTGCAACGTTCTTTGCTTCACGGAAACATGGCTCACTCAGGACACGTTATCAGAGTCGGTACAGCCACCTGGTTTCTCCACGCATCGCGCCGACAGAAACAAACATCTCTCTGGTAAGAAGAAGGGCGGGGTGTGTGTCTTATGATTAACGAGGCGTGGTGTGATCATAACAACATACAGGAACTCAAGTCCTTTTGTTCACCTGACATAGAATTCCTTACAATCAAATGCAGACCGCATTATCTACCAAGAGAATTCTCTTCGATTATAATCACAGCCGTGTACATCCCCCCTCAAGCTGATACATCGGCGGCACTGAAAGAAATTCATCGGACTCTATGTAAACTGGAAACCACATATCCTGAGGCTGCATTTATTGTGGCTGGGGATTTTAATAAGGCTAATTTAAGAACAAGGCTCCCGAAATTTTACCAGCATATCGAATGTGCCACCCGGGCTGGTAAAATCCTGGACCACTGTTATTCCAACTTCCGTGATGCATACAAGGCTATTCTCCGCCCTCCTTTCGGCAAGTCTGACCATGACTCCATTTTGTTGCTCCCAGCCTACAAACAGAAACTAAAACAGGAAACGCCCGTTCTCAGGTCTGTTCAACGCTGGTCCGACCAATCTGATTCCATGCTGCAAGATTGCTTGAGCACGTGGACTGGGATATGTTCCGGATAGCATCTGACAACAACATTGATGTATACGCTGATTCGGTGAGCGAGTTTATTAGCAAATGCATTGGTGATGTTGTACCCATAGCAAATATCAAAACCTTCCCCAACCAGAAACCATGGATTGATGGCAGCATTCGCGCAAAACTGAAAGCGCGAACCACTGCTTTAACCAGGTAAAGGCTATCGGAAACATGACTGAATACAAACAGTGCAGCTACTCCCTCCGCAAGGCAATCAAACAAGCTAAGCGTCAATATAGAGACAAAGTAGAGTCACAATTCAATGGCTCCAGACACAAGAGGAATGTGGCAGGGTCTACAGTCAATCACGGACTACAAAAGAAAACCAGCCCGTCGCGGACCATGACGTCCTGCTCCCAGACAAACTAAACAACTTCTTTGCTCGCTTTGAGGACAATACAGTGCCACCGACACGGCCCGCTACCAAAACCTGCGGGCTCACCTTCACCGCAGCCAATGTGAGAAAAACATTTAAATGTGTTAACCCTCGCAAGGCTGCCGGCCCAGATGGCATCCCTGGCCGTGTCCTCAGAGCATCTTGAACCAGCTGGCTGGTGTGTTTACGGACATATTCAATCAGTCCCTATCCCAGTCTGCTGTTCCCACATGCTTCAAGAGGGCCACCATTGTTCCTGTTCCCAAGAAAGCTAAGGTGACTGAGCTAAATGACTATCGCCCGTAGCACTCACTTCCGTCATCATGAAGTGCTTTGAGAGATTAGTCAAGGATCATATCACCTCCATCCTGCCAGACACCCTGGACCCACTCCAATTTGCTTACCGTCCCAATAGGTCCACAGGCAGCGCTAATCGCAATCACACTGCATACTGCCCTAACCCATCTGGACAAGAGGAATACTTATGTAAGAATGCTGTTCATCGACTACAGCTCAGCATTTAACACCATAGTTCCCTCCAAGCTCGTCATTAAGCTCGAGACCCTGGGTCTCGACCCAGCCCTGTGCAACTGGGTCCTGGACTTCCTGACGGGCCGGTCCCAGGTGGTGAGGGTAGGAAACAACATCTCCACCCCGCTGATCCTCAACACTGGGGCCCCACAAGGAGTGCGTTCTCAGCCCTCTCCTGTACTCCCTGTTTACCCATGACTGCGTGGCCAAGCACGCATCCAACTCAATCATCAAGTTTGCTGGCGACACTACAGTGGTAGGCTTGATTACCAACAACGACGAGGCGGCCTACAGAGAGGAGGTGAGGGCCCTCGGAGTGTGGTGTCAGGAAAATAACCTCTCACTCAATGTCAACAAAACAAAGGAGATGATCGTGGACTTCAGGAAACAGGAGAGGGAGCACCCCTATCCACATCGAGGGACAGTAGTGGAGAAGGTGGAAAGTTTTAAGTTCCTCGGCGTACACATCACGGACAAACTGAATTGGTCCACCCACACAGACAGCGTGGTAAAGAAGGCGCAACAGCGCCTCTTCAACCTCAGGAGGCTGAAGAAATTTGGCTTGTCACCAAAATCACTCACAAACTTTACAGATGCACAATCGAGAGCATCCTGTCGGGCTGTATCACCGCCTGGTACGGCAACTGCTCCGCCCACAACCGTAAGGCTCTCCAGAGGGTAGTGAGGACTGCACAACGCATCACCGGGGTTAAACTACCTGCCCTCCAGGACACCTACACCACCCGATGTCACAGAAAGGCCAAGATCATCAAGGACAACAACCACCCGAGCCACTGCCTGTTCACCCCGCTATCATCCAGAAGGCGAGGTCAGTACAGGTGCATCAAAGCTGGGACCGAGAGACTGAAAAACAGCTTCTACCTCAAGGCCATCAGACTGTTAAACAGCCATCACTAACATTGAGTGGCTGCTGCCAACATACTGACTTAAATCTCTAGCCACTTTATACATAGGAATTGGATGTAACAAATGTATCACTAGCCACTTTAAACAATTTTGTATATAATGTTTACGTATCCGACATACTCATATCAAATGTATACACTGTACTCTAAACCATCTACTGTATCTTGCCTATGCCGTTCGGTCATCGACCCAAATCTCTAGCCACTTTAATAATTATAATTGGATGAAATAATGTATCACTAGCCACTTTAAACAATGCCATTTATATAATGTTTACATATCCTACATTACTCATCTCATATATATGTGTATATACTGTACTCCATACCATCTACTGCATCTTGCCTATGCCGGTCAGCCATCGCTCATCCATATATTTATATGTACATACTCGTATTCATTCCTTTACTCTTGTGTGTATAAGGTAGTTGTTGTGAATTTGTTAGATTACTTGTTAGATACTACTGCATGGTCGGAACTAGAAGCACAAGCATTTCGCTACACTCGCATTAACATCTGCTAACCATGTGTATGTGACAAATAAAATTTGATTTGATTGATTTGATTTGAACAGTCATTGTGCTGACGTTGCTTCCTGAGGCAGTTTGGAACTCGGTAGTGAGTGCTGCAACAGAGGACAGATGATTTTTACCGCCTACGGCACTCGACGGTCCCGTTCTGTGAGCTTGTGTGGCCTACCACTTCTCAGTCGACCCGGGGCAGCTCTAGCAGGGCAGAAATTTGACGAACTGACTTGTTGGAAAGGTGGCATCCTATGACGGCGGCAGGTTGAAAGTCACCGAGCTCTTCAGTAAGGCCATTCTACTGCCAATGTTTCCCTACGGAGATTGCATGGCTGTATGCTTGATTTGAAGGGGAGTCCACATACTTTTGTATATACAATTGAAGTCGGAAGTTTAGATACACTTAGGTTGGAGTCATTAAAACTCGTTTTTCAACCACTCCACACATGTCTTGTTAATAACAAACTATAGTTTTGGCAAGTCGGTTAGGACATCTACTTTGTGCATGACACGAGTCATTTTTCCAACAATTGTTTACAGACAGATTATTTCACTTATAATTCACTGTATCACAATTCCAGTGGGTCAGAAAGTTTACATAGACTGAAATAAATCATTCTCTCTACTATTATTCTGACATTTCACATTTCTTAAAAATAAAGTGGTGATCCTAACTGACCTGAGACAGGGAATTTTTACTAGGATTCAATGTCAGGAATTGTGAAAAAACTGAGTTTAAATGTATTTGGCCAAGGTGAATGTAAACTTCCAGACTTCTACTCTATAGCGCAGTTCTAAGTCAGTCAGGATCCGTTGGGATCACGTTATGTGTATGTTGTGTCAATAGATACGTATAGTAGTGAATACCTTATTAATGTATTGTGACACTGTCCCTGTTTCCATAGTGACGGTACGGAGTACCCGAGACTTCATGGGGTTCCTTCTACAGGCTCGGTCGCTAGGCATCGCCGGGGGTCGGGGTCGGGGGGCCAGGGTGACGGGCACATGGACCGTAACCCCTCCCGGAACACACACCCTGCATTGCCTCGGTGACAATGACTCGCTCACGCACTCTGACAAACAGCTTAAGAGAAATCTGTCATTCGTCTGGAGGGCCCCGGACACAGCTCTAGGAGACATACGCTTCTAGTGAGTACAGGAGGAAGAGGAGGAGAGGGAGAGGATGGGGAGGAGGAGGAAGAGGGAAAGGGGAGGTCCCCACATACAGCCATAGGAGATATATGCTTCTACTGAGTAGAGGAGAGGAGAAGGATAGGATAGCTCTGGATACAGTCATAGGAGACATGGGAGAGAGAAGGGTTTTATTACCCACACGTTCTAGAGTATCAACGGTAGAGAAGGGTTTTATTACCCACACGTTCTAGAGTATCAACAGTAGAGAAGGGTTTTATTACCCACACGTTCTAGAGTATCAACGGTAGAGAAGGGTTTTATTACCCACACGTTCTAGAGTATCAACAGTAGAGAAGGGTTTTATTACCCACACGTTCTAGAGTATCAACGGTAGAGAAGGGTTGAGGGGATACCTAGCCAGTTACACAACTGAATGAATTCAACTGAATTGTGTCTTCCACATTTAACCCAGGAGGCTGCAGGAGGCTGCCTAAATCCACATCCACGTCATCAGTGCCTGGGGAGCAGTTGTTGTTGGAAGTTAACTCAAGGGCAGAAGGCCAGATTTTTCCTCTTTGCCGGCTTGGGGATTTGAACCAGCGACCTTTCGGTTACTGGCCCAACGCTCTTAACCGCTAGACTACCTCCTAGGGGAAGAGGCAGGAGGGTGAGAGGAGAGGGGAGTGGAGGGAAGAGAGGAAGAGGAGGGAGGAGAGGGAGGAAAGGGAGAAGAGGAAGAGGAGGGAGTGGGGGGAGGAGAGAGGAAGTGGGAAGGGAACTTCTCTAACTGTATTTTAAAACTCTCTCTCTCTCTCTCTCTCTCTCTCTCCTTCCCTCTCTCTCTCTCTCTCTCTCTCTCTCTCTCTCTCTCTCTCTCTCTCTCTCTCTCTCTCTCTCTCTCTCTCTCTCCTTCCCTCTCTCTCTCTCTCTCTCTGTCTGGCTTTCTCTCGCTCAGCATCACTGTGGTCCAGTCATATTTTGTGTACTGGGCACGGATCGAGTCTGCAGTGCTGCATGACAGTAGTCGTCGTTTCCCGGGCTGGGGGAATGCCACTGTGGTGGATGAAGGAAGCGCCCTCTCAGAACTACAGGAAGAGGTCACCACACTCACCAATTCTGCTGCCACAACCATAACCCCTGACCTGTCCCCCAGCCCTGAACCTCTCTCCCCGTCACTGGGTGAAGAGACGGATAGAGGGAGGAAGGATGAAGAGACGCAGGATGGAGGGATGAAAGATAAAAGGAAGCAGGATGGAGGGATAAAAGATGAGGGTATGACAGATGAAGAGATGAAGGATGGAGGGATGGAGAATACAGGCGCGAAGCTTCCAGAAACGACCCTGGGCCTGACATCCAGCCCCCAGACCCTGTCTGCAGACCCAACTCAGATCTTCACCCCCACCAGGCCCCAGACCCAGTATCTACCTAACCCAGAGCCTCTGACCAGGCCCCAGACCCAGCACTTACCTAACCCAGAGCCTCTGACCAGGCCCCAGACCCAGCACCTACCTAACCCAGAGCCTCTGACCAGGCCCCAGACCCAGTACCTACCTAACCCAGAGCCTCTGACCAGGCCCCAGACCCAGCACCTACCTAACCCAGAGTCTCTGACCAGGTCCCAGTACCTACCTAACCCAGAGCCTCTGACCAGGCCCCAGACCCAGTATCTACCTAACCCAGAGTCTCTGACCAGGCCCCAGTACCTACCTAACCCAGAGCCTCTGACCAGGCCCCAGACCCAGAACCTACCTAACCCAGAGCCTCTGACCAGGCCCCAGACCCAGTACCTACCTAACCCAGAGCCTCTGACCAGGCCCCAGACCCAGCACCTACCTAACCCAGAGCCTCTGACCAGGCCCCAGACCCAGCACCTACCTAACCCAGAGCCTCTGACCAGGCCCCAGACCCAGCACCTACCTAACCCAGAGCCTCTGACCAGGCCCCAGTACCTACCTAACCCAGAGCCTCTGACCAGGCCCCATTCCTGGACCAGCTCAGAACCTATGCCCCCACCCCACAACCCAAATCAGCCTCTAGAAACCCAGTACCAGACCCTAGCCAACCCCCTGCCTCAGCCTCCAGGTCCATTCCTAGCCATAACCAACCCTCACCCCAGCACTGAATCTCTGGCTCCGGCCCTGACAATGGAACCTATGATCCGGCCTCTAACCAGTACAGAACCTATGACCCAGCCTCTAACCGGTACAGAACCTATTACCCAGCCTCTAACCGGTACAGAACCTATGACCCAGCCTCTAACCGGTACAGAACCTATGACCCATCCTCTAACCGGTACAGAACCTATGACCCAGCCTCTAACCAGTACAGAACCTATGACCCAGCTACTTACCAGTACAGAACCTTTGACTCAGCCTCTAACCGGTACAGAACCTATGACCCATCCTCTAACCGGTACAGAACCTATGACCCAGCCTCTAACCAGTACAGAACCTATGACCCAGCTACTTACCAGTACAGAACCTATGACCCAGCCTCTAACCGGTACAGAACCTATGACCCAGCCTCTAACCGGTACAGAACCTATGACCCAGCCCCCAACCGGTACAGAACCTATCCCCCTTACCCCCAGTCCAAGGCTCCCTCCACCTCAGTCCCTCCTTCAGCAGTGGGGCATCCATGTGGCTACAGAACCAGAGCAAGATCCCTCCAACCCTAGCACCATGGCTCCCCTATCCCTGACCCTGGCACCCAACCCTGTGGCCACTCTCACTTCATCCTCTCCTCAGACAACCACTCCCACCCCCACCCAGGAACTCAATCCCTCCTCCACCCAGGAACTCACTCCCACCTCCACTACCCAGGAACTCACTCCCACCTCCATCCAGGAACTCACTCCCACCTCCACCTCTACCCAGGAACTCACTCCCACCCTCACCCAGGAACTCACTCCCACCTCCACCTCCACCCAGGAACTCACTCCCACCTCCACCTCCACCCAGGAACTCACTCCCACCTCCACCTCCACCCAGGAACTCACTCCCACCTCCACCTCTACCCAGGAACTCACTCCCACCCTCACCCAGGAACTCACTCCCACCTCCACCTCCACCCAGGAACTCACTCCCACCTCCACCTCCACCCAGGAACTCACTCCCACCCCCACCCAGGAACTCACTCCCACCCCCACCCAGGAACTCACTCCCACCTCCATCCAGGAACTCACTCCCACCTCCACCTCTACCCAGGAACTCACTCCCACCCCCACCCAGGAACTCACTCCCACCTCCACCTCTACCCAGGAACTCACTCCCATCTCCACCCAGGAACTCACTCCCACCTCCACCTCTACCCAGGAACTCACTCCCACCCTCACCCAGGAACTCACTCCCACCTCCACCTCCACCCAGGAACTCACTCCCACCTCCACCCCCACCCAGGAACTCACTCCCACCCCCACCCAGGAACTCACTCCCACCCCCACCCAGGAACTCACTCCCACCTCCACCTCCACCCAGGAACTCACTCCCACCTCCACCCCACCCAGGAACTCACTCCCACCTCCACCCCCACCCAGGAACTCACTCCCACCCCCACCCAGGAACTCACTCCCATCTCCACCCAGGAACTCACTCCCACCTCCACCCCCACCCAGGAACTCACTCCCATCTCCACCCAGGAACTCACTCCCACCTCCACCCCCACCCAGGAACTCACTCCCATCTCCACCCAGGAACTCACTCCCACCTCCACCTCCACCCAGACACCCACTCCCTCCTCTCATTCCAAGTCCCAGTCCCCTAATAGAGACATGGACATTTCATCAGTAAACTCTGCAGACTCAACCAAAACCCAAAACCCAAACTCCTTCACTCTCCCTGCCTCCACCCCTACCTTCACTTCTACCCCTCCATCTACATACCCCCAACCAGAGCCTTCTCCTGCCTCAATCCCTACCCAGAGCAACCCAGAGCAGGACTCCCCTAACCCTGATCCTACCCAGAGCAACCCAGAGCAGGACCCCCCTAACCTTGATCCTACCCAGAGCAACCCAGAGCAGGACCCCCCTAACCCTGATCCTACCCAGAGCAACCCAGAGCAGGACTCCCCTAACCCTGATCCTACCCAGAGCAACCCAGAGCAGGAGCCCCCTAACCCTGATCCTACCCAGAGAAACCCAGAGCGAGACCCTGGCACCATGGTCCCCTTAAAGCTGACGGAGACATCCAAACATGTGGCTCCCCCTATCCCTCCTTCTCCCTCCACCTCACCCCACCATAAACCCTCCCCCGGCCCCCGTCGCTCTCACTCCGACCCTCTCACCCCTCCAACCCCCTGGCCCCTCCCAAGCCCACCCCACGTCATGTCCCCAGCGTAAAGGGAGGGTCGATCCCCCAAAACCACTCAATAGGTCCCCACCCCAACCCCAACACCAAGACCCGACCTGGAGCTCCAGAGAGAGAGGGGAAGATCCCGGACATCGTGGCCAGCCAGAGTGCCTGGGAGCTGGGTATTCTTCTTGGCTGTGCAGCCGGGCTGGGAATGATTCTAGCTATAAGCTTCAGATACCTGTATAGTCAGTACTGCAGCAAACGCACCGGGGTGACTCTCAATGACCGGGAACGTGACTACGACCGAGACCGCAACCATGGGGGGTTGATCCACATTCAGGACTGTAGTGATCTGGTGAGAGTCAGGAGAATCAGAGAGAACAGCTTTGTACTACTGGCAGAGTATAACCTACTGACACCAACAGGGAACTGAGACAGATTGACACAGACACAGAGAGGGACACAGATTGACACAGACAGAGAGAGGGACACAGACTGACACAGACAGAGAGAGGGACACAGATTGACTACTGAAACCACCGGGAACTCACATGTACAGTGAGGGGAAAAAGTATTTGATCCCCTGCGGATTTTGTACGTTGATCAGTCTATAATTTTAATGGTAGTTGTATTTGAACAGTGAGAGACAGAATAACAACAACAAAAATCCAGAAAAAAAGCATGTGAAAAATTTTATAAATTGATTTGCATTTTAATGAGGGAAATAAGTATTTGACCCCCTCTCAATCAGAAAGATTTCTGGCTCCCAGGTGTCTTTTATACAGGTAACGTGCTGAGATTAGGAGCACACTCTTAAAGGGAGTGCTCCTAATCTCAGTTTGTTACCTGTATAAAAGACACCTGTCCACAGAAGAAATCAATCAATCAATCAGATTCCAAACTCTCCACCATGGCCAAGACCAAAGAGCTCTCCAAGGATGTCAGGGACAAGATTGTAGACCTACACAAGGCTGGAATGGTCTACAAGACCATCGCCAAGCAGCTTGGTGAGAAGGTGACAACAGTTGGTGCGATTATTCGCAAATGGAAGAAACACAAAAGAACTGTCAATCTCCCTCGGCCTGGGGCTCCATGCAAGATCGCACCTCGTGGAGTTTCAATGATCATGAGAACGGTGAGGAATCGGCCCAGAACTACACGGGAGGATCTTGTCAATGATCTCAAGGCAGCTGGGACCATAGTCACCAAGAAAACAATTGGTAACACACTACGCGGTGAAGGTCTGAAATCCTGCAGCGCCCGCAAGGTCCCCCTGCTCAAGAAAGCACATATACATGCCCGTCTGAAGTCTGCCAATGAACATCTGAATGATTCAGAGGACAACTGGGTGAAAGTGTTGTGGTCAGATGAGACCAAAATGGAGCTCTTTGGCATCAACTCAACTCGCCGTGTTTGGAGGAGGAGGAAGAAGAAGCACATTAAGGTCCTGGAGTGGCCTAGCCCGTCTCCAGACCTTAATCCCATAGAAAATCTGTGGAGGGAGCTGAAGGTTCGAGTTGCCAAACGTCAGCCTCGAAACCTTAATGACTTGGAGAAGATCTGCAAAGAGGAGTGGGACAAAATCCCTCCTGAGATGTGTGCAAACCTGGTGGCCAACTGCAAGAAACGTCTGACCTCTGTGATTGCCAACAAGGGTTTTGCCACAAAGTACTAAGTCATGTTTTGCAGAGGGGGTCAAATACTTATTTCCCTCATTAAAATGCAAATCAATTTATAACATTTTTCACATGCGTTTTTCTGGATTTTTTTGTTGTTATTCTGTCTCTCACTGTTCAAATAAACCTACCATTAAAATGATAGACTGATCATTTCTTTGTCAGCGGGCAAACACAGATCAAATACTTTGTCCCCTCACTGTACTAGTTTAACACTTAATATACCAGGAGAGAGAGACTAGTTTAACACTTATTATACCAGGAGAGAGAGACTAGTTTAACACTTATTATACCAGGAGAGAGAAAGACAAGTTTAACACTTACTATACCAGGAGAGAGACTAGTTTAACACTTATTATACCAGGAGAGAGAGACTAGTTTAACACTTATTATACCAGGAGAGAGAGACTAGTTTAACACTTATTATACCAGGAGAGAGAAAGACAAGTTTAACACTTATTATACCAGGAGAGAGACTAGTTTAACACTTATTATACCAGGAGAGAGAGACTAGTTTAACACTTAATATACCAGGAGAGAGAGAGACTAGTTTAACACTTGTTATACCAGGAGAAGGAGAGAACCCTGTTTAACACTTATTATACCAGGAGAGAGAGAGACTAGTTTAACACTTATTATACCAGGAGAGAGAGAGAGAGAGAGAGAGAGAGAGAGAGAGAGAGAGAGAGAGAGAAGAGAGAGAGAGAGAGAGAGACTAGTTTAAAAGAAGTAATTGTTCCCAGTTAGACAGTCAACTTGTCTTCTGTCAACATTGTTTTATTTATGTCTTATATTACGAATTTCCCTCATCTCTAAACTCTATATCACTGTAAACCACTGTGTATTTGTATTTAAAATAAAAACAACACCTTGTAATTGTTACGGCGTATGTTTTGCTATTACCGTGATTGATCCCCAGGGGGGTACTAGTAGTACACAGGATAGAATACAGACCCACTCCACAGTGAACTAGTACTATACTCTACTGTACTCTACTATACTACACCAGTACAGAACAGACCCACTCCACAGTGAACTAGTACTATACTCTACTATATACTATACTACACCAGTACAGAACAGACCCACTCCACAGTGAACTAGTACTATACTCTACTATATACTATACTACACCAGTACAAAACAGACCCACTCCACAGTGAACTAGTACCATACTCTACTATATACTATACTACACCAGTACAGAACAAACCCACTCCACAGTGGACTAGTACTATACTCTACTGTACTCTACTATACTACACCAGTACAGAACAGACCCACTCCACAGTGAACTAGTACTATACTCTACTATATACTATACTACACCAGTACAGAACAGACCCACTCCACAGTGAACTAGTACTATACTCTACTGTACTCTACTATACTACACCAGTACAGAACAGACCCACTCCACAGTGAACTAGTACTATTCTCTAGTATATACTATACTACACCAGTACAGAACAGACCCACTCCACAGTGAACTAGTACTATACTCTACTGTACTCTACTATACTACACCAGTACAGAACAGACCCACTCCACAGTGAACTAGTACTATACTCTACTATATACTATACTACACCAGTACAGAACAGACCCACTCCACAGTGAACTAGTACTATTCTCTAGTATATACTATACTACACCAGTACAGAACAGACCCACTCCACAGTGAACTAGTACTATACTCTACTGTACTCTACTATACTACACCAGTACAGAACACACCCACTCCACAGTGAACTAGTACTATACTCTACTATATACTATACTACACCAGTACAGAACAGACCCACTCCACAGTGAACTAGTACTATTCTCTAGTATATACTATACTACACCAGTACAGAACAGACCCACTCCACAGTGAACTAGTACTTTACTCTACTATATACTATACTACACCAGTACAGAACAGACCCACTCCACAGTGAACTAGTACTATACTCTACTGTACTCTACTATACTACACCAGTACAGAACACACCCACTCCACAGTGAACTAGTACCATACTCTACTATAGTGATGCTATGTCAAGCTCCCTAATCCTGGGTTAAGTTCCAAATGGGTTAGTTGACAAAGTCAAAATCAAAGTCACCATTATTAGTCAGTTGTACAACCGAATGCCTTCAACTGAAATGTGTCTTCCGCATTTAACCCAACCCCTCTGAATCAGAGAGGTGCGGGGGGGCTGCCTTAATCGACATCCACGTCTTCGGTGCCCGGGGAACAGTGGGTTAACTGCCTTGTTCAGGGACAGAACGACAGATTTTTACCTTGTCAGCTCGGGGATTCGATCTTGCAACCCTCCAGTTACAAGTCCAACGCTCTAACCACTAGGAACAGAAGTGCCTCTGACATGTAGAATAGGGAATCATGTCAGCTCTATTCATTATATTTCTATCTGCTGAACACAGACCCACTGGTCCACATTCACAGACAGAGTTTTTCTCTGCATCCCAAGTGGGACACTGTTCCCTATATAGTGCACTTTATAGCGAATAGAAAACCAATCTGGATGCGAACTTCATGTTTTCAAGCCCTAAAAAAAGACCTCCCCAGATCTATGTCCTTCAACCACGGTAGGTAAGAAACAAAAGACAAAATAAGAGATCGATTGTCCGACACCGTAAACACCCCACCGATTGTCCGACACCGTAAACACCCCACCGATTGTCCGACACCGTAAACACCCCACCGATTGTCCGACACCGTAAACACCCCACCGATTGTCCGACACCATAAACACCCCACCGATTGTCCGACACCGTAAACACCCCACCGATTGTCCGACACCGTAAACACCCCACCGATTGTCCGACACCATAAACACCCCACCGATTGTCCGACACCATAAACACCCCACCGATTGTCCGACACCGTAAACACCCCACCGATTGTCCGACACCATAAACACCCCACCGATTGTCCGACACCGTAAACACCGACATAGTAATGATGAAACGTCGTTAACAGTCGGTCAGACCATCAGTTCATCAGTATTGTATTTATTATGGATCCCCATTAGCTGGAGCTCAGTCTACGTATGTGTTCCTCAGGAGACAATCTAGCCCTGCCCAGTTGCATGAGTTCTTGAGGAGGCGAGATGACAGTACTCGATGATTCGAACGTGTCGAAAAAATCTACCGCGTTGTCTGCCACACTACGGGAGTCTTGACGCAGCCGAAGTGGCTTCCGAGCCGCCTCACTCCCGGACACCGGAGAATCGAACACTTTCCCCATGAAATAAATACCTATCATTAATATATTCTGATCTAATTCTAGCAATATTAGTATTGGCTGGATCAGAGAGAACAGGTCAGAGAATGACCTGATGAAGAAGGGGAGAGGAGGGAGGAGAGTGGCAGAGGAGGGAGGAGATGGGGAGAGGAGGGGGCAGAGGAGGGTGGGAGAGGGGCAGAGGAGGGTGGAGATGGGGCAGAGGAGGGTGGGAGAGAGGGCAGAGGAGGGAGGAGATGGGGAGAGAAGGGTGGGAGAGGGGCAGAGGAGGGAGGAGATGGGGCAGAGGAGGGTGGGAGAGGGGCAGAGGAGGGAGGAGATGGGGCAGAGGAGGGTGGGAGAGGGGCAGAGGAGGGAGGAGATGGGGCAGAGGAGGGTGGGAGAGGGGCAGAGGAGGGTGGAGATGGGGAGAGGAGGGAGGAGATGGGGAGAGGAGGGAGGAGATGGGGAGAGGAGGGAGGAGAGTGGCAGAGGAGGGAGGAGAGTGGCAGAGGAGGGAGGAGATGGGGAGAGGAGGGAGGAGAGTGGCAGAGGAGGGAGGAGATGGGGAGAGGAGGGAGGAGATGGGGAGAGGAGGGAGGAGATGGGAGGGAAAGAGAGTTTGGACAATTGTCATTCCAATCTAATTCTAGCAATATGAGCCTCAGTGCTGGATTGAGAGTGTTACATGTTCTGTTGATTTACTGGTTATAAAGTGTGTATCCTCCACACAGCATCACTACACACACCTTCTGTCTCACACTGTTACGGAGTTGTATGGCTTCAATGCCATACAACTCTCCTTCCGTGGCCTCCAACTGCTCTTAAACGCTAGTAAAATTACTTCAACCGGTCGCTGCCCGCACCTGCCCGCCCGTCCAGCATCACTACTCTGGACGGTTCTGACTTAGAATACGTGGACAACTACAAATACCTAGGTGTCTGGCTAGACTGTAAACTCTCCTTCCAGACTCACATGAAACATCTCCAATCCAAAATTAAATATAGAATTGGCTTCCTATTTCGCAACAAAGCATCCTTCACTCATGTTGCCAAACATACCCTCGTAAAACTGACCATCCACCCGATCCTCGATTTCGGCGATGTCATTTACAAAATAGCCTCCAACACTCTACTCAACAAATTGGATGCAGTCTATCACAGTGCCATCCGTTTTGTCACCAAAGCCCCATATACTACCCACCACTGCGACCTGTATGCTCTCATTGGCTGGCCCTCGCTTCACACTCATCGCCAAACCCACTGGCTCCAGGTCATCTATAAGTCTTTGCTAGGTAAAGCCCCACCTTATCTCAGCTCACTGGTCACCATAGCAGCACCAACCCGTAGCACTCGCTCCATCAGGTATATTTCACTGGTCATCCCCAAAGCCAACACCTCCTTTGGCCTCCTTTCCTTCCAGTTCTCTGCTGCCAATGACTGGAACGAATTGCAAAAATCACTGAAGTTGGAGACTCATATCTCCATCACTAGCTTTAAGCACCAGCTGTCAGAGCAGCTTACCGATCGCTGCAGCTGTACGCTGCCCATCTGTAAATAGCCCATCCAACTACCTCATCCCCATATTGTTATTTATTTTTGCTCTTTCCACCCCAGTATCTCTACTTGCACATTCATCTTCTGCACATCTATCACTCCAGTGTTTAATTGCTAAATTGTAGTTATTTCGCCACTATGTCCTATTTATTGCCTTACCTCCCTAATCTTACTTCATTTGCACACACTGTACATATATTTTTTTATTGTTATTGACTGTACGTTTATTCCATGTGTAACTCTGTGTTGTTGTATGTGTTGAACTGCTTTGCTTTATCTTGGCCAGGTCGCAGTTGTAAATGAGAACTTGTTCTCAACTGGCCTCCCTGTATTATGACATCATATAGAACTACCTGGTTAAATAAAGGGGAAATAAATAAATAAATGTACAAAAATGTAAAATTAGGAAGGAATATCGTAGTAACTTGTAAAGACGTTCGAAGCAAAATTTGGGTTTCCTCAAAATAATACTTATTGTGAGCTATGACATGACTTAATGAAGACATTTGAATCACAGGAGGTTGGTGAAACCTTAATTAGGGAAGAGAGGCTCGTGGTAATGCCTGGAACGGCGCAAATGGAATGGCACCAACTCCCTGGAAACCATGTGTTTGATACCATTCCACTGATTCCACTCCAGTCATTACTGTGAATAAAACACAGCCATTTTATTAATATTGTATTGTAATTTGCACTGTACTATGTACAGTACCCAATCCAAACTTTTGACTGGTACTGTATTAGACACTTAATTAGGGAGGATGGGCTCGTGGTAATGACTGGAGCGGAATCAGGGGAACGGTATCAAACACATGGTTAACATAACCCTACTGTGGTGGTTTGTGTCTGGGCAGTACACAGAGGCAGAACGCACGTTTCCCCCAGTCACCGATGAGGTCACAACCAGGGTTACCTAGGAGACGGGACAGCTGTTAAGACGTGTTGGTGTGACAACCTGATATGGACTAAGGCCAACAGAGGGAGGGAGAGATGGAAGAAAGAGAGAGATGAAATAGAGAGCGATGAGAGGGGGACGGAGATGAAAGAGAGAGGGATGAGAGGGGGACAGAGATGAAAGAGAGAGGGATGAGAGGGGGACAGAGATGAAAGAGAGAGGGATGAGAGGGGGACAGAGATGAAAGAGAGAGGGATGAGAGGGGGACAGAGATGAAAGAGAGAGAGATGAAAGAGAGAGAGATGAGAGAGAGAGAGAGAGAGAGAGAGAGAGAGAGAGAGAGAGAGAGAGAGAGAGAGAGAGAGAGAGAGAGAGAGAGAGAGAGAGAGAGGGACGAAAGAGAGGGATGAAAGAGAGAGAGAGTGAAGAAAGAGAGGGATGAAAGAGGGGGACAGAGAGAGGGTAGCGCCGAGGATGAACACTAGAACATTTTATTTCCCGTACCCATAATAACCGATCGCCAATGTCCAGCAGGTAGGTTCTATTAACTGAGGTTGTGATGGAAACACAATAGTGTGAGGGTATTGATTCATACAATGATCCACTAGTGTTGTTGTTGTTGTTTTCCCGTCCCTCCCTGCTCACATACGGCATAACTGAACTGACCACCTGACCCAACGATGCCGTAAGGATGGTAGCTCTGGTCCACGACGTTACTGCGCATTTCTCCACCACTGAGCTACAGTAATGCCTGATGTCCACCAGATGCGTGTGCGTTTAGTCTTGCTGGGTGTCTAGCCCGCATTTTTCCGTACAATTAATTGACAATTATTGACTTCAGCCGGAACGCAAAGAGTTTAATGCATCCGGTGAACGTGAGACGTAACGGGCAGTTGACGCCCTGGACCAGAGCTAGAACAGGTTGTTGTGACGTGAGCGTCAACATGGAACCGCACGCGTATACTATTCGACACCGACGTCTATTTTCCGTTCCGTTCCGTTCCGTGGCGCGACCAAAATCGCGTCGGACGCGGTAATCGGTTTATTCTCTGATTTTCTTCTATCGCTCAGTGGTGAATCTAGAAGATAAAGAAGAAGGCATCTCGTGAATTGAACGCAGGGACAGAAGACGTCTATTCAGAGCAGCCACGCTCAGGCCAAGACAATGTCACCGCGATAACGTCAAGTCCTCGGTTTATCACTGTAGCCACGGGGAGTTGAGGCTATCGACGTCATCATTTTCTGTTATTTAGTCAACAAACGGTAGAGCACCCCCTCCCGTTGACCTGCAGTGATAGTAGCCTAAAGGTTAGTGTCAGAGTGGTCTGTTTAGGAAACTGCTACAGTAGATATATAGCCTGTAACCAACGCCCATCCCATCCCATCCCCACCTAGTCCTTCAGTTCTAAACCCGAACAGAAGCGAACTAAACGGAACGGAATCATGCCGTGTACGTGCGGCAACTGGAGACGGTGGATCCGACCTCTTGTGCTCTGTCTCTATGTAGCCCTGTTGCTCCTGGTTCTACCGCTGTGTGTCTGGGAACTGCAGAAGTCTGAGGTGAGAATGAATATAGAACAAGTCGAGCGTCTGCCTTTTCATATTAGGAGTAACTTATTGCACTGATGTGTTCATTTATGAATGCTATCTCCTAGTAAAGCCTGGTTATGTAGTTAAACTTGGTCTGTGTTTCAGGTGGGGACCCACAGTAAAGCCTGGTTATGTAGTTAAACTTGGTCTGTGTTTCAGGTGGGGACCCGCAGTAAAGCCTGGTTATGTAGTTAAACTTGGTCTGTGTTTCAGGTGGGGACCCGCAGTAAAGCCTGGTTATGTAGTTAAACTTGGTCTGTGTTTCAGGTGGGGACCCGCAGTAAAGCCTGGTTATGTAGTTAAACTTGGTCTGTGTTTCAGGTGGGGACCCACAGTAAAGCCTGGTTATGTAGTTAAACTTGGTCTGTGTTTCAGGTGGGGACCCACAGTAAAGCCTGGTTATGTAGTTAAACTTGGTCTGTGTTTCAGGTGGGGACCCACAGTAAAGCCTGGTTATGTAGTTAAACTTGGTCTGTGTTTCAGGTGGGGACCCACAGTAAAGCCTGGTTATGTAGTTAAACTTGGTCTGTGTTTCAGGTGGGGACCCACAGTAAAGCCTGGTTATGTAGTTAAACTTGGTCTGTGTTTCAGGTGGGGACCCACAGTAAAGCCTGGTTATGTAGTTAAACTTGGTCTGTGTTTCAGGTGGGGACCCACAGTAAAGCCTGGTTATGTAGTTAAACTTGGTCTGTGTTTCAGGTGGGGACCCACAGTAAAGCCTGGTTCATAGCTGGAGTGTTTGTGTTCATGACCATCCCCATCTCTCTGTGGGGCATCCTGCAGCACCTGGTACACTACACACAGCCTGAGCTACAGAAACCAATTATCAGGTAGGAACACACCTGGAACACACCTGGTACACACCTGGTACACTACACACAGCCTGAGCTACAGAAACCCATTATCAGGTACGAACACACCTGGTACACTACACTACACACAGCCTGAGCTACAGAAACCCATCATCAGGTACGAACACACCTGGTACACTACACTACACACAGCCTGAGCTACAGAAACCCATCATCAGGTACGAACACACCTGGTACACTACACACAGCCTGAGCTACAGAAACCCATTATCAGGTAGGAACACACCTGGTACACTACACACAGCCTGAGCTACAGAAACCCATTATCAGGTAGGAACACACCTGGTACACTACACACAGCCTGAGCTACAGAAACCCATCATCAGGTAGGAACACACCTGGTACACACCTGGTACACTACACACAGCCTGAGCTACAGAAACCCATCATCAGGTAGGAACACACCTGGTACACACCTGGTACACTACACACAGCCTGAGCTACAGAAACCCATCATCAGGTAGGAACACACCTGGTACACACCTGGTACACTACACACAGCCTGAGCTACAGAAACCCATAATCAGG
Source organism: Brachymystax lenok tsinlingensis (assembly GCA_030435695.1). Taxonomy (NCBI): domain Eukaryota; kingdom Metazoa; phylum Chordata; class Actinopteri; order Salmoniformes; family Salmonidae; genus Brachymystax; species Brachymystax lenok. Next base: position 26,150,161 of record CM059798.1, read on the forward strand.
TACGAACACACCTGGTACACACCTGGTACACTACACACAGCCTGAGCTACAGAAACCCATCATCAGGTAGGAACACACCTGGTACACTACACCTGTTGAAGCTAAAGCCAAGCCAAATCAAGGTAAAAAAAAAATAGAACTATTTGTAAATGTAGGAGACCAGGTACCACTGATCTTCTCTTGTTGTGTGTTTTTTTACAGGATCCTATGGATGGTACCCATCTACAGTCTGGACAGTGTAAGGGGGGGAAACTATTATTACCAATTTATTATAGTAATACTGTTATAATGCATCTCTCTGGTTGAGGACCTCTCGCTGCAGAATAGAACAGAACACTAGACTAGAACGCTGAGTCAGACATTCCATTGGTTTACAAGGTCCTGGAATGGCTGAACATTCTAAGTTCCATTGAGACCTCCGTATCTCTATGGTAACAGGACTAATTGAGGACTGTGTGGAGCTGTCACAAGACTGGGCTGCTCAAATAGCAGAGTCGAGACACACACACACACACACACAGAGACACACACACACACACACACACACACACAGAGAGACACACACACACACAGAGAGACACACACACACACAGAGAGACACACACACACACAGAGAGACACACACAGAGAGACACACACAGAGACACACACACACAAACAGACACACACACACACAAACAGAGAGACACACACACACACACACACACACACACACACAGAGAGACACACACACACACACACACACACAGTCAAATAGAGAGACACACACACACACACACACACACACAGAGAGAGACACACACACACACAGAGACACACACACACACACAGAGAGACACACACACACACACAGAGACACACACACACACACACAGAGAGACACACACACACACACACAGACACACACACACACAGACCATTTCTTTACAATGGTCACTCCATCAATCAATATGTGCTGGTTGAAAAGAATGGACACATTTCATATGGTCGTTCCTCATCTATCAATTAAACTGCCTTTCTCTGTCCCCCTCCCGTCCCCCTCCTCCCCTTCTTCTTCTTTAGTGGATCGCGCTGCGCTACCCCAGTATAGCCATCTACGTAGACACGTGTAGAGAGTGTTACGAGGCCTACGTCATTTACAACTTCCTCATCTTCCTGTTAAACTACCTCTCTAACCAGTACCCCAGTTTGGTGTTGATGCTAGAGGTTCAGGAACAACAGAAACATCTGCCACCTCTATGCTGCTGTCCACCATGGCCAATGGGAGAGTAAGTGAGGGAGGGAGGGAGGGAGGAGATGGGAGGAGAGGGAGGAGAAGGGAGGAGAGTGGAGGGAGGGATGGGAGGGAGGAGAGTGGAGGGAGGGATGGGAGGAGAAGGGAGGGAGGGAGGAGAGTGGAGGGAGGGGATGGGAGGAGAAGGGAGGAGAGTGGAGGGAGGGAGGGGATGGGAGGAGAAGGGAGGGAGGGGATGGGAGGAGGAGGGAGGGGATGGGAGGAGAAGGGAGGGAGGGAGGGAGGGAGGAGAAGGGAGGAGAGTGGAGGGAGGGGATGGGAGGCAGGGAGGAACATGAATACAATGTCTTGATTGAATGATGGATGTGACTGATTGATGGTTGTGATTGGTTGTCTCTCCTCTGTCAGGGTGTTGTTGTTCCGCTGTAAGCTGGGGGTTCTACAGTACACCGTCGTCAGGCCCATAACTACGGTGATAGCGCTGTAAGTACACTAACCAAGTAGTAACCATAAATATATAAATATATCATACATTACAACATACATACATACAGAATAGGAAAGGTTGATCAGGTTATAATGTTTTTCTGATCCCCTCTCTCTCTCGCTCTCTGTCTCTCTCTGTCTCTGTCTCTCTCTGTCTCTGTCTCTCTCTCTCTCTCTCTCTCTGTCTCTCTCTCTCTCTCTCTGTCTCTCTCTCTCTCTCTGTCTCTCTCTGTCTCTCTCTCTGTCTCTCTCTCTCTCTGTCTCTGTCTCTCTGTCTCTCTCTCTCTGTCTCTCTCTCTCTCTCTCTCTCTCTCTCTCTCTCTCTCTCTCTCTCTCTCTCTCTCTCTCTGTCTCTGTCTCTCTCTCTCTCTCTCTCTCTCTCTCTCTCTCTCTCTCTCTCTCTCTCTCTCTCTCTCTCTCTCTCTCTCTGTCTCTCTCTTTCTCTCTCTCTCTCTGTAGTGTCTGTCAGTTGTGTGGTGTGTATGACGAGGGAAACTTCAGCAACAGGAATGCCTGGACCTATCTGGTCCTAGTCAACAACATCTCTCAACTGGTGAGAACTCACACACCTGGTCCTAACCTGGTCCTAGTCAACAACATCTCTCAACTGGTGAGAACACACACACCTGGTCCTAACCTGGTCCTAGTCAACAACATCTCTCAACTGGTGAGAACACACACACCTGGTCCTAACCTGGTCCTAGTCAACAACATCTCTCAACTGGTGAGAACTCACACACCTGGTCCTAACCTGGTCCTAGTCAACAACATCTCTCAACTGGTGAGAACACACACACCTGGTCCTAACCTGGTCCTTGTCAACATCATCTCTCAACTGGTGAGAACACACACACCTGGTCCTAACCTGGTCCTAGTCAACAACATCTCTCAACTGGTGAGAACACACACACCTGGTCCTAACCTGGTCCTAACCTGGTCCTAGTCAACAACATCTCTCAACTGGTGAGAACTCTCACACCTGGACTTTACACTAGTAACTCAAATTCAGTAGATGTTGGCTGAAATCTGATTCTCTACCCTGAAATCGGATTCTCTGAAATCTGATTCTCTACCCTGAAATCTGATTCTCTGAAATCTGATTCTCTGATTCTCTGAGTGTTAAACAAATGTTAAACAAATCAAAATATATTTGAGATTCTTCTAATAGCTAATTCTAAATAAATCACAGACAGAGTCACCAGCAAAGCACCCCCACACCATCACACCTCCTCCTCCATGCTTCACGGTGGGAACCACACATGCGGAGATCATCCGTTCACCCACAACGGCAGTTGGAACCAAAAATCTCAAATTTGGACTCCAGACCAAAGGACAGATTTCCACCGGTCTAATGTCCATTGCTCGTGTTTCTTGGCCCAAGCAAGTCTCTTCTTATTGGTGTCCTTTAGTAGTGGTTTCTTTGCAGCAATTGGACCATGAAGGCCTGATTCACACAGTCTCCTCTGAACAGTTGATGTTGAGATGTGTCTGTTACTTGAACTCTGTGAAGCATTTATTTGGGCTGCAATTTCTGAGGCTGGTAACTCTAATGAACGTATCCTCTGCAGCAGAGGTCACTCTGGGTCTTCCTTTCCTGTGGCGGTCCTCATGAGAGCCAGTTTCATCATAGCACTTGATGGTTTTTGCGACTGACTGACCTTCATGTCTTAAAGTAATGATGGACTGTCGTTTCTCTTTGCTTATTTGAGCTGTTCTTATTTTGCAATGTAGAAAATAGTACAAATAAAGAATAACCCTTGAATGAGTAGGTGTGTCCAAACCTTTGACCGGTAGTGTATGTCTATATTCAGTGTTGTAAAATCACTGTGGTATTTCACCCAATAAATATGGGAGTTTTTCAAAATTGGATTTGTTTTCAAATTCTTTGTGGGTCTGTGTAATCTGAGGGAAATATGTGTCTCTAATATGGTCATACATTTGGCAGAAGGTTAGGAAGTGCAGCTCAGTTTTACACCTCCTTTTGTGGGCAGTGTGCAACATAGCCTGTCTTCTCTTGAGAGCCAGGTCTGCCTACGGAGGCCTCTCTCAATAGCAAGGCTATGCTCACTCTCTCTCTCTTTCTCCCTCTGTCTCCAGTTTGCCATGTATTGTCTGGTGCTGCTGTATAAAGCCCTGAAGGATGAACTGAGTCAGATTAAACCTGTGGGGAAGTTCCTCTGTGTTAAAATGGTCGTCTTCGTCTCCTTCTGGTAAGAGAGGGAGAGATGTGTTTTTTTCCTTTTTTTTGTGAATCAAGAATGTCTAGTAGAACACATGGCCTGGCTTTTTCAGACTGTTGCTTAGCGTGATGTGTGAGTGCCTGGTTACCACAAACAAAAGGAGGAAGTCAACGATTCCTCTCTCTCTCTCTCTCTCTCTCTCACTCTCACTCTCTCTCTCTTCCCCTCCCATCTCCTCTCTCTTCTCCTCTCTCTCTCTCTCTCCCCCTCCCTCTTTCCATCTCTCTCCACTCTCTTTGTCTCTTTCTCTCCCCTCCCTCCCTCCATCTCTCCAGGCAGGCAGTGTTGATAGCTATACTGGTGAAAGTCGGAGTGATCTCTGATAAACACACCTGGGACTGGGACAGTGTTGAGGCTGTAGCCACCGGACTACAGGTACACACACACACCTAACCCTAAGTCCCCCACACCCCAACAATACTTCGGTGTAGAGATGTTTCTAGAAGCTATTACAGCTTTACCTATAAACCCACCTCACTCTCTCGCTCTCTCTCCCTCTCCCTCTCCTCTCCTCTCCTCTCCTCTCCTCTCCTCTCACTCCAGGACTTTATCATCTGTGTAGAGATGTTTCTAGCAGCTATAGCCCACCACTACAGCTTTACCTATAAACCCTACATAGTGGAGGCAGAGGAGGGAAGCTGTTTTGACTCCTTCCTGGCCATGTGGGCCGTGTCTGACATCAGAGCAGACATCTCGGAGCAGGTCCAACACGTAGGTGAGTAGGGCGGGGTCACAGGATGCTTAACTATACTAAACGTCAGCCAAATGCTAGTCCAATGTCAAATTAATGTTGCTGTCAAGGTTGATCTGTACCTCGACAGCACCTGTCTAGGTTGATCTGTGTGTATTCTGTGTGTGTGTGTGTGTGTGTGTGTGTGTGTGTGTGTGTGTGTGTGTGGCTACCACTAACCTGGTCCTGTCCCTTCAGGTCGGACAGTCCTGGGCAGACCCAATAAGATGTACTTTGGCTCCACTGGTCGTCCTGAACACACTGAACACACAGGTCTGTCTGGCCGTCCTGAACACACAGGTCTGTCTGGCCGTCCTGAACACACAGGTCTGTCTGGCCGTCCTGAACACAGGTCTGTCTGGCCGTCCTGAACACACAGGTCTGTCTGGCCGTCCTGAACACTGAACACACAGGTCTGTCTGGCCGTCCTGAACACACAGGTCTGTCTGGCCGTCCTGAACACACTGAACACACAGGCATGTCTGGCCGTCCTGAACACAGGTCTGTCTGGCCGTCCTGAACACACTGAACACACAGGTCTGTCTGGCCGTCCTGAACACACTGAACACACAGGTCTGTCTGGCCGTCCTGAACACACAGGTCTGTCTGGCCGTCCTGAACACACTGAACACACATGCATGTCTGGCCGTCCTGAACACAGGTCTGTCTGGCCGTCCTGAACACACTGAACACACAGGTCTGTCTGGCCGTCCTGAACACACAGGTCTGTCTGGCCGTCCTGAACACACAGGTCTGTCTGGCCGTCCTGAACACACAGGTCTGTCTGGCCGTCCTGAACACACAGGTCTGTCTGGCCGTCCTGAACACACAGGTCTGTCTGGCCGTCCTGAACACACAGGTCTGTCTGGCCGTCCTGAACACACAGGTCTGTCTGGCCGTCCTGAACACACAGGTCTGTCTGGCCGTCCTGAACACACTGAACACACAGGTCTGTCTGGCCGTCCTGAACACACTGAACACACAGGTCTGTCTGGCCGTCCTGAACACACAGGTCTGTCTGGCCGTCCTGAACACACAGGTCTGTCTGGCCGTCCTGAACACTGAACACACAGTTATAGATTTGGTATTTCTGATCTGTTATATTTACATTATTAGTCAGTTTATTTATTTTATTTTGTATTATTTAATGCACTTTTAGGTTATCTTGTAATGAAAAGTGCTTTACAAATTTAATACATGATTATTATTCATTAAAACATTTTATGCACTTTGAGATTATTTTGTAATGAAATTACTATTATTATTATTATTAGGTCTCCTGTCGGCTGCGTCCCAGGGGGGGGTCAGAGCAAGACATCATCGTCACGGAAACCGTCTCCGTCCCCGCCTCCCCTCTGTCGGGTCACTACCAGGGGCTAGGCCACACCCACACGTCACGAGGCCACACCCCAAAGCCACACTCTTACTCCGCCCCTGCCGGGTTCACTTCTTCTGATTGGGACGAAGACGGCGAGGAGAAACAATCGGAGACCGCTACAGGGGTTTCGCCCACTGGTGACATCACTGGCGATACCCCCACCGCCAACATCAGTGGCGCCCTCGTTGAAATCACTGGCGACACTTCCGCTGACATCACTGCGAGTGGTGACTTCATTAGCGACGTCTCTGATGGTGACCTGATTGGCGACGCCCCCAGTGACATCATTTGCGACGTCACTCGTGACATCACTGGCCATGCCCTCATTGACATCAGTAGAGAAGTCCCCGGTGAAATTAGTGGTGACATCACTGGTGACATCACTAGTAACATAACTTTTTGGACGTAGGAGGAGTGTTATTGGTCCAGAGTGTGTTCCTTCCTGTCTCGTGTTCTCCTCCCCTTCACCCTGACTGGCTGAGACACGCTGGCTTATACCACTGGTCAGTGAGTTTCTAAAGGGAGAGTTGTGATTGGTGGAAAGAAGGGTAGAAAATCAGAACCAGCCAAAGAGAGTTTGGACACAGAAGAAGCCATGTTGGTGTTGTATTTTCCGTGCCATAACAATAGATCAATTATAAATAACTTTATAAATGCGGTTTATAAAACACTAAATGTCAAGTTTGACATAACAATGTGAAATAATTATGTTTCGTTACTTTAATTACTATTGTTTTAATATTTTGAAATTAATCATTTTTTGGATAAGTATTTTATTGTTGACAGTATTTTTGTCGTTATCCGTTTCATTCATTTAATATATATTAATACATAGAACAATTCAATACCATATACAGACTGCAACAGACTGAACTACAGGTAATCATTATTACAGACATCGTGTTACTAAAGACAGTACCCAGCTTACTCACACCATAGCACACCACGGTTCTATTCAGCAGTAGGATGCCATTAACTTGTCATCGGATTTATTCCACAACCTTCTTCTGTTGTCTGGGTAATAAAACCCTTACAAAATGTCATGGTGTTCGCCTGTCTGACCGGTGTCTACAACTCCCCCACGGTGGAATGTCTTGGTGTTCGCCTGTCTGACCGGTGTCTACAACTCCCCCACGGTGGAATGTCTTGGTGTTCGCCTGTCTGACCGGTGTCTACAACTCCCCCACGGTGGAATGTCTTGGTGTTCGCCTGTCTGACCGGTGTCTACAACTCCCCCCACGGTGGAATGTCTTGGTGTTCGCCTGTCTGACCGGTGTCTACAACTCCCCCACGGTGGAATGTCTTGGTGTTCGCCTGTCTGACCGGTGTCTACAACTCCCCACGGTGGAATGTCTTGGTGTTCGCCTGTCTGACCGGTGTCTACAACTCCCCCCACGGTGGAATGTCATGGTGTTCGCCTGTCTGACCGGTGTCTACAACTCCCCCACGGTAGAATGTCATGGTGTTCGCCTGTCTGACTGGTGTCTACAACTCCCCACGGTAGAATGTCATGGTGTTCGCCTGTCTGACTGGTCTCTACAACTCCCCCACGGTGGAATGTCATGGTGTTCGCCTGTCTGACTGGTCTCTACAACTCCCCCACGGTGGAATGTCATGGTGTTCGCCTGTCTGACTGGTCTCTACAACTCCCCACGGTGGAATGTCATGGTGTTCGCCTGTCTGACTGGTCTCTACAACTCCCCACGGTGGAATGTCATGGTGTTCGCCTGTCTGACTGGTCTCTACAACTCCCCCACGGTGGAATGTCATGGTGTTCGCCTGTCTGACTGGTCTCTACAACTCCCCCACGGTGGAATGTCATGGTGTTCGCCTGTCTGACTGGTGTCTACAACTCCCCCACGGTGGAATGTCATGGTGTTCGCCTGTCTGACTGGTGTCTACAACTCCCACGGTGGAATGTCATGGTGTTCGCCTGTCTGACTGGTGTCTACAACTCCCCCACGGTGGAATGTCTTGGTGTTCGCCTGTCTGACCGGTGTCTACAACTCCCCCACGGTAGAATGTCATGGTGTTCGCCTGTCTGACTGGTGTCTACAACTCCCCCACGGTAGAATGTCATGGTGTTCGCCTGTCTGACTGGTGTCTACAACTCCCCCACGGTAGAATGTCATGGTGTTCGCCTGTCTGACTGGTCTCTACAACTCCCCCACGGTGGAATGTCATGGTGTTCGCCTGTCTGACTGGTGTCTACAACTCCCCCACGGTGGAATGTCTTGGTGTTCGCCTGTCTGACTGGTGTCTACAACTCCCCCACGGTGGAATGTCTTGGTGTTCGCCTGTCTGACCGGTGTCTACAACTCCCCCACGGTGGAATGTCATGGTGTTCGCCTGTCTGACTGGTGTCTACAACTCCCCACGGTGGAATGTCATGGTGTTCGCCTGTCTGACTGGTGTCTACAACTCCCCCACGGTGGAATGTCATGGTGTTCGCCTGTCTGACTGGTGTCTACAACTCCCCCACGGTGGAATGTCATGGTGTTCGCCTGTCTGACTGGTGTCTACAACTCCCCCACGGTGGAATGTCATGGTGTTCGCAGTCATTAAACGCAGTCATTAAACGCAGTCATTAAACGCAGTCATTGCAAACTATTTCAGTCAGAAATGCATCGACGATAGTTAGTAAGCATAGGTCACTCCAAGCACGTTCCCACGTCAGAACAGCAAGAGGTCGAAGGGGTCGTAACTAGTTACCACAGCCACAAAGTCATAAACTTAGTCTATTTCGTCTAAAAATGCCTCTTCTTAAAATGGGATTTTAAACCTAACCAAAACCTTAACCACACGTTTACCCTTTATGCATAACCTTAAATTAAGACAAAAAAAAGCACATTTTCGTTGTAATTTATTTTACAATTTAGAATTTGTGGCTGGGATAATTAGTGGAAACGGAGGGATATGGATAATGAGAGCGAGAGAGATGGACAACTAGGAACTCTGGGGGGGAAAAAACGAGGTCAAACGATAACGTCAGTGACCTTCAGGTCAGATATTCGGAGCTCTAGAAAGATACAAGAGTTTCCGACAAAAAAATTCTGAGTTGGATGACTGTTCAAAACGATTTTGCCCAGTTTGAGCTTGTTGTGTTTTTTTTTTTTTTTTTTTCTTGAACATTACTGAAGTCAAGAGGTCGGAGATTTCCCGAGTTCCCAGTTGGTTTGAACCCAGTGGCGCTAGGAGAGCGTGACTGCAATGTTGAAATATGAAAACAATGACCTGGTTGGGTTTTCTAAGATGTTGCTCAAAAGTCTAATGAGAAGTGTGCGTGACGGTTTCATAGTTTGCTAAATTGCACTGAAGTTGCCTAGTTGTTAACAAAACCTCCTGTGACTGCAGACATATAGGATAGTTATAGTGAAGAGCAATAACTCCGTTAAATATAAAGATATGTCTTATTGTTGCTACTGTCTGTCAGGCAGACAGGCCTATGGATCCAGGTTTCAAAATGCTTCTTATGGCTGGTCCACATAAGAGAATCCTTTGCTGCTTCCAGGCAGAACCCTCTATAGAAAGGGGTCCCAGCTAGCACATTTGGTTCCTTGGGAAGTTGTGGGAACGTACATTTTTAGGTTCCAAAGAGATTCTGAGAACGTTTTACTATGGTTCCCTGAAAGTTTTCCTGGACGTTCTCGAGAATGGAAATTATAGGTTATTTGAAGGTAATTAAAAGAACATTCTGAGAACATGTTTCAATAAGACTTTTAATAGCACTGCTAGCTTAGTTTGGTTTAAAGGCTTGTAAGGAATTATTGTAATCAAAAGGAAATACTTATTTTTAAATTAATGCAGTAATGGGGCTGGTTGACGACCCTCCCGCAGGTGATTCGTTGAGAGTGTCGTGTCGTGGGAAAAAATTAAAAATATGACACTCATACAAGAAACTTGTGAATTCAATAAGACCTTTAATTCAGAGTAATTAAAAGCCGAGCTGACCCGGGAAACAGCTAATCCCATTAATCACACAACTCTAATTTATACCCTTACAGTATATGAGTACAGCCCATATGTAAATGCAGTCACTCCTTCTTTCTCTCATGCCACCTATCATCTTTTGATCTGAGGTCTTGTTCACGCCCAGTAACGCCCCTATCTGTTCCAAGATTAGATCATATGGTGGCAGATCCTTCAATGTTATAACAATAATACATTTATTGTGTACATATATTACTTGTGTTGGCCATTCTGCTGTCATCTTTTAGACCCTAATGGATTAATATTCTATCTCTACTTGATGTATAGAATTATTTCTTATGGTTTCAATGCATTGTTCTCTGTATGTGAAAATAGCTTGTCTTGACCTCTCCTCACCACATTCTCTCTGTCTCAGCGTTTGCTTGCTGTCAATCACACCTGACAGCTGTTTGGGCTCTAATTTTACAGACCCTGTAATCTTTAATCTATGTCTGACTCTTAACATAGGTATTTATGGGTCTCAGCTTTGCAGCCTTGTCACTAGCCGAGACAACCTTTGACCTATGTTGTATTCAGCATTTCACTGTGAGGTCTACACCTGTTGTATTCAGCATTTCACTGTGAGGTCTACACCTGTTGTATTCAGCATTTCACTGTGAGGTCTACACCTGTTGTATTCAGCATTTCACTGTGAGGTCTACACCTGTTGTATTCAGCATTTCACTGTGAGGTCTACACCTGTTGTATTCAGCATTTCACTGTGAGGTCTACACCTGTTGTATTCAGCATTTCACTGTGAGGTCTACACCTGTTGTATTCAGCATTTCACTGTGAGGTCTACACCTGTTGTATTCAGCATGTGACTAATAACATAACAAATCAAATCTATTCAAATGTTATGTCAGGAAAATAGGTTATCCATATTGATATTGATCCATATTGATATTCATATTGATATTCATATTGATATTGATCCATATTGATATTGATCCATATTGATCCATATTGATATTCATATTGATATTCATATTGATATTGATCCATATTGATATTGATATTGATATTCATATTGATATTGATCCATATTGATATTGATCCATATTGATATTCATATTGATATTCATATTGATATTGGTCCATATTGATATTGATCGATATTGATATTGGTCCATATTGATATTGATCGATATTGATCCATATTGATATTGATCCATATTGATACAGTACAGGACAATCTCAGTTAACTCACAAACTAAAGTCTGACATAATTGGTCAGCCCAGCTGTTATGTTTATGTAGATCTGTCCACGAGAGATTACACTGTGGAGATCAATCATCCATCACTTCTGATGTAGCTATAGCATTTCAACACTAGATGTCAGCCCAGTGCTGCACCAGGCCACAGAGTGTGAGAAATAATATCCCAGAGCATTTTTTTGATGGACTGCTTATCGCAAGGGCGGTAATAGGGACTTGAACATATGACCTCAGTGTGCCACCCCATGTCTTGTGGACATCTCCTGTGGGAAACAATGGGCAGGCTATGAATGTATACATGTGGCCACGGACATCCATGGAAAAACAGCAAAACAAAAACATGACCTTTAGGGTCCGTTAGTCCCAGAAGGGGAACATTGTCTTGGACCAGGAGCATGAGTCTTATTCAGTTCTATCGGTCCATCACTGAGCAATCGTAGATTACAGTTCATTATTGTTCAATGTTCTGCATTGGAGGTGTAAAACAACCTGTGTTATTTGTGAGGCTCGTACTGTTTACGGATTGAATGGTTTTTTAAAATGAGAATACAGTGATATATTTCAATTCCCAGTCTAGCGCGAGGTTTCTAGGTTACAGCAGCCGGCGTCCGGGTGACCTTTTTTTTTTACATTTCAATACTAATTCTGGGATTAACGGAAAAGCTCCGGGGGAATCAGGAGCGATAGTCCCGCCGGTTCCTCGTGCCACCGCGCACGGCCCGGGCCAGCGTGCGAGAAGGTTATTAGTTAATACCTCTTTATAAACCGTTAGTTAGAAGATCAATAACGGTATGTTGCCCCCCCCCCCCGTGGAGGGGACTGGATCTGTCACCGTCCGTAGTACTTTTGTATGTTTGTAAATTCGTCACAAGCTATATTTTCGACAGCACTTGGCCGCCGATCTTGACGAATGTTGCGTCTTGCCATAGAGATCCGGTATTGACAATATTACACCGATTGGCCCAAGGAGGGTGCTATAGCAATCAACTGAAATTCCAAACTTGGAACAAGCATTTCTCCTGTCACGTATTGTCATTAAATTTGGTTAATATATGCAGCCCCTCACGAGAAGCAAGTTTCCCATAATGACCTATATAATTTCGGTACTTACAAATGAAATGTCTTTCCACATCCCTTGAATTGGTGCCAGTGGCGGTTCTAGACCATTTCAACTGGGGGGGGGGCAAGCTGGGGCCAGTTGTACTGTTAGAGGGGCCAGTTACATTAGACGTTATTGTTGTCATATCGTTTTCTTCACTACATTGCAGGCATTAGTAGGCAAAAGACCATGTCCCTCTAGTAAATGTGTGGGTTTAATTAGTGTTCCGCGTTGCCACTGTCTAATAACGGATGTAATAAAAGAACGATAAGCAAAAATGAGTTATGCAAAAATAATTTCATACTCCACATTTAGGGTGGGGGGGTCCAAAATTGCTGTCACTGCTGCCCCCAGAACCGCTAGTGATGGGTGCTGGTTGCATCCGTATGAAATGTATTTCCACACCAAAAGGTTTCCTACATTTCCAAAAAAAAAAAAATGAACTCATTCATCCACACAAGGATGAGTGCTGCATCATTCGTCAGGAGACAATATGTTTAGGTTTATCAAGCTCCATTCATTGGAGCACCACAAGTGTCATATAGAGAGGCAGATGCGTATGTATGCGGGACTGCCTCTACTGGTCAAACTGAAGGATCAGAACAAGGCTGCCTCTACTGGTCAAACTGAAGGAGCAGAACAAGGCTGCCTCTACTGGTCAAACTAAAGGAGCAGAACAAGGCTGCCTCTACTGGTCAAACTAAAGGATCAGAACAAGGCTGCCTCTACTGGTCAAACTAAAGGATCAGAACAAGGCTGCCTCTACTGGTCAAACTGAAGGAGCAGAACAAGGCTGCCTCTACTGGTCAAACTAAAGGAGCAGAACAAGGCTGCCTCTACTGGTCAAACTGAAGCAGAACAAGGCTGCCTCTACTGGTCAAACTAAAGGAGCAGAACAAGGCTGCCTCTACTGGTCAAACTAAAGGAGCAGAACAAGGCTGCCTCTACTGGTCAAACTAAAGGAGCAGAACAAGGCTGCCTCTACTGGTCAAACTGAAGGAGCAGAACAAGGCTGCCTCTACTGGTCAAACTAAAGGAGTAGAACAAGGCTGCCTCTACTGGTCAAACTAAAGGAGTAGAACCAGGCTGCCTCTACTGGTCAAACTAAAGGAGCAGAACAAGGCTGCCTCTACTGGTCAAACTGAAGGAGCAGAACAAGGCTGCTATTCAAAATAAAAACACAGATTATGCTATTCCACGCGCCACTGCATCTTAGACAACCGGGGCACACCTTCCTCCCTGCTCTTCGTAGTCACAGGACACGTTCACGTTTCACCAAGAGGAGGTGATATCGTACCTAAACTAAAACAAAGAAGGCATTCTGGCTGTGCTCCTTAGACACTGTGGACCCAAAAGTGCTAAATGATGACTTTTCACTGTCCTTGTTTCTATAATGTTGTTGCCTTGGGGGAGGGGGTCTCTGTGTTTCCAGATTCACAGACACCCAAACATCACCTGTGTATATGTTGACATATTGATTAACCAGACACACTGTTTCTCTTTGTTATTTTGTGCTATAATTGACCATTTACCTTAATTGTTCTATATTGTGTCTTTATAGCCACTAGGCAATACATAGGAACTAAGTGCAATGGTCAGGTCACTCTGAGGAAGACGTCAGCTTTATGTCGAACCGTCAGTCACCTGTCCGCATCCTGTACAGTGGATTAAAGTGAGCAATAAGAAATCAATCTTCAATTTTTTTCCTTTTTTGGTGAGTGGTGTAACTACTTTTTAAACTGAAATGAGTTACAGTGGGGCAAAAAAGTATTTAGTCAGCCACCAATTGTGCAAGTTCTCTCACTTAAAAAGATGAGAGAGGCCTGTAATTTTCATCATAGGTACACTTCAACTATGACAGACAAAATGAGGAAAAGAAATCCAGAAAATCACATTGTAGGATTTTTAATGAATTTATTTGCAAATTATGGTGGAAAATAAGTATTTGGTCACATACAAACAAGCAAGATTTCTGGCTCTCACAGACCTGTAACTTCTTCTTTAAGAGGCTCCTCTGTCCTCCACTCGTTACCTGTATTAATGGCACCTGTTTGAACTTGTTATCAGTATAAAAGACACCTGTCCACAACCTCAAACAGTCACACTCCAAACTCCACTATGGCCAAGACCAAAGAGCTGTCAAAGGACACCAGAAACAAAATTGTAGACCTGCACCAGGTTGGGAAGACTGAATCTGCAATAGGTAAGCAGCTTGGTTTGAAGAAATCAACTGTGGGAGCAATTATTAGGAAATGGAAGACATACAAGACCACTGATAATCTTCCTCGATCTGGGGCTCCACGCAAGATCTCACCCCGTGGGGTCAAAATGATCACAAGAACGGTGAGCAAAAATCCCAGAACCACACGGGGGGACCTAGTGAATGACCTGCAGAGAGCTGGGACCAAAGTAACAAAGCCTACCATCAGTAACACACTACGCCGCCAGGGACTCAAATCCTGCAGTGCCAGACGTGTCCCCCTGCTTAAGTACATGTTCAGGCCCGTCTGAAGTTTGCTAGAGAGCATTTGGATGATCCAGATGAGGTTTGGGAGAATGTCATATGGTCAGATGAAACCAAAATTTGGTAAAAACTCAACTCGTCGTGTTTGGAGGACAAAGAATGCTGAGTTGCATCCAAAGAACACCATACCTACTGTGAAGCATGGGGGTGGAAACATCATGCTTTGGGGCTGTTTTTCTGCAAAGGGACCAGGACGACTGATCCGTGTAAAGGAAAGAATGAATGGGGCCATGTATCGTGAGATTTTGAGTGAAAACCTCCTTCCATCAGCAATGGCATTGAAGATGAAACATGGCTGGGTCTTTCAGCATGACAATGATCCCAAACACACCGCCGAACAACGAAGGAGTGGCTTCGTAAGAAGCATTTCAAGGTCCTGGAGTGGCCTAGCCAGTCTCCAGATCTCAACCCCATAGAAAATCTTTGGAGGGAGTTGAAAGTCCGTGTTGCCCAGCGACAGCCCCAAAACATCACTGCTCTAGAGGAGATCTGCATGGAGGAATGGGCCAAAATACCAGCAACAGTGTGTGAACCTTGTGAAGACTTACAGAAAACATTTGACCTCTGTCATTGCCAACAAAGGGTATATAACAAAGTATTGAGATAAACTTTTGTTATTGACCAAATACTTATTTTCCACCATAATTTGCAAATAAATAAATTAAAAATCCTACAATGTGATTTTCTGGATTTCTTTTTCTCATTTCGTCTGTCATAGTTGAAGTGTACCTATGATGAAAATTACAGGCCTCTCTCATCTTTTTAAGTTGGAGAACTTGCACAATTGGTGGCTGACTAAATACTTTTTTGCCCCACTGTATATTGGAAGTTTTTTTCTTGGTAAGCCATTCTTGTGTTTTACTGTAGACTTGATTTAACGTTAAATGCGTCGGAGCAGACACGGCAGCTGTCTCGGCCTGTGAAATGAACAGGTGTTTAACTGACAACAAGGTAAAGCAGGAGCTGTCCTTCCGTTCAAGGCCGCACGCCACCTAACCTATGAAGCAGGTGTAAAAGAAACGCCTGAAACAAGATCCCATACATACTGGTCTTCACCAATGATGTGTATAAACCCTGGATGACTGACAGGGGGCGCTGTATTGAAGCCACCACACAGCCATCTTGGTATTTGGTAGCTATAGAAATAAATTAATTGAGGCTCCCGAGTGGCGCAGCGGTCTAAGGCCCCCCATCTTGTGAACCAGGGTCTGTAATTGGCCCAGCATCATCCGGGTTAGGGTTTGGCCGGGGTAGGCCGTCATTGTAAATAAGAATTTGTTCTTAACTGACTTGCCTAGATAAATTAAGGTTAAATAAAACAATTAAAATACTTTTAAATTATATTATGTGAGCTAAACATATAAATAAAAAATGAAATAATATATATAAAAAAAAACATTTTCCTTAAAGCACTTTTTTTGTACTAATGTTACTGTCACCAATATAATTTTTGTAATCTTAAATACATGTAATTTTATCCTTGAAACGTTTCATTGGAATAATGTAGGATTCCATACATTCCTATGAAGGCCTGCTCCTACTGAGAAGTGTCTATAAGGCCGACAGGTGGCTTCAACGCCTCTCGTACAGAGCATCAGCAATCCAGGGTTTACGTCATTGGTCTTTGACAAGAAGAAAAACCAAAACGGTCGACGAGGTTCTCTTCCAGAAAATGTGGACAAGTAAAAGCGGCGTGTCGCTTTGTTAACGTCCACCAAAAGGGAAAGTAGCGTGACAGCCTCTCTTTCCATTTCCCCTGAAAACCCGGGGACATCCGGGGCTACATGCCACCCCTGTCAAGGCAGACATTTAGGTCTGGTACCACTGCGTTAGACGTTGCCAGTTCTTACAACGCCTGGACAGGTATTTTACCTATCAGTTAACCACATGTTGTTATAGCAGGTTTTTGTTCTTTTTTTAATATTTATTTATTTTTATTTATTTATTGTATTCATAATACAGATCAACAACTTACATTGTTGCAAAACATATCAATGACATAAAAAAATATGTTGTTATAGCAGTCTGACCGTTGTCGACACAGTCGATGATGTGGCACGCAACTATTGGTTGATGCATGCCAACGTCTATAAGCAGTGGAACGGGACCATAAAAGCCCTAGAATAAAACAAAACACGTGCGTTGAAGTGATTTCATTGGATAGGAAAGTGAAAAAGATCAGGCCAATTGAAACCTCTGAACTAAATACAATAGTTTTGATAACAAAGAGAAAATGGACCATTTTTAGTATGTTGTTGTTTTGTTGTTGTCCGTTTTCTAAAAAGTGTTTATTTTTTGGAGGATGTGTTGAATCTCTGTCCGGGACAGAGGGGGGCGCGTCTAGCGCGTCACCTTTCTCTGACAGCTCAAACCGCGTACCGTCGGAACCGACAGCAGCGAACTGACCGACTGTCACAATATAATAACCGCGTTTTTCCCCTTCTATCAACTGTTCGGGAATACAGGACTTTCGTTCGAGTAAACCAACCATTTAGATAATGAACGTATTTGTTCGGAAGAGCTTTATTACTTTGATTGTTTGCAAAGACATTGAACAGTTTGAAGGAGAGAGAGAGTGCAAATTCCGTGGGATAGATTTATTCATCCAAAACTGTGTATAAGCGGTGGTCAATAGAGGTAAGTATTTCTGTATGTAAATGTTTCTAGTGTGTTTGTGTGTGTGAACAGTGATTTGGGGAGAGGAGAGTTAAAATAGTGGCTTATAATATTTATTTTCATACTTTATTTATGCTTTCGTGAATTCTACAGTATTTGTATCATGGAGGCTAATGCAGTATATAAAATCATAGTCCCTCAACAGTAAACAGAGAGAGAGAGAGAGAGAGAGAGAGAGAGAGAGAGAGAGAACATCCTAAATGTCATTTTCTCTCTTTAGTTCTTATCAGCAGCGCATAGTCTTACGGGTTTGGGACTCTAACAGAAACAGGTGTGACGTAGCCGCTAGATGCTCCCGAGTGGCGCAGCGGTCTAGGGCACTGCATCTCAGTGCTAGAGGCATTCACTACAGACCCTGGTTCGATTCCGGTCTGTATCACAACTGCCGTGATTGGGAGT
>CM059798.1:26173112-26208112 GCA_030435695.1 Brachymystax lenok tsinlingensis
CCAACAGTCTTGAAGGAGTTTCCACATATGTTGAGCACTTGTTGGCTGCTTTTCCTTCACTCTGCGGTCCAACTCCCAAACCATCTCAATTGGGTTGAGGTTGGGTGATTGTGGAGGCCAGGTCATCTGATGCAGCACTCCATCACTCTCCTTCTTGGTCAAATAGCCCTTACACAGCCTGGAGGTGTGTTGGGGCATTGTCCTGTTGAAAAACAAATGATAGTCCCACTAAGCCCAAACCAGATGGGATGGTGTTTCGCTGCAGAAGGCTGTGGTAGCCATGCTGGTTAAGTGTGCCTTGAATTCAAAATACAGTGTTACCAGCAACGCACCATCACACCTCCTCCTCCATGCTTCACGGTGGAAACCACACATTCGGAGATCATCCGTTCACCTACTCTGCATCTCACAAAGACACAGCGGTTGGAACCAATATAGACTCCAGACCAAAGGACAGATTTCCACTGGTCTAATGTCCATTGCTCGTGTTTCTTGGCCCAAACAAGTCTCTTCTTCTTATTGGTGTCCTTTAGTAGTGGTTTCTTTGCAGCAATTGGACCATGAAGGCCTGATTCACACAGTTTCCTCTGAACAGTTGATGTTGAGATGTGTCTGTTACTTGAATCCTGTGAAGCATTTATTTGAGCTGCAATTTCTCAGGCTGGTAACTCTAATGAACGTATCCTCTGCAGCAGAGGGAACTCTGGGTCTTCCTTTCCTGTGGCGGTCTTCATGAGAGACAGTTTCATCATAGCACTTGATGGTTTATGCGACTGAACTTGAAGAAACTTTCAAAATTCTTGAACTTTTCCGTATTGACTGACCTTCATGTCTTTCTCTTTGCGTATTTGATCTGTTCTTGCCATAATATGGACTTGGTCTTGTACCAAATAGGGCCATCTTCTGTATACCACCCCTACCTTGTCACAACACAACTGATTGGCTCAAACGCATTAAGAAGGAAAGAAATTCCACATATTAACAGGAGTGCCTTGTTAAAAGTTAATTGAAATGCATTCCAGGTGACTACCTCATGAAGCTGGTTGAGAGAATGCCAAGAGTGTGCAAAGCTATCATCAAGGCAAAGGGTGGCTACTTTGAAGAATCTCAAATACAAAACATGATTCCATATGTGTTATTTCATAGTTTTGCTGTCGTCACTATTATTCAACAATATTGTTCTATAAAATAGTAAAAATAAAGAAAAACCCTGGAATGAGGTGTGTCCAAACTTTTGACTGGTACTGTATAAGATTAAGTGTTTTTTTTATCCCAGGACCCCTGATAAACAGTGACATTTTATTACTTATTTATCAACGTTATAAATGTTTTTTTTCTTCTTCTGATGATTCTCTCAGGCCCCCCCCCATGTGCCAACCTGCACCAGAGAAGTTTCTGATTCTGGGGTGAGAGTGAGGAGTACCTGCCCTGCTCTCTCCACTTCCACCCTGCCACCCTACTCCACACCGAGACATGGTTTAGCCCAACCTGTCCGGCAGTCAAGATGATGGCCTCTGTGGTTGCCAACGGAAACAGGAAGAAGTCACTGTCACTGAAAGGGGTGGACCCAGAAACCTGCATGATCGTCTTCAGAAACCACTGGGCACAGGTAGATACACACCTGTCTGTCTTACTGTCTACCTGTCGGTCTATGGACACCTGTCAGTCTGTCTACCTGTCTGTCTGTCTACCTGCCTGTCTGTACACACCTGTCTGGTTGTCGGTCTACCTGCCTGTACACACTTGTCTGTCTGTACTGTACTGTACACACCTGTCTGTCTACCTGCCTGTCTGTCTGCCTGTCTGTCTACCTGCCTGTCTGTCTGTCTGTCTACCTGTCTGCCTGCCGGTCTACCTGCCTGCCTGTCTACCTGCCTGCCTGCCTGCCTGCCTATCTGTCTGTCTACCTGTCTGCCTGTCTGCCTGCCTACCTGCCTGCCTGTCTACCTGCCTGCCTGTCTGCCTGCCTACCTGCCTGCCTGTCTACCTGCCTGCCTGTCTGCCTGTCTACCTGCCTGCCTGTCTGTCTACCTGCCTGCCTGTCTGTCTACCTGCCTGCCTGCCTGCCTATCTGTCTGTCTACCTGTCTGCCTGCCTGTCTATCTGCCTGTCTACCTGCCTGCCTGCCTGTCTATCTGCCTGTCTACCTGCCTGTCTCAGAGAAATATAATGAATAGAAAGGGCCTCTCCATTCAAGTCAATGACATCATAATGGGTGGACTGGCAGCCATTTTGAGTGTACCCCTGCCAAGAAGTAAAATCAGGAAATGTACCCTTCCAGGCTCAAGCCTAGCAGGGAGGACCCTCTCAATAATATACCATGATGAATTTGATGGTTTTGAAAAAAACGTCCCACCATAGCTGCTGGCTTTCTGTGGCTTTACACTACACAGTTCTACTCAATTCCTCATTTTATGATTGGATCCTCCCCGCCACCAATTATGCTTGTGGTTTGATCCGGTCCTCGGAGGACGTGGTTTGATCCGGTCCTCGGAGGACGTGGTTTGATCCGGTCCTCGGACGGCGTGGTTTGGCCCCGGTCCTCGGACGACGTGGTTTGGCCCCGGTCCTCGGAGGACGTGATTTGATCCGGTCCTCGGAGGACGTGGTTTGGCCCCGGTCCTCGGAGGACGTGGTTTGGCCCCGGTCCTCGGAGGACGTGGTTTGGCCCCGGTCCTCGGAGGACGTGGTTTGAGAAGGGACAAAAAGTTGCACAAGGCTTGTAAGGATAAAAGAGCGATTGCTCCTCTCTCTATTCTCTCTTCTTAACAATCTCTTAACTCTGGAAGATAACTTATAACAAACAAAGAAGTAGTCACATTTAACATGGTCAATTCATAACGAATAAGAATTATATAAAGAGGATATTTTTCAAATGGAGAAAGTTTCGATTGCAGAGCAAGGAGATGCACATCTTGTGTGTGACCATTTCTCAAAATGAGTGATAGTCCGTAACGGTTATATTGGGCTACGTTCTGAGAGTTCAACTTAAACATCTTAAAACACCTGCTTTCTAGTAGAATTAGAGGATGGCTGTTCCTCTCCCCAGGCAGGACTGTTCCTCTCCCCAGGCAGGGCTGTTCCTCTCCTCAGGCAGGGCTGTTCCTCTCCTCAGGCAGGGCTGTTCCTCTCCCCAGGCAGGGCTGTTCCTCTCCCCAGGCAGGGCTGTTCCTCTCCTCAGGCAGGGCTGTTCCTCTCCTCAGGCAGGGCTGTTCCTCTCCCCAGGCAGGGCTGTTCCTCTCCCCAGGCAGTAGGCTCAAGCATGCCTGTTTCTCTCCCCAGGCAGTAGGATCAGGCATGCCTGTTTCTCTCCCCAGGCAGTAGGATCAGGCATGCCTGTTTCTCTCCCCAGGCAGTAGGATCAGGCATGCCTGTTTCTCTCCCCAGGCAGTAGGCTCAAGCATGCCTGTTTCTCTCCCCATGCAGTAGGCTCAAGCATGCCTGTTTCTCTCCCCAGGCAGTAGGCTCAAGCATGCCTGTTTCTCTCCCCAGGCAGTAGGCTCAAGCATGCCTGTTTCTCTCCCCAGACAGTAGGCTCAAGCATGCCTGTTTCTCTCCCCAGGCAGTAGGCTCAAGCATGCCTGTTTCTCTCCCCAGGCAGTAGGCTCAAGCATGCCTGTTTCTCTCCCCAGGCAGTAGGCTCAGGCAGGGCTGTTCTTCTCCCCAGTCAGAGGCAGCATGCCTGTCTGTCTCACAGACTGACCAGCAGCAGAAACCTG
This sequence comes from Brachymystax lenok tsinlingensis, assembly GCA_030435695.1. Lineage (NCBI taxonomy): Eukaryota > Metazoa > Chordata > Actinopteri > Salmoniformes > Salmonidae > Brachymystax > Brachymystax lenok. Next base: position 26,176,832 of record CM059798.1, read on the forward strand.
TCCTCCTTATGTTTGTTTAGAAAACACATTTGAATTGAATTGTGGGGGAAAACACCAATCATGTCTACGCAACCTAATAATCACCCTAAGAATACTTCCAGAACAACCCGTTCAGTACAACTCTCTCTCTCCCTTACCCTTTCTCTCTCCCCCCTCCCTCCCTCTCTCCCCTCCTCCCTCCCTCCTCTCTCCCTCCTCCCTCCCTCCTCCCTCTCTCTCTCTCCCCCTCCCTCCCTCCCTCCCTCTCTCTCTCCCTCCCCCTCTCTCCCTGTCCCTCTCTCCCCCTCTCTCTCTCCCCCCTCCCCTCCTCCTCCCCTCTCTCTCCTGTCCCTCCCTCCCCCTCTCTCTCTCTCTCCCCTCCCTCCCTCCCTCTCTCTCTCTCTCCCCCTCCCTCCCCTCTCTCTCTCTCCCCCCTCCCTCCTCCCCTCTCTCTCTCTCTCCCCCTCCCTCCCCTCTCTCTCTCTCTCCCCTCCTCCCTCCCTCTCTCTCTCTCTCCCCCCTCCCTCTCTCTCTCTCCCTGTCCCTCCCTCCCTCCTCTCTCTCTCTCCTCCCTCTTTCTCTCCCTCCCTCTCTCTCTCTCTCTCTCTCTCTCCCTCTCTCTCTCTCTCTCCCCTCCCCCTCTCTCCCCCTCCCTGTCCCTCCCTCCCCTCTCTCTCTCCCCCTCCCTCCCCTCTCTCTCTCCCCTTCCCTCCCTCTCTCCCCCTCCCTCCCTCCCCTCTCTTCCTGTCTCAGGTGGTGAAGATCTTAGAGAAGCATGACCCTGTCCATAGCGGTGCTCTGGGGTTTGGATCCGGGGGCCGCCACGGGGGTAGTTCCGCGGGCGGTGGCTGCCTTCGGCTCGGTCCTATCCCTGGTGATGAGGCTAGCGCGGTACAGAACTACGTAGAACACATGCTGTTCCTGCTGATGGAGGAGGAAAGTTAACTTTTTCCAGTTAGAAATGCGATTTATAGATCTGTCATTCTCATTGCAAGCATATCTGATAAGCAGTAGATCCATTCTATGTGAGATATTTCTGTGCTCCACCTCCATGTTACCTACATGGCAGTCATACTGTTAGGTACTGATGCACATGGATAAATAGACAATAGAACATTCCAGTTAAAATACAAGTGAAGTGAGTTGTGTTAATTAAATGACAAAAAGTAAGGTATTGATTTGATTTGGTGTCCTTAGGAGCCGGGCCAGGGCGGAGCGATGGGAACCATCCTAGAGTTTGTGGTTCTAGAAGGCGTGATGGAGAGACTGTTCCTCTGGAGTCTGAGACGACAGTTCACTGATGATATGAAACTGGAACAAGTGATTTTTTTTTTGACCAGTTATCTATCAATCAATCAATCAATGACATTTATTTTATAAAGTCCTTTTTACATCAGCAGTTGTCACAAAGTACTTTACAGAAACCCAGCTTGAAACCCCAGAGAGCATGCAATGAAGAGGCTAGAAAAAACACCCTAGAAGGAAGGGATATTATTGACTGTTTTAGTGACAGGGTGAGTTCTTGACAATACTTATCCACAATCTCTCTCTCTGCTCCCTCATCTCTCTGTCTCTGGCCCCCTCTATCTCTCTGTCTCTGGCCCCCTCTATCTCTCTGTCTCTGGCCCCCTCTATCTCTCTCTCTCTCTCTCTGCTCTCTGTCTCCCTCATCTCTCTCTATCCATCTCTCTCACTATCTCTCTCTCTCTCTGCCCTCCATCTCTCTCTCTCCATCTCTCTCTCTGCTCCCCCATCTCTCTCTCTCTCTCACTATATCTCTCTCTCTCTGCCCCCTCCATCTCTCCTCTCTATGCCCCCCCCCCACTCCCCCTCTCTCCGTCTCTCTGGAGCAGCTGAGGATGTACCAGATGTTACTATCTCAGGCCAGACAGCCTCTACTGCACCACAAACCTGTTCTACGACCCTTAATGATGCTGTTGTCCTCCTGTGCTGGAGCTGGAGCTGGGAATGGAGGAAGAGGAGGAGGAAGAGGAGGAGGAGGGACGGTGGAAGCAGAGTTGGTGCTCCTGCTCAACCAGCTGTGTGGTGCGCTGGCTAAGGACCCCTCAGTGTTAGGTGGGTTCTGGTTCTGTTTTCTGCAAGATAAATGGACAATAAAGTATTCTCCTCATCCTCCTCTTTTTCTTCCTCCCTCCTCTTCCTCCTCCTCTTCTTCCTCCCTCCTCATCCTCCTCTTCTTCTTCTTCTTCCTCCCTCCTCATCCTCCTCTTCTTCTTCCTCCCTCCTCCTCCTCCTCCTCTTCTTCCTCCCTCCTCATCCTCCTCTTCTTCTTCCTCCCTCCTCCTCCTCTCAGAGTTATTCTTCCACACCAGTGAGGACCAGGGGGCAGCCAACTTCCTGCTCTTCTCCCTGCTGATTCCTTTCACCCATCAGGAAGGCAGCGTAGGCCAGCAGGCCCGGGACGCTCTGCTGCTCATCATGCATCTGTCGGCCTACAACCCCAGAGTCGCTACACACATCACAGACAACACGTACTTCTGTCCTGTGAGTCAGTTACCGTAGTTACCGTAGCTCTACTGCTGACCGTTTGTCACATAGTTTGTAGTCACTCATCTTTAAATCGCCTCTCTCTCTCTCTCTCTCTCTCTCTCCCTCTCCCTCTCAGTGAGTGAGGTAAAGGCTGAGCTCATTACTCCTTATGTAATAGGCCTTAATATGATTAGAATGGAGAGGGAGAGAGAGAGAGAGAGGAGATTGGGGTGACAGAAGTTGGGAGATAAAGAGCGATGGAGAAGAGAACAGAGAGAAGAGAGGAGCTGTCCTCTGATTCAGTGAAAACAGTATTTTATTAAGTATCAGACCAGTGGAAAAGATCAGAACACCACTTTCTCCCAGTGGAACTGTGTGTGAGCCTGGCTGTGCACCAGATTTAGCCCACGGGACAGAGTTGACCTCAATCTAGAGATGGGGATTAGGACGCTGTGACCTGATTGGTCGATTGCTTCGGCGCTCTTAACCTCCTGCCAACTCCAACACCGTGCGACTGGTTCTGTTGTTGATTAGTTGTTGTTGTTGATTAGTTGTTGTTTTTCATGTTTGTTGTTGTATAGTGAGTTTGCAGAGTAGAGTGGCGATGCAGTCCATGATAGGCTTTAAACGTCCCCCCTCCCCCTCTCTCTGTAAATCCTGATCTACCAGGGCACAGTAAACTCTAATCTGCAGTGGAATTTCACTCCAGCATTGAAAGGTCCTTGGCTCATGACTGTGTGTGTGTGTGTGTGTGTGTGTTTGTGTGTGTGTCTAGGTACTGGCTACAGGTCTGAGTGGTTTGTATTCATCTCTACCTGCGAAGCTACAGGTGTATAGTGAAGACTGGCACTGTCTGGAAAGAGCTGATTGGATACAGGTAAAGATACAGTTTGGAACATTTCCTATATTTTTATCTCACAGATTAAAAAAAAACCAAAAAAACAACAGAATTTAAACCCTTTTGGACAGACAGTGATTTATTTACAATGCCATCCAGCATAGCTCTAACTAAATATCAGAGATGGACAGAATAAAGATTTGTTTGCAAGCTACCTGGCTGGCTGGCTAGCTACCTGGCTGGCTACCTGGCTGGCTACATGACTACCAGGCTGGCTACCTGGCTGGCTGGCTACTTGGCTGTCTACCTGGCTGGCAATTTGACATTGACTTAATTTCTTGACTGGATACAGGTTCCGGCTTTGGTCCAGTTCCTAAACTCTCTGCAGTTCTGCTGCTCTGTCATTAAGGTGAGGCAAACACACGTAGGCCTATGCATGTTACATCACACACACACACACACACACACACACACACACACACACACACACTTCCTCCCCAGCTCTTTCTCTTACAATAGAAAGTGGATATGTGTCACACTTATTAAATGTAAACATAACTCAGGTTGTTGAAACTACAGCAGAACGGTAGCTACCAAAAGAGTTAAAAAACAGTTGTTAACTAACTGGAAAAGAACTCTGGCTGGCTAAGCATCTCTCTCTCCCCTCCCCATCTCCCCATCTCTCCCTCCCATCTCTCTCCTCCTCTCTCCATCTCCCCATCTCTCCCTCTCTCTCCTCCCTCCCCATCTCTCCCTCCCATCTCTCTCCCCTCCCCATCTCTCCCTCCCCTCCCCATCTCCCCATCTCTCCCTCCCATCTCTCCCTCCCCATCTCTCTCCCCTCCCCATCTCTCCCTCCCATCTCTCCCTCCCATCTCTCCCTCCCATCTCTCCCCTCCCCATCTCTCCCTCCCCATCTCTCCCTCCCATCTCCATCTCTCCCCCTCCTCCCATCTCTCCCTCCCCATCTCCCCATCTCTCCCTCCCATCTCTCCCTCCCATCTCTCTCCCTCCCCATCTCCCTCCTCCCTCCCCATCTCTCCCTCCCATCCCCATCTCTCCATCTCCCCATCCCCATCTCTCCCTCCAGGTTGGCCATCCCTCTATCAGAGGTCAGTTGTTGGGATATATCTACAATGGCTTCCTGGTTCCTGTTCTGGCTCCAGCTCTGCACAAGGTCATAAACTGCTGATTCCTGTAGTCTGTCTGCTTGATGCTGATTGGTCACCCTACTTCCTGTAGTCCTGTTTCAACAATGCTCATTAGTCTCCACACTTCCTGTAGTTCTGTCTACTTAATGCTAATTGGTTACAGTATTTCATTTGTCTTCCTCTAGTCCTTTGTTAATCATTTCTGATTGGTCAATGAACTTCCTAATTTCTCCTGAAATAAATTCTCATTAGTCATATGACTTTCCTCCTCCTGGTTTGCTGAGTTCTAATTGGCTGCTGTGTGTGTGTGTCTATATCTCTGTTCTCTGATTGGCTGCTGTGTGTGTGTGTGTGCGTCTATATCTCTGTTCTCTGATTGGCTGCTGTGTGTGTGTGTGTGTGTGTGTGTGTGCGTCTATATCTCTGTTCTCTGATTGGCTGCTGTGTGTGTGTGTGTGTCTATATCTCTGATTGGCTACTGTGTGTGTGTGTGTGTGTCTATATCTCTGTTCTCTGATTGGCTGCTGTGTGTGTGTGTCTATATCTCTGTTCTCTGATTGGCTGCTATGTGTGTGTGTGTGTCTATATCTCTGTTCTCTGATTGGCTGCTGTGTGTGCGTGTGTGTCTATATCTCTGTTCTCTGATTGGATGCTGTGTGTGTGTGTCTATATCTCTGTTCTCTGATTGGCTGCTGTGTGTGTGTGTGTGTCTATATCTCTGTTCTCTGATTGGCTGCTGTGTGTGTGTGTGTCTATATCTCTGTTCTCTGATTGGCTGCTGTGTGGCTGTAGTGTACACTAGAAGAGGTGATGACCACTACGGCGTATCTGGACCTCTTCCTCCGCTCGGTGTCAGAGCCTGCCCTCCTCCAGACCTTCCTCTCCTTCATACTGCTACATACACACGACAACGTCCAGCTCCTAGACACGCTGGTCTCTAGAGTTAACACACCCTTCCAGGTAACACACACACAGACACACAGTCACACACAGACAGACAGACACACAGTCACACACAGAGATAGACAGACAGACACAGTCACACAGAGACAGACACACACACAGAGACAATCACACAGACAGACTCTGTTCTCTTATTAATTTTGTTTATAAATAAAATGTTTATTTCATGTGGTTTGACCTTTGACCCCATGTGTGTGTTATAGTTAGGTACAGTGTCTCTGGCTCTGTTCCGAACTCTCATTGGTCTGTTCTGTGAAGACGTCATGCTTCAGCTCATACTCAGGTAGGAAGGTGTGTGTGTGTGTTCAGTGTGTGTGTGTGTTCAGTGTGTGTGTTCAGTGTGTGTGTGTGTGTGTGTGTTCAGTGTGTGTGTGTGTTCAGTGTGTGTGTGTGTGTGTGTGTGTGTGTTCAGTGTGTGTGTGTGTGTGTTCAGTGTGTGTGTGTTCAGTGTGTGTGTGTTCAGTGTGAGTGTGTGTGTCTGTGTGTGTTCAGTGTGTGTGTGTGTGTTCAGTGTGTGTGTGTATGTGTTCAGTGTGTGTGTGTGTGTGTGTGACTGTGTGACTGTGTGTGTGTGTGTGACTGTGTGACTGTGTGTGTGTGTGTGACTGTGTGTCAGTGTGTGTGTGTTCAGTGTGTGTGTGTGTGTGTTCAGTGTGTGTGTGTGTGTGTGTGTGTGTGTGTGTGTGTGCATATCAACGTGTTCCATTCCAGACATTACAATGAGCCTCCTATATTTCTCCTCCAACCAGCCTCCTCTGATGTGTCTGTGTTTCTGCCCTGTCTCTCTGCAGGTATCTGATCCCATGCACACACCTGTGCGGGAGAGAACGCCGCTCTCTGAAGGACAGAGACACCTACTCTTCATCAGCTGTTAACTTCCTCTTCCTCACTCCCTCCTGGTGTCCCCTGCGTCTCGGAGCCACACACACCCAACACACACACTGGGCCATGGGGACAGGTGACACACACACACACACTGAACATGCACACACACACACACACTGAACACGCACACACACACACACACTGAACACACACACACACACTGAACACACACACACACACACTGGGCCATGGGGACAGGTGAGAACACACACACACACACACACTGAACACTACCCAGCCAGGCTGACACAGAGCACTACCCAGCCAGGCTGACACAGAGCACTACCCAGCCAGGCTGACAGAGCACTACCCGGCCAGGCTGACACAGAGCACTACCCGGCCAGGCTGACACAGAGCACAACCCGGCCAGGCTGACACAGAGCACAACCCAGCCAGGCTGACACAGAGCACTACCCAGCCAGGCTGACACAGAGCACAACCCAGCCAGGCTGACACAGAGCACAACCCAGCCAGGCTGACACAGAGCACAACCCAGCCAGGCTGACACAGAGCACAACCCAGCCAGGCTGACACAGAGCACAACCCAGCCAGGCTGACACAGAGCACAACCCAGCCAGGCTGACACAGAGCACAACCCGGCCAGGCTGACACAGAGCACTACCCGGCCAGGCTGACACAGAGCACTACCCGGCCAGGCTGACACAGAGCACTACCCAGCCAGGCTGACACAGAGCACAACCCAGCCAGGCTGACACAGAGCACAACCCGGCCAGGCTGACACAGAGCACAACCCGGCCAGGCTGACACAGAGCACTACCCGGCCAGGCTGACCTGTCTCTCCTCTCCTCTCCTCTCCTCTCCTCTCCTCTCCTCTCCTCTCCTCCTCAGACGTTCCCATGTCAGAGGGTGACAGTGTTGGTTACTCCACGATCTACAGGACAGACTTCCTGATGGATGCTAACTATCTCCAGTACCTCTGGGATGCTCGCGTCGGGATCACTGCATCGCTCCAAGCCTGTCTGGTCTGGTCTGGTCCCTATGACGGGGAGAACCCTGCACCTCGCGAGGAGGAAGACGGAGAAGAAGAGAGAGAGCAAGAGATCGAGGAGGAGGAGGAGGAGGAGACGGATCCAACCTTTAACTGGACTTCATCTCCCAGCACTCCCCTCACCTCCCCCCCTGTAGCCATGGGAAACCAACATAGAGGGGGAGACGGAGGGGACAGGGGAGGGAGGGGGAGTGTGGACGAGTTGGAGTGGGATGATAGTTATGAGTGGGATGACAGTGCCCTCCTCCCTCCTCCTCATCCTTCCCTACTCCCCCTGTACATGTGGAAACCCCCAGCATATTCAGGAGATGAGACGTTCAGCCATAATGTTGATCCAAGGCTCCTACGTGGAGGAGTCCGACTTTCAGGACGATGTGTTGGTCTATAACCTCATAGCACAGAAAGACGCTGCTCGTGGCCACATGGTGGAATACACACCTGACCGCAGGACTACTCCACAGACCCACAAACCGGTGGTTAGCAGCACAACCTCGACTGCACCTGTTCACAGACATGGAACACGTAGACGAGAGGAGGAGGGGGTGATCGTGGAGGAGGGGCTGAGAGAGGAGGAGGGGGTGAGAGAGGAGGAGGGGCTGATCGTGGAGGAGGGGCTGAGAGAGAAGAAGCGACCACAACCACAACTGCTCAGTAATGGTCTGAGCTGTGAGGACCACACAGTCAACGAGGAGGTCGATGACGACCGTAAACGCAAGCCATCTGGACCGCATTTGGACCACAACTGCAGCATGACGGTGACCCAGACGAATGACCTGACCACAGCAGACCACCAGGAGAGAACCACCGCCCAGAACCACACACACCCTATTCTGAACGGTCTCCCTGCAGTCGAGAAACAGCAGGACCGTCACATGACCGATGCTGATCATCCTGTAACCCCGGTTACGACCTCGGCGGTGGGTGACAGCTTCCTGTCCCAGTATCGGGAGCTCATGCGCTCGCTGGGGGCGGAGCCTAACGATGTCACCGATGACATCACAGAGTTCAGGAAGCGTGTGTTGGCTCTGGCCCAGGGAGAAGAGGAGGTGGACTTTAGCGTGTTCTCTACAGACTCGCCGGAACCTAAGGATGCCGATCTGGAACTGGAGAACAGTCCAGAACTGACGAGGAACAGCCAAGACAGAAAACATGGGATACCCTTCACTGGTGAGATATTGACAACTGTCAGGTTGTAGAATGATGAGGTTTCTAAAATAATGAGGGTTGTAGAATGATGAGGGTTGTAGAATGATGAGGGTTCTAAAATAATGAGGGTTGTAGAATGTTGAGGATTCTAAAATTATGATGGTTCTAAAATAATAAGGGTTGTAGAATGATGAGGGTTCTAAAATAATGAGGGTTGTAGAATGATGAGGGTTCTAAAAAAATGAGGTTTGTAGAATGATGAGGGTTCTAAAATAATGAGGGTTGTAGAATGATGAGGGTTCTAAAAAAATGAGGTTTGTAGAATGATGAGGGTTCTAAAATAATGAGGGTTGTAGAATGATGAGGGTTGTAGAATGATGAGGGTTGTAGATTGTTGAGGATTCTAAAATTGAGGGTTGTAGAATGATGAGGGTTCAAAAAAAAATGAGGGTTGTAGAATGATGAGGGTTCTAAAATAGAGGGTTGTAGAATGATGAGGGTTCTAAAATAGAGGGTTGTAGAATGATGAGGGTTCTAACATGATGAGGGTTGTAGAATGATGAGGGTTGTAGAATGATGAGGGTTCTAAAATAGAGGGTTGTAGAATGATGAGGGTTCTAAAATAGAGGGTTGTAGAATGATGAGGGTTCTAAAATGATGAGGCTTCTAAAATAATGAGAGTTGTAGAATGATGAGGGTTCTAAAATAGAGGGTTGTAGAATGATGAGGGTTCTAAAATGATGAGGCTTCTAAAATAATGAGAGTTGTAGAATGTTGAGGGTTGTAAAATAATGAGGGTTGTAAAATGATGAGAGTTGTAGAATGATGAGAGTTGTAGAATGTTGAGGGTTGTAAAATAATGAGGGTTGTAGAATGATGAGGGTTCTAAAATGATGAGGGTTGTAGAATGATGAGGATAAAAAAATGATGAGGGTTCTAAAATAATGAGGGTTGTAAAATGATGAGGGTTCTAAAATAATGAGGGTTGTAGAATGACGAGGGTTCTAAAATGATGAGGGTTGTTGAATGAGGGTTCTAAAATGATGAGGGTTGTAGAATGACGAGGGTTTTAAAATAATGAGGGTTCTAAAATAATGAAGGTTCTAAAATAATGAGGGTTCTAAAATAATGAGGGTTGTAGAATGATGAGGGTTCTAAAATAACGAGGGTTGTTGAATGAGGGTTCTAAAATAATGAGGGTTGTAGAATGACGAGGGTTCTAAAATAATGAGGGTTGTCGAATGATGAAGGTTCTAAAATGATGAGGGTTCTAAAATAATGAGGGTTGTAGAATGATGAGGGTTCTAAAATAATGAGGGTTGTTGAATGAGGGTTCTAAAATAATGAGGGTTCTAAAATGATGCGGGTTGTAGAATGATGAGGGTTCTAAAATGACGAGGGTTCTAAAATAATGAGGGTTCTAAAATAATGAGGAGTGTAGAATGATGAGGGTTCTAAAATAATGAGGGTTGTAAAATGATGAGGGTTCTAAAATGACGAGGGTTCTAAAATGAGGGTTCTAAAATAATGAAGGTTGTAGAATGATTAGGGTTCTAAAATGACGAGGGTTCTAAAATAATGAGGGTTCTAAAATAATGAGGGTTGTAGAATGATGAGGGTTCTAAAATGACGAGGGTTCTAAAATAATGAGGGTTGTAGAATGATGAGGGTTCTAAAATGATGAGGGTTGTAGAATGATGAGGGTTGTAGAATAATGAGGGTTGTAGAATGATGAGGGTTCTAAAATAATGAGGGTTGTTGAATGAGGGTTCTAAAATGATGAGGGTTCTAAAATAATGAGGGTTGTAGAATGACGAGGGTTCTAAAATAATGAGGGTTGTCGAATGATGAAGGTTCTAAAATTATGAGGGTTCTAAAATAATGAGGGTTGTAGAATGATGAGGGTTCTAAAATAATGATGGTTGTTGAATGAGGGTTCTAAAATAATGAGGGTTCTAAAATGATGCGGGTTGTAGAATGATGAGGGTTCTAAAATGACGAGGGTTCTAAAATAATGAGGGTTCTAAAATAATGAGGAGTGTAGAATGATGAGGGTTCTAAAATAATGAGGGTTGTAGAATGATGAGGGTTCTAAAATGACAAGGGTTCTAAAATTAGGGTTCTAAAATAATGAAGGTTGTAGAATGATGAGGGTTCTAAAATGACGAGGGTTCTAAAATAATGAGGGTTGTAGAATGATGAGGGTTCTAAAATGATGAGGGTTGTAGAATGACGAGGGTTTTAAAATAATGAGGGTTCTAAAATGATGAAGGTTCTAAAATGATGAGGGTTCTAAAATAATGAGGGTTGTAGAATGATGAGGGTTCTAAAATAATGAGGGTTGTTGAATGAGGGTTCTAAAATGATGAGGGTTCTAAAATAATGAGGGTTGTAGAATGACGAGGGTTCTAAAATAATGAGGGTTGTCGAATGATGAAGGTTCTAAAATTATGAGGGTTCTAAAATAATGAGGGTTGTAGAATGATGAGGGTTCTAAAATAATGAGGGTTGTTGAATGAGGGTTCTAAAATGATGCGGGTTGTAGAATGATGAGTGTTCTAAAATGATGAGGGTTCTAAAATAATGAGGGTTCTAAAATAATGAGGAGTGTAGAATGATGAGGGTTCTAAAATAATGAGGGTTGTAGAATGATGAGGGTTCTAAAATGACGAGGGTTCTAAAATGAGGGTTCTAAAATAATGAAGGTTGTAGAATGATGAGGGTTCTAAAATGACGAGGGTTCTAAAATAATGAGGGTTGTAGAATGATGAGGGTTCTAAAATGATGAGGGTTGTAGAATGATGAGGGTTGTTGAATGATGAGGGTTGTAGAATGATGAGGGTTCTAAAATAATTAGGGTTGTAGAATGATGAGGGTTCTAAAATAATGAGTGTTGTAGAATGATGAGGGTTCTAAAAAGATGAGGGTTCTAAAATAATGAGGGTTGTAGAATGATGAGGGTTCTAAAAAGATGAGGGTTCTAAAATAATGAGGGTTGTAGAATGATGAGGGTTCTAAATGATGAGGGTTCTAAAATAATGAGGGTTATAGAATGATGAGGGTTCTAAAATGATGAGGGTTCTAAAATAATGAGGGTTGTAGAATGATGAGGGTTCTAAAATAATGACGGTTGTAGAATGTTGAGGGTTCTAAAATAATGACGGTTCTAGTGCTGCTAGCATGTTGAAGGTCCAAAGTTTTAATCAATGGACCGGGATTCAAATGTCAGCTCTCTCAATCTCCCGCTGAGCTCTCCGGTCAATGTCTAGTTTATAGCTCTGTGTTGTGTGGTTCCACAGGCCCGTTCATTAGTGTTCTGCTGTCTCGGTTGGAGAACCTGTTGGAGAACCCTATTCCAGTCAACCTGCTAGTCACAGGCATCCTGTCTCAGCTCGCTAAATACCCCCAGCCTCTCCTCCGGGCGTTCCTACTGAACACGCACACACAGCCCAACGTACGCACACTATACCAGGTAGGACCAGAGGGGTGTGTGTGTGTGTGTAGCACTGTCATTTTGTGTGTTAAATTGCATCTAATGGAGGTCTGTGTGTAGGTGCTGGTCTCAGTGCGTGTCCAGATAGAGCGCTACGCAGCGGACCAGACGGAGTTTCCTGCTACAGTCAGAGAAGCATGGAGATACCTACTGGCTAGAGACCAAGCACTGAAACTCAGAGGTTAGGATCGACAGACAGACAGACAGACAGACAGACACACACACACACACACACACACACACACACACTCTCTGATCCTCTGTCTTTCTCTCTTCTCCTTTTATCTCCCTCGGTCTCTCTCCCTCTGTCTCTCTTTCGGCCTCTCTCCCTCTCTCCTTCTGTCTCTGTCTCTCCTTCGGCCTCTCTCCCTCTGTCTCTCTCCCGCTCTCTCTCCCTCTCTCCTTCTGTCTCTCTGTCTCTCAGAGCTCCTCCAGGACAGCCATAGTGATAACAGGAAGAGTGGTCTACCCAATGGAACACAGCAGATCACTCAGAACGTCCCCCCCTGTCCTACCATTCCTCCGCAGGCCAGGAACAGAGTCTTCGCTACGGTTCTATATGCAGAGTTCCTAAAGGAGTTAGCTGCTATCGCACAGGAACACTCTATAGTACCGGACTCACCTGTAGAGGAGGAGATTAACACACATGACTCACCTGTAGAGGAGGAGATTAACACACAAGACTCACCTGTAGAGGAGTAGATTAACACAGACGACTCACCTGTAGAGGAGTAGATTAACACACACGACTCACCTGTAGAGGAGTAGATTAACACACACGACTCACCTGTAGAGGAGTAGATTAACACACACGACTCACCTGTAGAGGAGTAGATTAACACACATGACTCACCTGTAGAGGAGTAGATTAACACACATGACTCACCTGTAGAGGAGTAGATTAACACACACGACTCACCTGTAGAGGAGTAGATTAACACACACGACTCACCTGTAGAGGAGTAGATTAACACACATGACTCACCTGTAGAGGAGTAGATTAACACACATGACTCACCTGTAGAGGAGTAGATTAACACACATGACTCACCTGTAGAGGAGTAGATTAACACACATGACTCACCTGTAGAGGAGTAGATTAACACACATGACTCACCTGTAGAGGAGTAGATTAACACACATGACTCACCTGTAGAGGAGTAGATTAACCCCTTGCGAGGATACGTAAACAGTCCACAGTTTGAAATGTCTCCATCATGGCCAAAACCTGCACGTTGTTTTTTTGTCGTGGGAAACTGGCTAATGCGTTTTTGAAGTGGTACGGACAGGGACAGGGTTAGCAGCACAGTGATGCCGTTCACACACACAGCAAAGTATGGACTACGGATAGTCTGTGTTGTGGGCAGCTGGGTTCACGTTGGGCCCCTCGTCCGTATCCACGGTTGATATCTGTAAATCGTGTAAGACTTGAACATATATTTCCGTATACATTGATATGTATTTTCCTAATACATTTACATATATTTCCTTATACATGCATGTATATATATATATATTAACATATATATTTGATGAGATTTCTTTTTGAATATTGGGCTGAAATTCATGTTTCATGTTCACAGTTTTTGTACTTATTTTGGACAGCATTGCACACCTGGTTCCTACATGTTCATTCCTACAACGAAGTGATGTGAGATTATTCCATTATTTTTCTACTATTTAATGTTTTGGCTGGTTTTGGATTTTAACTAAGGCAACACTGTTAAAAGGTACAGATCTTGACATGAGCAGAGCATATTGATGGTTTTGCTGTTCTGACAATACATGTCAATACCCGTGTTCTTCCTTTACTAGGACTTGTCTAATTTGGAGTTGAAATATGTCCTGTTCTGTGCTCCCTGTCTTGTGTATTGTACTGTATTGTACTGTATTGTGTACAGTACTGGGTCATGTTTGTACAGAACACGTTCAAGATGTGAGTTGTGTCCTAAATGGCACTATGGGCTCTGGTCTAAAGTAGTGCACTATATAGGGACTAGGGTTCTATGGGGCCCTGGTCTAAAGTAGTGCACTATATAGGGACTAGGGTTCTATAGGGCCCTGGTCTAAAGTAGTGCACTATATAGGGACTAGGGAGACCTTTGAGACACAACTACGATGTGGTCTTGCTGTATTGAAGCCTTATACTTCCATCTACACGCGTGAGTGAACCTCAGAGATACGCAGTGTCTATGTTTCAATCCATCAGTCAGTCTTATAATGTGATTTTTCTGTGTCTATTTTCATCTTCATGGTATTTATACTTTGTCGTGTTTTGTAGAAATGAATCCCATTTGTTTCACAGCAAAGTGAAATGTTTTTTTGATAAATTCTTTCCAAAACAGCATGGTTTGCTCTGGTGTTTTCATCTGTGTGACCACGCTGCCCCTGGAGGTGAGGGATGGGAACTGGTTGATTCATTCAGGTCTCCACGTTGCCCCTGGAGGTGAGGGATGGGAACTGGTTGATTCATTCAGGTCTCCACACTGCCCCTGGAGGTGAGGGATGGGAACTGGTTGATTCATTCAGGTCTCCACGTTGCCCCTGGAGGTGAGGGATGGGAACTGGTTGATTCATTCAGGTCTCCACGCTGCCCCTGGAGGTGCGGGATGGGAACTGGTTGATTCATTCAATGTGTGTGTGTGTGTGTGTGTGGTTACAGAAGCTGTTTCCACCTACAGTGCCTTCGGAAAGTATTCAGACCCCTTGACTTTTTCCACATTTTGTTACGTTACAGACTTATTCTAAAATGGATTAAATAAAACATTTTCCATCATCAAACTACACACAATACCCCATAATGACATCACACTATCCCATAATGACATCACACTATCCCATAATGACATCCCACTACCAGGTTTAGATATTTTAGCAAATGTATTAAATATAAAAACTGAAAAATCAACATTTCCATCAGTATTCAGACCCTTTACTCAGTACTTTGTTGAAGCACCTTTGGCAGTGATTATAGCCTTGAGTCTTCTTGGGTATGACTCTACAAGCTTGGCACACCTGTATTTGGGGAGTTTCTTCCTGTTCTTCTCTGCAGATCCTCTCTGTCAGGTTGAATGGGGAGCGTCGCTGCACAGCTATTTTCAGGTCTCTCCAGAGATGTTTGATCGGGTTCAAGTCCGGGCTCTGGCTGGGCCACTCAAGGACATTCAGAGACTTGTCCCGAAGCCACTCCTGCGTTGTCTTGGCTGTGTGCTTAAGGTCGTTGTCCTGTTGGAAGGTGAACGTTCACCCCAGTCTGAGGTCCTGAGCGCTCTGGAGCAGGTTTTCATCAAGGATCTCTCTGTACTTTGCTCCGCTCATCGTTCCCTCGATCCTGACTAGTCTCCCGGTCCCTGTCGCTGAAAAACATCCCCACAGCATGATGCTGCCACCACCATGCTTCACCGTAGGGATGGTGCCAGGTTTCCTCCAGAAGTGACGCTTGGCATTCAGGCCAAATAGTTCAATCTTCATTTCATCAGACTTGAGAATCTTGTTTCTCATGGTCTGAGAGTCTTTAGGTGCCTTTTGCCAAAACAACAAGTGGGCTCTCATGTGCCTTTTACTGAGGAGTGGCTTCCGCCTGGCCACTCTACCATAAAGGCCTGATTGGTGGAGTGCTGCAGAGATGGTTGTCCTTCTGGAAGGTTGTCCCATCTCCACAGAGGAACTCTGGAGTTCTGTGACAGTAACCATAGGGTCCTTGGTCACCACCCTGACCAAGGCCCTTCTCCCCCAATTGTTCAGTTTGGCCAAACGTATTCCATTTAAGAAGAAGTTGTGTTCTTGGGGACCTTCAATGCTGCAGAAGTGTTTCGGTACCCTTCCCCAGATCTGTGCCTCGACACAATCCTGTCTCTGAGCTCTACGGAGAACCGGGGACCTTATATACTGTAGACAAGTGTGTGCCTTTCCAAATCATGCTCAATCAATTGAATTTACCACAGGTGGACTCCAATAAAGGATGATCAATGGAAAACAGGATGCACCGGAGCTCAATTTCGAGTCCTGACGCACCTTTGCGTCCTAAAGGCAAACCCTCGGCCGCCAATTGGCGTAGACCAGAGGGAAATATGGGCAGTCCCATGATAACATAAATATCTATGGAGGGTGCTTTTTCAGAGAACTAACCAAATATCATGGAAAACCGCCCAGATAAAAATAACAGTAATAGATAATGTTCATATAAATAAGAAGAGAAAACGACCTATAATCGCAAAACCAGTTCTTTATGTCCATTACACGCAAGACATATAGTCCTCATTATATCCTGTTTTATTCAGAGAAGGAAACAAAGGAAGATGAAAGGAACATTCTGACGTTTGGACGTACCGCCCGAATTCTCTAAAATGACGTTTGGAGGCAGCTTGTCGTAGAAAACTTTACATTCAACTCTCTGGCAACAGCTGTGGTGGAATTTTTTTTGCAGTCGGCATGCCAATTGCACATAACCTCAAAACATGAGACATCTGTGGTATTGTGTTGTGTGACAAAACTGCACATTTTAGAAGGGGTACTTGTCATTATGAAGGGGTACTTGTCCTCTCTACCTAACCAGACAGGTATGTTCATTATTAAAAAGGTAGAGACTCATTTAAAAAGGTAGAGACACATTTAAAAAGGTAGAGACACATTTAAAAAGGCAGAGACACATTTAAAAAGGTAGAGACACATTTAAAAAGGTAGAGACACATTTAAAAAGGTAGAGACACATTTAAAAAGGCAGAGACACATTTAAAAAGGTAGAGACACATTTAAAAAGGTAGAGACACATTTAAAAAGGTACTGATGTTTAGTGAAAAGCTGCTGAAGGTTAGTCAAGCAACACAAACCAGTTAAAACCAGTTAAAACCAGTTAAAACCAGTTAGTGAAAACATAAACGCTCCAGGGATCAACTTCCCTTCCCACAATCCATTAGTGGGGAAAATACCCAAACTCACCTAAAATCCGTATCTAGGGGCAACTTCCAATGAAAATCCACCACATCCATATTTTAGAAAAGTCTACGTATCTTTATTCAACAATCTCTTCCCTTCCTCAACAATATCTCAGCACAATATTTCCTCTTTTCATATAAAAAAAACAACATTATGTACATATTTTAATATCTACATTCATATTTTACATTATACCACCAATTCCCTGAATAGTGCACTACTTTTTGTCCAGAGTCTTATGGGCCCAAGCCTAAAGTAGTGAACTATGTAGGGAATAGGATGCCACCTGGGACTCAGATGAAGGCTCTGCTCTTCAGATCCATGACGACAGATCAGTGGGTCCAGGAGGTTTTCCTTGGTTGGTCAACGAGGAGAAACTCTGGGCACTGTCCTGTGTATGGATTTAGTAGACATCAGACTGGCTAGAGAGGCAGCGTCCCAAATGGCATCCTATTCCCTATATAGTGCAATACTTCTGACCAGGCCACATAAGGGTAGTCAGGGTACGGGCCCAGAGGGGTAGTCGGGGTAGGGGCCCGTAGGGGTCTGTTCTAAAGTAGTGCACTATATTGGGAATAGAGTGCCAATTGGGATGCACTCAGAGTACAATGTCTCTCCAGTCCTGTAGTTACTTCACAGCATCATGCCATTCAGAGGGGTTGGCTGAAGACCCAACAGATCTGGGAACAGTGTTTATGTCTCTCCAGTCAGTAATCTGTACTCACCCTCATCTGGCCTCATACACAGTCTACACATCCTGCAGTAGTCCGGGTGGAGTTACAGTAACTATACAGTCTACACATCCTGCAGTAGTCCGGGTGGAGTTACAGTAACTATACAGTCTACACATCCTGCAGTAGTCCGGGTGGAGCTACAGTAACTATACAGTCTACACATCCTGCAGTAGTCTGGGTGGAGCTACAGTAACTATACAGTCTACACATCCTGCAGTAGTCTGGGTGGAGCTACAGTAACTATACAGTCTACACATCCTGCAGTAGTCCGGGTGGAGTTACAGTAACTATACAGTCTACACATCCTGCAGTAGTCCGGGTGGAGTTACAGTAACTATACAGTCTACACATCCTGCAGTAGTCTGGGTGGAGCTACAGTAACTATACAGTCTACACATCCTGCAGTAGTCTGGGTGGAGCTACAGTAACTATACAGTCTACACATCCTGCAGTAGTCTGGGTGGAGCTACAGTAACTATACAGTCTACACATCCTGCAGTAGTCTGGGTGGAGTTACAGTAACTATACAGTCTACACATCCTGCAGTAGTCTGGGTGGAGTTACAGTAACTATACAGTCTACACATCCTGCAGTAGTCTGGGTGGAGTTACAGTAACTATACAGTCTACACATCCTGCAGTAGTCTGGGTGGAGTTACAGTAACTATACAGTCTACACATCCTGCAGTAGTCTGGGTGGAGCTACAGTAACTATACAGTCTACACATCCTGCAGTAGTCTGGGTGGAGCTACAGTAACTATACAGTCTACACATCCTGCAGTAGTCTGGGTGGAGTTACAGTAACTATACAGTCTACACATCCTGCAGTAGTCTGGGTGGAGTTACAGTAACTATACAGTCTACACATCCTGCAGTAGTCTGGGTGGAGCTACAGTAACTATACAGTCTACACATCCTGCAGTAGTCCGGGTGGAGCTACAGTAACTATACAGTCTACACATCCTGCAGTAGTCCGGGTGGAGCTACAGTAACTATACAGTCTACACATCCTGCAGTAGTCCGGGTGGAGCTACAGTAACTATACAGTCTACACATCCTGCAGTAGTCCGGGTGGAGTTACAGTAACTATACAGTCTACACATCCTGCAGTAGTCTGGGTGGAGTTACAGTAACTATACAGTCTACACATCCTGCAGTAGTCCGGGTGGAGTTACAGTACCTGTACAGTCTACACATCCTGCAGTAGTCCGGGTGGAGTTACAGTAACTATACAGTCTACACATCCTGCAGTAGTCTGGGTGGAGCTACAGTAACTATACAGTCTACACATCCTGCAGTAGTCTGGGTGGAGTTACAGTAACTATACAGTCTACACATCCTGCAGTAGTCTGGGTGGAGTTACAGTAACTATACAGTCTACACATCCTGCAGTAGTCCGGGTGGAGTTACAGTAACTATACAGTCTACACATCCTGCAGTAGTCCGGGTGGAGTTACAGTAACTATACAGTCTACACATCCTGCAGTAGTCCGGGTGGAGCTACAGTAACTATACAGTCTACACATCCTGCAGTAGTCTGGGTGGAGTTACAGTAACTATACAGTCTACACATCCTGCAGTAGTCTGGGTGGAGCTACAGTAACTATACAGTCTACACATCCTGCAGTAGTCCGGGTGGAGTTACAGTAACTATACAGTCTACACAT
Organism: Brachymystax lenok tsinlingensis; assembly: GCA_030435695.1. Taxonomy (NCBI): domain Eukaryota; kingdom Metazoa; phylum Chordata; class Actinopteri; order Salmoniformes; family Salmonidae; genus Brachymystax; species Brachymystax lenok. Next base: position 26,196,122 of record CM059798.1, read on the forward strand.
CCTGCAGTAGTCTGGGTGGAGTTACAGTAACTATACAGTCTACACATCCTGCAGTAGTCTGGGTGGAGCTACAGTAACTATACAGTCTACACATCCTGCAGTAGTCCGGGTGGAGTTACAGTAACTATACAGTCTACACATCCTGCAGTAGTCTGGGTGGAGTTACAGTAACTATACAGTCTACACATCCTGCAGTAGTCTGGGTGGAGTTACAGTAACTGTACAGTCTACACATCCTGCAGTAGTCCGGGTGGAGTTACAGTAACTATACAGTCTACACATCCTGCAGTAGTCTGGGTGGAGCTACAGTAACTATACAGTCTACACATCCTGCAGTAGTCTGGGTGGAGTTACAGTAACTATACAGTCTACACATCCTGCAGTAGTCTGGGTGGAGTTACAGTAACTATACAGTCTACACATCCTGCAGTAGTCCGGGTGGAGTTACAGTAACTATACAGTCTACACATCCTGCAGTAGTCCGGGTGGAGTTACAGTAACTATACAGTCTACACATCCTGCAGTAGTCCGGTGGAGCTACAGTAACTATACAGTCTACACATCCTGCAGTAGTCCGGGTGGAGCTACAGTAACTATACAGTCTACACATCCTGCAGTAGTCTGGGTGGAGCTACAGTAACTATACAGTCTACACATCCTGCAGTAGTCTGGGTGGAGCTACAGTAACTATACAGTCTACACATCCTGCAGTAGTCTGGGTGGAGTTACAGTAACTATACAGTCTACACATCCTGCAGTAGTCCGGGTGGAGTTACAGTAACTATACAGTCTACACATCCTGCAGTAGTCCGGGTGGAGTTACAGTAACTATACAGTCTACACATCCTGCAGTAGTCTGGGTGGAGCTACAGTAACTATACAGTCTACACATCCTGCAGTAGTCTGGGTGGAGCTACAGTAACTATACAGTCTACACATCCTGCAGTAGTCCGGGTGGAGTTACAGTAACTATACAGTCTACACATCCTGCAGTAGTCTGGGTGGAGTTACAGTAACTATACAGTCTACACATCCTGCAGTAGTCTGGGTGGAGCTACAGTAACTATACAGTCTACACATCCTGCAGTAGTCTGGGTGGAGTTACAGTAACTATACTCAGTTCGGCCTTTGGGCGGGCGGTCAGTAGGCCTGTCAGTCGTATGGCCTTAGTGAGACCTCTCGTGGATTCGTCCGGGCACACAGAAGATTAAAAAGTCGATCTCGAGGAACCGTCTCTTCACCATTATACCAGTGTCCAGCAGTGTTTTAGGTCAACAAGAAAATATGAGAGTTTACTTCCCCAGGGAGGTGGTGAGTCATCTCCTGGTTTGTGGTATATTGGGTATCTCCAGATAAAATGGCATTCAGTCCTTCCATAGGGGGATTCTTACATTGTCCTCTGTCATACGACATCTCCTCCTCACCCCTTTCCTCATCATCGACAACCGTGTGAGGATATTGGGTGCCTCTTTGGTTACCTCACATCCCTTACCCAATGACATGACATCCTCTCCTGATGAAACCCCGTTCCTCTTTGATGACATCACTTGTGGTTGTCAGTGAGGTCAAAGTCCAACACCACCAGTTTAGTCTCCTCTGTCCCGTTCCTGCTGCCGACTGCTGCTACCAGCCTGGTGTTAGAGGCCCTGGAGAGGAGAGAGGAGAGGAGAGGAGAGGGGAGGGGAGGGGAGGGGGAGAGGAGGGGAGAGGAGAGGAGGGGAGAGGAGGGTTAGTGTTTACCAGTCTGGTGTTAGTAGGCGTGCTGATCTAGGATCTGTTTTGTCACTTAGACTATAGCGAATGGACAACAGTGCAGTATAATCTAACTAAATGCTTGTGTTCCTAGCTCCAACAGTGCAGCAGTATCTAACTAAATGCTTGTGTTCCTAGCTCCAACAGTGCAGCAGTATCTAACTAAATGCTTGTGTTCCTAGCTCCAACAGTACAGTAGTATCTAACTAAATGCTTGTGTTCCTAGCTCCAACAGTGCAGTAATATCTAACTAAATGCTTGTGTTCCTAGCTCCAACAGTACAGTAATATCTAACTAAATGCTTGTGTTCCTAGCTCCAACAGTACAGTAGTATCTAACTAAATGCTTGTGTTCCTAGCTCCAACAGTGCAGTAGTATCTAACTAAATGCTTGTGTTCCTAGCTCCAACAGTACAGTAATATCTAACTAAATGCTTGTGTTCCTAGCTCCAACAGTACAGTAATATCTAACTAAATGCTTGTGTTCCTAGCTCCAACAGTACAGTAGTATCTAACTAAATGCTTGTGTTCCTAGCTCCAACAGTGCAGTAGTATCTAACTAAATGCTTGTGTTCCTAGCTCCAACAGTGCAGTAGTATCTAACTAAATGCTTGTGTTCCTAGCTCCAACAGTGCAGTAATAACTAACTAAATGCTTGTGTTTCTAGCTCCAACAGTGCAGTAGTATCTCACTAAATGCTTGTGTTCCCAGCTCCAACAGTGCAGTAGTATCTCACTAAATGCTTGTGTTCCTAGCTCCAACAGTGCAGTAATATCTAACTAAATGCTTGTGTTTCTAGCTCCAACAGTGCAGTAGTATCTCACTAAATGCTTGTGTTCCCAGCTCCAACAGTGCAGTAGTATCTCACTAAATGCTTGTGTTCCTAGCTCCAACAGTGCAGTAGTATCTAACTAAATGCTTGTGTTCCCAGCTCCAACAGTGCAGAAGTATCTAACTAAATGCTTGTGTTCCTAGCTCCAACAGTACAGTAATATCTAACTAAATGCTTGTGTTCCTAGCTCCAACAGTGCAGTAATATCAAACTAAATGCTGGTGTTCCCAGCTCGAAAAATGCAGTAGTATCTAACTAAATGCTTGTGTTCCCAGCTCCAACAGTGCAGTAATATCTAACTAAATGCTTGTGTTCCCAGCTCCAACAGTGCAGTAGTATCTAACTAAATGCTTGTGTTCCTAGCTCCAACAGTGCAGTAGTATCTAACTAAATGCTTGTGTTCCTAGCTCCAACAGTGCAGTAGTATCTAACTAAATGCTTGTGTTCCTAGCTCCAACAGTGCAATAATACCTAACTAAATGCTTGTGTTTCTAGCTCCAACAGTGCAGTAGTATCTAACTAAATGCTTGTGTACCTAGCTCCAACAGTGCAGTAATATCTAACTAAATGCTTGTGTTCCTAGCTCCAACAGTGCAGTAATATCTAACTAAATGCTTGTGTTCCTAGCTCCAACAGTGCAGTAATATCTAACTAAATGCTTGTGTTCCTAGCTCCAACAGTGCAGTAGAATCTAACTAAATGCTTGTGTTCCTAGCTCCAACAGTGCAGTAGTATCTAACTAAATGCTTGTGTTCCCAGCTCCAACAGTGCAGTAGAATCTAACTAAATGCTTGTGTTCCTAGCTCCAACAGTGCAGTAGTATCTAACTAAATGCTTGTGTTCCCAGCTCCAACAGTGCAGTAATATCTAACTAAATGCTTGTGTTTCTAGCTCCAACAGTGCAGTAGTATCTAACTAAATGCTTGTGTTCCCAGCTCCAACAGTGCAGTAGTATCTAACTAAATGCTTGTGTTTCTAGCTCCAACAGTGCAGTAGTATCTAACTAAATGTTTGTGTTCCTAGCTCCAACAGTGCAGTAGTATCTAACTAAATGCTTGTGTTCCTAGCTCCAACAGTGCAGTAGTATCTAACTAAATGCTTGTGTTCCTAGCTCCAACAGTGCAGTAGTATCTAACTAAATGCTTGTGTTCCCAGCTCCAACAGTGCAGTAGTATCTAACTAAATGCTTGTGTTCCCAGCTCCAACAGTGCAGTAGTATCTAACTAAATGATTGTGTTCCTAGCTCCAACAGTGCAGTAGTATCTAACTAAATGCTTGTGTTCCTAGCTCCAACAGTGCAGTAGTATCTAACTAAATGCTTGTGTTCCTAGCTCCAACAGTGCAGTAGTATCTAACTAAATGCTTGTGTTCCTAGCTCCAACAGTGCAGTAGTATCTAACTAAATGCTTGTGTTTCTAGCTCCAACAGTGCAGTAGTATCTAACTAAATGCTTGTGTTCCTAGCTCCAACAGTGCAGTAATATCTAACTAAATGCTTGTGTTCCTAGCTCCAACAGTGCAGTAGTATCTAACTAAATGCTTGTGTTCCCAGCTCCAACAGTGCAGTAGTATCTAGCGAAATGCTTGTGTTCCCAGCTCCAACAGTGCAGTAGTATCTAGTGAAATGCTTGTTCCTAGCTGTAACAGTGCAGTAGTATCTAACAATTCAGAAAATGACACACAAATATTAAACAAATGCATAAATATTTGGACGAGCAATGTAGAATACAGTATATACATGAGATGAGTAAAGCAGTATGTAAACATTATTAAAGTGACTAGTGTTCCATTATTAAAGTGACCAGTGATTCCATGTCTATGTATATAGGGCAGCAGCCTCTAAGGTGCAGGGTTGAGTAACAGGGTGGTAGCCGGCAAGTGATGGCTGTTTAACAGTCTGATGGCCTTGAGATAGAAGCTGTTTTTCAGTCTTTCAGTCCCAGCTTTGAAGAACCTGTACTGACCTTGCCTTCTGGATGATAGCGGGGTGAACAGGCCGTGGCTCAGGTGGTTGATGTCCTTGATGATCTTTTTGGCCTTCCTGTGACATCAGGTGCTGTAGGTGTCCTGGAGGGCAGGTAGTTTGCCCCCGGTGATGCGTTGTGCAGACCGCACTACTCTCTGGAGAGCCCTGCGGTTGCGGGCGGTGCAGTTGCCGTACCAAGCGGTGATACAACCCGACAGGATGCTCTCAATTGTGCATTTGTAAAAGTTTGTGAGGGTTTTAGGTGCCAAGCCACATTTTTTCAGCCACCAGACTGTCTGTGTGGGTGGACCATTTCAGATCTTCAGTGATATGTACGGAACTTGAAGCTTTCCACCTTCTCCACTACTGTCCAGTCGATGTGGATAGGGGGGTGCTCCCTCTGCTGTTTCCTGAAGTCCACGATCAGCTCCTTCGATTTGTTGAAGTTGAGGAAGGTTATTTTCCTGGCACCACTTCGCCAGGGCCCTCACCTCCTCTCTGTAGGCCGTCTCGTCGTTGTTGGTAATCAAGCCTACCACTGTAGTGTCGTCTGCAAACTTGATGATTGAGTTCGAGGCGTGCATGGCCACGCAGTCATGGGTGAATAGTGAGTACAGGAGGGGGCTGAGCGCGCAACCTTGTGGGGCCCCCCTGTTGAGGATCAGCATAGTGGAGGTGTTGTTTTACCTTGGGGTGAAGGACCCAGTTGCACAGGGCGGGGTTCAGACCCAGGGCCCTGAGCTTGATGATTAGCTTGGAGGTGTTGAAGGCTGAGCTGTAGTCAATGAACAGCATTCTTACATAGGTATTCCTCTTGTCCAGATGGGATAGGGCAGTATGCAGTGTGATGGCAATTGCATCATCTGTGGATCTATTGAGGCGGTGTGCAAATTGAAGTGGGTCTAGGGTGGCAGGTAAGGTGGAGGTGATATGATCCTTAACTAGTCTCTCAAAGAACTTCATGATGACAGAAGTGAGTGCTACGGAGCGATATTCATTTAGCTCAGTTACTTTTGCTTGTTTGGGTACAGGAATAGTGGTGGACATCTTGAAGCAAGTTGGGACAGCAGACTGGGATAGGGAGAGATTGAATATGTCCTTAAAAACACTCCAGCCAGCTGATCTGCCATGCTCTGAGGACGCGGCTAGTGATCCCGTCTGGGCCGGGCAGCCTTGCGAGGGTTTACACGCTTAAATGTCTTACTTACGTCGGCCACGGAGAACGAGAGCCCACAGTCCTTGGGAGTGGGCCAGCGTCGGTGGCACTGTGTTATCCTCAAAGAGGGCAAAGTGTTTAGCTTGTCCGGGAGCAAGACGTCAGTGTCCGCGATTGTCTGTAGTCCCTGCCACATACGTCTCGTGGGATAGGGACGTTGTGACTCCACTTTGTCTCTATACTGATGTTTTGCCTGTGTGATTGCCTTACGGAGGGAACAACTACACTGTTTGTATTCGACCATGGTTAAGCGCGAATGTTGCCATCTCTCCACGGTCTCTGGTTCGGGTTGGTTTTAATAGTCACAGTAGGAACAACATCTCCTATACACTTCCTGATGAACTCAGTCAACGTGTCTGTCTATACATCAATGTTTATTTTTTCGAGGCTACCCGGGAACAAATCCCAGTTCGCGTGATCAAAACAATCTTGAAGCATGGATTCTGATTGGTCAGACCAGCGTTGAATAGACCTTTGAGTTTCTGCCTATAGGAAGGGAAGAGCAAAATTTAGTTGTCATCTGATTTGACAACTAAGAGCGGCACGAGTACTACAGTCAATGTGTTGATAGAACTTTGGTAGCGTTTTCCTCAAATTAGCTGTGTTAAAATCCCCATCTACAATAAATGCGGCCTCAGGATATGTGGTTTCCAGTTTGCATAAAGTCCAGTGTAGTTCCTTGAGGGCTTTCGTGGTATCGGCTTGAGGGGGAACATACACAGCTGCGACTATAACCGAAGAGAATTCTCTCGGGAGGTAATACGGTCGGCATTTGATTGAGATGCATTCTAGGTTGGGTGAACAAAAGGACTTGAGTTTCTGTATATTATCACAATCACACCATGAGTCGTTGATCATGGAACATACACCACCGCCCTTCTTCTTCCCGGAGAGTTCTTTATCCCTGTCTGTGCGATGAACTGAGAACCCAGCTGGCTGTATGGACAAAGACAGCATCTCTGAAGAGAAACATGACTCTGTGAAACAGAGTAAGAGAGTAATATACATTAGTAAGTAATATACTCGGAAGTGGTGGATGGTGTGCCCTTTAGTCCTGAGTCGGACTAAAAGGCCACTCCAAATACCTCTTCGCAGGGGGCGTTTGGGATCAGCCTCTGCGATAAGTTCAATTGCCCTGGGGGGTGCGAACAAAGGATCCAATTCGGGACAGTTGTATTCCTGATCGTAATGCTGGTGAGTTCCCGTCGCTCTGATATCCAAAAGTGATTTTCGGCTGTATAACACAACACATTTTCTGGGCTAATAATGTAAGAAATTAACACACAAAAAAAACAAAATACTGTAAAGTTGCTTAGGAGCTAGAAGCAGAGCTGCCATGTCTGTCGGCGACATCTTGCCCTATCAGAGGGGCGTACAACAAACCAGGATCAAGGAGTTAGCCAGCTAACTTGCCTAAATAATCTGAAATAATTTAATTTTTGTTTTATTTTGATGAGCTTCTAATTGACTGAACCAAAAACACATATTTGACTTTAGCTTTTTAAGTGAATCAGAAAATCAACAGTTATTTCTGGTTGTTTAATCAAAGATAGCTGTCTAACTCATTGACGCTGCTTTGTAGAACACCCCTCTGGAGACTCTGGGGGATCAGGTAAACAACCCGGATATATTCACAAAGCCTCTCACAGTAGAGTGCTGATCCAGGATCAGGTCCTCCTGTCCATTCACTATAGTCTAAGTGACAAAACAGATCCTAGATCAGCACGCCTACTAACACCAGACTGGTAAACACTAACCCTCCTCTCTTCTCTCTCTCTCTCTCTCTCTCTCTCCAGGGCGTCGAAAACAGAGACTGTGCTGTGAACCAGATCCTCCACTCTGCAGAGCCACCAGGTCTCTGAGCCACTCCCCCCGTGGGTCTCATTTCTTTACCTGATCCTCCACACCACTCCCCCAGATCCCCCACTCTGCAGAGCCACCAGGTCTCTGAGCCACTCCCCCGTCGCCAGGCTCCACAGCTTCACTGTCCCGTCATCTGATGAAGAGACCACCAGGGAGCGAGAGAACTGGAGACAGGTTACTGCTGACTGGTGCTTATGGGGACCTGGAGAGAGGGAGAGAGAGAGAGAGACCCAGCTAGCACATTTGGTTCCTTGGAAGTTGTGGGAACATACATTTTTTGGTTGCAGGAGGGTTCCGAGAATGTTTTGCTATGGTTGCAGGGAGGTTCTGAGAAAGTTTTCTTGGGGGTTTTATTAACGTTCTGAGAATGGAAATTCTAGGTTATTTAAAGGTAATTAAATAATGTTCTGAGAACATGTTTCAATAAGTTTGGGTTAACTGTTTTGAACTCCAAGCACAGACAGACAGGACACATGGAAATTAATTTGTTTATCCGTTAATCATGCAAACACATTTATTTTTTATTGTGGTACGGCGTCAGTGAGATTCAAACCTTCTTTATCCATGGAATTAGTCGCCACCAGGATGGACCTAGCGTTCCATGTTTTCTAAACTCACACAGCGCTGTTCATTTCAGTCTATTCAAACAGACCCCATTTCAAAAGGAAACAAGCACTCATTAAGATCAGGTGTGGCCATTTAGTCGGTGTGGCCAACACACCTGAACACACTTAACAAGACAGAGAGTTTTGTTGATGCTGAGAACGAGGATGTTTTTAAATAACATTCTTAGAACGTTCATTGAGAAAATGTTTTCTTGTGGTTTTTATGGAAAGTTTTGTTAATGTTCTAAGAACATAACTTTAAATTGAACCAGAAAACGTTAGCCTGAAGTACTGAAATTCCCACAGATGAAAGTTGCTTCTTAACGTTTTTGAAAACAATGTGAGAAAATTACTTTAAATAGAACCACAAGGAAACATGTAGGAAACGTTATGCTGAACTACTGAAATTCCCACCTAAGAAACATATGGTTCTCAGAACATTATGTGCTAGCTGGGGAGTTCATTATAGTAGGAAAACAGGAGACAGGTTACTGCTGACTGGTGCTTATGGGGACCTGAAGAGAGAGAAGAAAGAGAAGAGAGGAGAGGAGAGGAGGGGGAGAGAGAGAGGGAGGGGAAAGAGAGAAGAGAAGAAAGAGGAGGAGAGGATGGAGGGAGAGGAAAGATAGAAGAATGGGGAGAAAGAGAGGGAGGAGAGAGAGGAAAGGAAAATAGTTAGTTATAGTAGGGGGTTGCTGCCGACTGGCCCTAATGGGGACCTGGGGGGTTACTGCCGACTGGCCCTAATGGGGACCTGGGGGGGTTACTGCCGACTGGCCCTAATGGGGACCTGGGGGTTACTGCCGACTGGCCCTAATGGGGACCTGGGGGTTGCTGCCGACTGGCCCTAATGGGGACCTGGGGGTTACTGCCGACTGGCCTAATGGGGACCTGGGGGTTACTGCCGACTGGCCTAATGGGGACCTGGGGGTTACTGCCGACTGGCCCTAATGGGGACCTGGGGGGTTACTGCCGACTGGCCCTAATGGGGACCTGGGGGGTTACTGCCGACTGGCCCTAATGGGGACCTGGGGGGTTACTGCCGACTGGCCCTAATGGGGACCTGGGGGGGTTACTGCCGACCGGCCCTAATGGGGACCTGGGTGGTCACTACCGACCGGCTCTAATGGGGACCTGGGTGGTCACTACCGACTGGCTCTAATGGGGACCTGGGTGGTCACTACCGACCGGCTCTAATGGGGACCTGGGTGGTCACTACTGACTGGCTCTAATGGGGACCTGGGTGGTCACTACTGACTGGCTCTAATGGGGACCTGGGTGGTCACTACCGACTGGCCCTAATGGGGACCTAACGTAACGTACAGTCCAAACCACTAAAAGGACAACACCCCTCTCAAAGTGAGCATTCATAACCTCACATAAAGAGAACAAACAACGCCTGTTCACCAACACACACACCACAGGAATGTTCCATTGTTACTTTTATTGTGAGGGTGAACGGGACAGCACTAGCGGTGACCCAAATACACAGCTGACCTGGAGACAACAGCTCAACCCCCTGTTACTAATGAGACCTTCATCTCCTTTCTTTAACACTCCGTCCTGATATGCCTGAACATGACAGTCTATACATCAGTGTGTGTAGACTACATCACCAACAGTAGGTGGACAGCTGCTCGTCCAACATCTCATTCCAACATCATGGGCATTAATATGGAGTTGGTCCCCCCCCCTTTGCTGCTATAACAGCCTCCAGTCTTCTGGGAAGGCTTTCCACTAGATGTTGGAACATTGCTGCTATAACAGCCTCCACTCTTCTGGGAAGGCTTTCCACTAGATGTTGGAACATTGCTGCTACAACAGCCTCCACTCTTCTGGGAAGGCTTTCCACTAGATGTTGGAACATTGCTGCTATAACAGCCTCCACTCTTCTGGGAAGGCTTTCCACTAGATGTTGGGACATTGCTGCTATAACAGCCTCTACTCTTCTGGGAAGGCTTTCCACTAGATGTTGGAACATTGCTGCTATAACAGCCTCCACTCTTCTGGGATGGCTTTCCACTAGATGTTGGAACATTGCTGCTATAACAGCCTCCACTCTTCTGGGAAGGCTTTCCACTAGATGTTGGAACATTGCTGCTATAACAGCCTCCACTCTTCTGGGAAGGCTTTCCACTAGATGTTGGAACATTACTGCTATAACAGCCTCCACTCTTCTGGGAAGGCTTTCCACTAGATGTTGGGACATTGCTGCTATAACAGCCTCCACTCTTCTGGGAAGGCTTTCCACTAGATGTTGGGACATTGCTGCTATAACAGCCTCTACTCTTCTGGGAAGGCTTTCCACTAGATGTTGGAACATTGCTGCTATAACAGCCTCCACTCTTCTGGGAAGGCTTTCCACTAGATGTTGGAACATTACTGCTATAACAGCCTCCACTCTTCTGGGAAGGCTTTCCACTAGATGTTGGAACATTGCTGCTATAACAGCCTCCACTCTTCTGGGAAGGCTTTCCACTAGATGTTGGGACATTGCTGCTATAACAGCCTCTACTCTTCTGGGAAGGCTTTCCACTAGATGTTGGAACATTGCTGCTATAACAGCCTCCACTCTTCTGGGATGGCTTTCCACTAGATGTTGGAACATTGCTGCTATAACAGCCTCCACTCTTCTGGGAAGGCTTTCCACTAGATGTTGGAACATTGCTGCTATAACAGCCTCCACTCTTCTGGGATGGCTTTCCACTAGATGTTGGAACATTGCTGCTATAACAGCCTCCACTCTTCTGGGAAGGCTTTCCACTAGATGTTGGAACATTGCTGCTATAACAGCCTCCACTCTTCTGGGAAGGCTTTCCACTAGATGTTGGAACATTGTTGGAACATTGCTGCTGAACATTCAGCCACTAGAGCATTAGTGAGGTTGGGCACTGATGTTGGGCGATTAGGCCTGGCTCACAGTCGGCGTTCCAATTCATCCCAAAGGTTTCGATAGGGTTGAGGTCAAGTTGTTCCACACCGATCTTGAAAAACCGCTTCCCCAAACTGTTGCCACAAAGTTGGAAGCACAGAATCTTCTAGAATGTCATTTTATAATGTAGCGTTAAGATTTCCATTCACTGGAACTAAGGGGCCCGAACCATGAAAAACATCCCCAGACCTTTATTCCTCCTCCACCAAACTTTACAGTTGGCACTATGCATTCAGGCAGGTAGCGTTCTCCTGGAATCCGCCAAACCCAGATACGTCCAGTCGGACTGCCAGATGGGGACGTGTGATTCATCACTCCAGAGAACGCGTTTCCACTGCTCCAGAGTCCAATAGTGGTGAGCTTTATACCACTCCAGCCGACGCTTGGCATGGTGATGTTAGGCTTGAAAATCCATTTCATGAAGCTCCAGACAAACAGTTCTTGTGCTGACGTTGCTTCCAGAGGCAGTTTGGAACTCTGCAGTGAGTGTTGCAACTGAGGAAAGACGATTTTTACCGCCTACGAGCTTCAGCACTCGGCGGTCCCGTTCTGTGAGCTTGTTCAGCCGTTGTTGCTCCTAGACGTTTCCACTTCACAGTAACAGCACTTCCAGTTGACCCGGGGGGGCAGCTCTAGCAGGGCAGACATTTGATGAACTGACTTGCTGGAAAGGTGGCATCCTATGACGGTGCCTCGTTGAAAGTCCCTGATCTCTACAGTAAGGCCATTCTACTGCCAATGTTTGTCTATGGAGATTGCATGGCAGTGTGCTCGATTTTATGTGGCTGAAATAGCCGAATCCACTAATTTGAAGTGGTGTCCACATA
>CM059798.1:26213112-26351549 GCA_030435695.1 Brachymystax lenok tsinlingensis
GGTATTATAGTATATAAACTGTGTTTATCTGTAGATTATAGTAGGTATTATAGTATATAAACTGTGTGTTTATCTGTAGATTATAGTAGGTATTATAGTATATAAACTGTGTGTTTATCTGTAGATTATAGTAGGTATTATAGTATATACACTGTGTTTAATCTGTAGATTATAGTAGGTATTATAGTATATAAACTGTGTTTATCTGTAGATTATAGTAGGTATTATAGTATATAAACTGTGTTTATCTGTAGATTATAGTAGGTATTATAGTATATAAACTGTGTGTTTATCTGTAGATTATAGTAGGTATTATAGTATATAAACTGTGTTTTATCTGTAGATTATAGTAGGTATTATAGTATATAAACTGTGTTTATCTGTAGATTATAGTAGGTATTATAGTATATAAACTGTGTGTTTTATCTGTAGATTATAGTAGGTATTATAGTATATAAACTGTGTGTTTATCTGTAGATTATAGTAGGTATTATAGTATATACACTGTGTTTAATCTGTAGATTATAGTAGGTATTATAGTATATAAACTGTGTTTATCTGTAGATTATAGTAGGTATTATAGTATATAAACTGTGTTTATCTGTAGATTATAGTAGGTATTATAGTATATAAACTGTGTGTTTATCTGTAGATTATAGTAGGTATTATAGTATATACACTGTGTTTAATCTGTAGATTATAGTAGGTATTATAGTATATAAACTGTGTTTAATCTGTAGATTATAGTAGGTATTATAGTATATAAACTGTGTTTATCTGTAGATTATAGTAGGTATTATAGTATATAAAAGGTGTTTATCTGTAGATTATAGTAGGTATTATAGTATATAAACTGTGTTTATCTGTAGATTATAGTAGGTATTATAGTATATAAACTGTGTTTAATCTGTAGATTATAGTAGGTATTATAGTATATAAACTGTGTTTAATCTGTAGATTATTGTAGGTATTATAGTATATAAACTGTGTTTTATCTGTAGATTATAGTAGGTATTATAGTATATAAACTGTGTTTATCTGTAGATTATAGTAGGTATTATAGTATATAAACTGTGTGTTTAATCTGTAGATTATAGTAGGTATTATAGTATATAAACTGTGTGTTTATCTGTAGATTATAGTAGGTATTATAGTATATAAACTGTGTTTTATCTGTAGATTATAGTAGGTATTATAGTATATAAACTGTGTGTGTTTTATCTGTAGATTATAGTAGGTATTATAGTATATAAACTGTGTTTAATCTGTAGATTATAGTAGGTATTATAGTATATAAACTGTGTTTAATCTGTAGATTATAGTAGGTATTATAGTATATAAACTGTGTTTAATCTGTAGATTATAGTAGGTATTATAGTATATAAACTGTGTGTTTTATCTGTAGATTATAGTAGGTATTATAGTATATAAACTGTGTGTTTTATCTGTAGATTATAGTAGGTATTATAGTATATAAACTGTGTTTAATCTGTAGATTATAGTAGGTATTATAGTATATAAACTGTGTTTAATCTGTAGATTATAGTAGGTATTATAGTATATAAACTGTGTTTAATCTGTAGATTATAGTAGGTATTATAGTATATAAACTGTGTTTAATCTGTAGATTATAGTAGGTATTATAGTATATAAACTGTGTTTAATCTGTAGATTATAGTAGGTATTATAGTATATAAACTGTGTGTTTATCTGTAGATTATAGTAGGTATTATAGTATATAAACTGTGTGTTTTATCTGTAGATTATAGTAGGTATTATAGTATATAAACTGTGTGTTTTATCTGTAGATTATAGTAGGTATTATAGTATATAAACTGTGTTTAATCTGTAGATTATAGTAGGTATTATAGTATATAAACTGTGTGTTTATCTGTAGATTATAGTAGGTATTATAGTATATAAACTGTGTGTTTATCTGTAGATTATAGTAGGTATTATAGTATATAAACTGTGTGTTTTATCTGTAGATTATAGTAGGTATTATAGTATATAAACTGTGTGTTTATCTGTAGATTATAGTAGGTATTATAGTATATAAACTGTGTTTAATCTGTAGATTATAGTAGGTATTATAGTATATAAACTGTGTTTAATCTGTAGATTATAGTAGGTATTATAGTATATAAACTGTGTGTTTATCTGTAGATTATAGTAGGTATTATAGTATATAAACTGTGTGTTTAATCTGTAGATTATAGTAGGTATTATAGTATATAAACTGTGTGTTTAATCTGTAGATTATAGTAGGTATTATAGTATATAAACTGTGTTTATCTGTAGATTATAGTAGGTATTATAGTATATAAACTGTGTTTAATCTGTAGATTATAGTAGGTATTATAGTATATAAACTGTGTTTATCTGTAGATTATAGTAGGTATTATAGTATATAAACTGTGTTTAATCTGTAGATTATAGTAGGTATTATAGTATATTGTAGAGTCGGTTAAGAGGTTTTACGGCACACTACAAATCAAATTTTATTCATCACATGCGTCGAATACAACAGGTGTAAACCTTACAGTGCAATGCTTCCTTATGCTTACCATAGGGCAACGCACAATTGGCTCAGCGTCGTCCGGGTTAGGGGAGGGTTTGTCATTGTAAAATAAGGATTTGTGTTTACCTGACTTGCCTAGTTAAATAATGTCAATGTAAATAGTCTGGGTTGCCATTTGATTCATTGTTCAGCAGTCTGGGTTGCTATTTGATTCATTGTTCAGCAGTCTGGGTTGCTATTTGATTCATTGTTCAGCAGTCTGGGTTGCTATTTGATTCATTGTTCAGTAGTCTGGGTTGCCATTTGATTCATTGTTCAGCAGTCTGGGTTGCCATTTGATTCATTGTTCAGCAGTCTGGGTTGCTACTTGATTCATTGTTCATTAGTCTTATGGCTTGGGGGGTAGAAGCTGTTAAGAAGCCTGTTGGACCTAGACTTGGCGCTCCGGTACCGCTTGCCGTGCGGCAGCAGAGAGAACAGTCTATGACTTGCGTGACTGGAGTCTTTTGACAATTTTTGGGGCCTTCCCAAAAGGAAACCGCCTGGTATATAGGTCCTGGATGGCGGAGAAGTTTGGCACCAGTGATGTACTGGGCCGTTCGCACTACCCTCTGTAGCCCCTTACGGACAGATGCCGAGCAGTTGCCATACCAGGCGGTGACGCAACCGGTCAGGATGCTCTCGATGGATGCTCTACACTATCAACTCTACACCATTACACTACCCTAGGGACATAGCCATGTTGTCCTTCCTTTACATTAAAACGTGTGTGTGTTTGTAGCCTTACCTTGCCGGTCAGGGCAGACCAGACTTTCAGAGTGTTGTCGTCAGAACCACTGACTATGAGGTCACCACAGAACTGTAGACACGTGATCACATGATCATCATGACCTTTTAACACCTGAGAGATTAGAGAGAGACAAAAGAGAGAGAGAGAGACGAAAGAGAGAGAGAGAGACGAAAGAGGGAGAGACGAGAGAGAGAGAGAGACGAAAGAGAGAGAGAGAGACGAAAGAGAGAGACGAAAGAGAGAGAGAGAGAAGTAGAATGAAGAGGTTAATCCAGAGAGATTATACAAGCCTTTAATCCAGGTGAGAACTGGACACTTGACCCCTCAACACACACCTGTATACAGTGCAATCGGAAAGTGTTCAGACCACATGACATTTTCCACATTGTGTAACATTACCGCCTTATTCTAAAACTGATTACATAGATCTAAACACACTACCCCATAATGACATCCCACTACCCTATAATGACACCCCACTACCCCATAATGACACCCCACTACCCCATAATGACACCCCACTACCCCATAATGACACCCCACTACCCCATAATGACACCCCACTACCCCATAATGACACCCCACTACCCCATAATGACACCCCACTACCCCATAATGACATCCCACTACCCCATAATGACACCCCACTACCCCATAATGACATCCCACTACCCCATAATGACATCCCAATACCCCATTACACCACAATACTCCATGACATCCCACTACCCCATAATGACATCCCACTACCCCATAATGACACCCCACTACCCCATAATGACACCCCACTACCCCATAATGACATCCCACTACCCCATAATGACACCCCACTACCCCATAATGACATCCTACTACCCCATAATGACATCCCAATACCCCATAATGACACCCCACTACCCCATAATGACATCCCAATACCCCATAATGACACCCCACTACCCCATAATGACATCCCACTACCCCATAATGACACCCCACTACCCCATAATGACATCCCACTACCCCATAATGACACCACACTACCCCATAATGACACCCCACAATGACATCCCACTACCCCATAATGACACCCCACTACCCCATAATGACATCCCACTACCCCATAATGACATCCCAATACCCCATTACACCACAATACTCCATGACATCCCACTACCCCATAATGACATCCCACTACCCCATAATGACATCCCACTACCCCATAATGACATCCTACTACCCCATAATGACATCCCACTACCCCATAATGACACCCCACTACCCCATAATGACACCCCACTACCCCATAATGACATCCCACTACCCCATAATGACATCCCACTACCCCATAATGACATCCCACTACCCCATAATGACATCCCACTACCCCATAATGACACCCCACTACCCCATAATGACATCCCACGACCCCATAATGACATCCCAATACCCCATGACACCACAATACTCCATAATGACATCCCAATACTCCATAATGACATCCCACTACCCCATAATGACATCCCAATACCCCATAATGACATCCCACTACCCCATAATGACATGCCACTACCCCATAATGACATCCCACTACCCCATAATGACACCCCACTACCCCATAATGACACCCCACTACACCATAATGACATCCCACGACCCCATAATGACATCCCAATACCCCATGACACCACAATACTCCATAATGACATCCCAATACTCCATAATGACATCCCACTACCCCATAATGACATCCCAATACCCCATAATGCCATCCCACTACCCCATAATGACATCCCACTACCCCATAATGACATCAGAATACCCCATAATGACACCCCACTACCCCATAATGACATCCCACTACCCCATAATGACATCCCACTACCCCATAATGACATCCCAATACCCCATGACACCACAATACTCCATAATGACATCCCACTACCCCATAATGACATCCCACTACCCCATAATGACATCCCACTACCCCATAATGACATCCCACTACCCCATAATGACACCCCACTACCCCATAATGACATCCCACTACCCCATAATGACACCCCACTACCCCATAATGACATCCCACTACCCCATAATGACATCCCACTACCCCATAATGACACCACACTACCCCATAATGACATCCCACTACCCCATAATGACATCCCACTACCCCATAATGACACCCCACTACCCCATAATGACACCCCACTACCCCATAATGACATCCCACTACCCCATAATGACATCCCACTACCCCATAATGACATCCCACTACCCCATAATGACATCCCACTACCCCATAATGACATCCCACTACCCCATAATGACATCCCACTACCCCATAATGACATCCCACTACCCCATAATGACATCCCACTACCCCATAATGACACCCCACTACCCCATAATGACATCCCACTACCCCATAATGACATCCCACTACCCCATAATGACACCCCACTACCCCATAATGACATCCCACTACCCCATAATGACATCCCACTACCCCATAATGACATCCCACTACCCCATAATGACATCCCACTACCCCATAATGACACCCCACTACCCCATAATGACATCCCACTACCCCATAATGACATCCCACTACCCCATAATGACATCCCACTACCCCATAATGACATCCCACTACCCCATAATGACATCCCACTACCCCATAATGACATCCCACTACCCCATAATGACATCCCACTACCCCATAATGACATCCCACTACCCCATAATGACATCCCACTACCCCATAATGACATCCCACTACCCCATAATGACATCCCACTACCCCATAATGACATCCCACTACCCCATAATGACATCCCACTACCCCATAATGACATCCCAACTACCCCATAATGACACCACAATACTCCATAATGACATCCCACTACCCCATAATGACATCCCACTACCCCATAATGACATCCCAATACCCCATAATGACATCCCACTACCCCATAATGACATCCCACTACCCCATAATGACATCCCACTACCCCATAATGACATCCCACTACCCCATAATGACACCCCACTACCTCCCATAATGACATCCCACTACCCCATAATGACATCCCACTACCCCATAATGACATCCCACTACCCCATAATGACATCCCACTACCCCATAATGACATCCCACTACCCCATAATGACACCCCACTACCCCATAATGACACCCCACTACCCCATAATGACATCCCACTACCCCATAATGACATCCCACTACCCCATAATGACATCCCACTACCCCATAATGACATCCCACTACCCCATAATGACATCCCACTACCCCATAATGACACCCCACTACCCCATAATGACATCCCACTACCCCATAATGACATCCCAATACCCCATGACACCACAATACTCCATGACATCCCACTACCCCATAATGACATCCCACTACCCCATAATGACATCCCACTACCCCATAATGACATCCCACTACCCCATAATGACATCCACTACCCCATAATGACATCCCACTACCCCATAATGACATCCCACTACCCCATAATGACAT
The DNA here is from genome assembly GCA_030435695.1 of Brachymystax lenok tsinlingensis. NCBI lineage: Eukaryota > Metazoa > Chordata > Actinopteri > Salmoniformes > Salmonidae > Brachymystax > Brachymystax lenok. The sequence continues at coordinate 26,219,953 of CM059798.1, forward strand.
CCCACTACCCCATAATGACATCCCACTACCCCATAATGACATCCCACTACCCCATAATGACATCCCACTACCCCATAATGACATCCCACTACCCCATAATGACATCCCACTACCCCATAATGACACCCCACTACCCCATAATGACATCCCACTACCCCATAATGACATCCCACTACCCCATAATGACATCCCAATACCCCATAATGACATCACAATACTCCATAATGACATCCCACTACCCCATAATGACATCCCACTACCCCATAATGACATCCCACTACCCCATAATGACATCCCACTACCCCATAATGACATCCCACTACCCCATAATGACATCCCACTACCCCATAATGACATCCCACTACCCCATAATGACATCCCACTACCCCATAATGACATCCCAATACCCCATGACACCACAATACTCCATAATGACATCCCACTACCCCATAATGACATCCCACTACCCCATAATGACATCCCACTACCCCATAATGACATCCCACTACCCCATAATGACATCCCAATACCCCATAATGACATCCACTACCCCATAATGACATCCCACTACCCCATAATGACATCCCACTACCCCATAATGACATCCCACTACCCCATAATGACATCCCACTACCCCATAATGACATCCCACTACCCCATAATGACATCCCACTACCCCATAATGACATCCCACTACCCCATAATGACATCCCACTACCCCATAATGACATCCCACTACCCCATAATGACACCCCACTACCCCATAATGACATCCCACTACCCCATAATGACATCCCACTACCCCATAATGACATCCCAACTACCCCATAATGACATCCCACTACCCCATAATGACATCCCACTACCCCATAATGACATCCCACTACCCCATAATGACATCCCACTACCCCATAATGACACCCCACTACCCCATAATGACATCCCACTACCCCATAATGACATCCCACTACCCCATAATGACATCCCACTACCCCATAATGACATCCCACTACCCCATAATGACATCCCACTACCCCATAATGACATCCCACTACCCCATAATGACATCCCACTACCCCATAATGACATCCCACTACCCCATAATGACACCCCACTACCCCATAATGACACCCCACTACCCCATAATGACATCCCACTACCCCATAATGACATCCCACTACCCCATAATGACATCCCACTACCCCATAATGACACCCCACTACCCCATAATGACATCCCACTACCCCATAATGACATCCCACTACCCCATAATGACATCCCACTACCCCATAATGACATCCCACTACCCCATAATGACATCCCACTACCCCATAATGACATCCCACTACCCCATAATGACATCCCACTACCCCATAATGACATCCCACTACCCCATAATGACATCCCACTACCCCATAATGACATCACACTACCCCATAATGACATCCCACTACCCCATAATGACATCCCACTACCCCATAATGACACCCCACTACCCCATAATGACATCCCACTACCCCATAATGACATCCCAATACCCCATAATGACATCCCACTACCCCATAATGACATCCCACTACCCCATAATGACATCCCACTACCCCATAATGACATCCCACTACCCCATAATGACATCCCACTACCCCATAATGACATCCCACTACCCCATAATGACATCCACTACCCCATAATGACATCCCACTACCCCATAATGACATCCCACTACCCCATAATGACATCCCACTACCCCATAATGACATCCCACTACCCCATAATGACACCCCACTACCCCATAATGACATCCCACTACCCCATAATGACATCCCACTACCCCATAATGACATCCCAACTACCCCATAATGACACCACTACCTGTGACATCCCTACCCCATAATGACATCCCACTACCCCATAATGACATCCCAATACCCCATAATGACATCCACAATACCCCATAATGACATCCCACTACCCCCATAATGACACCCCACTACCCCATAATGACATCCCACTACCCCATAATGACATCCCACTACCCCATAATGACATCCCACTACCCCATAATGACATCCCACTACCCCATAATGACATCCCACTACCCCATAATGACATCCCACTACCCCATAATGACATCCCACTACCCCCATAATGACACCCCACTACCCCATAATGACATCCCACTACCCCATAATGACATCCCACTACCCCATAATGACATCCCACTACCCCATAATGACATCCCACTACCCCATAATGACATCCCACTACCCCATAATGACATCCCACTACCCCATAATGACATCCCACTACCCCATAATGACATCCCACTACCCCATAATGACATCCCACTACCCCATAATGACATCCCACTACCCCATAATGACATCCCACTACCCCATAATGACATCCCACTACCCCATAATGACATCCCACTACCCCATAATGACATCCCACTACCCCATAATGACACCCCACTACCCCATAATGACATCCCACTACCCCATAATGACATCCCACTACCCCATAATGACATCCCAATACCCCATGACACCACAATACTCCACAATGACATCCCACTACCCCATAATGACATCCCAATACCCCATAATGACATCACACTACCCCATAATGACATCCCACTACCCCATAATGACACCCCACTACCCCATAATGACATGACACCCCACTACCCCATAATGACATCCCACTACCCCATAATGACATCCCACTACCCCATAACGACATCCCACTACCCCATAATGACATCCCACTACCCCATAATGACATCCCACTACCCCATAATGACATCCCACTACCCCATAATGACATCCCACTACCCCCATAATGACATCCCACTACCCCATAATGACATCCCAATACCCCATAATGACATCCACAATACTCCATAATGACATCCCACTACCCCATAATGACACCCCCCACTACCCCATAATGACATCCCACTACCCCATAATGACATCCCACTACCCCATAATGACATCCCACTACCCCCATAATGACATCCCACTACCCCATAATGACATCCCACTACCCCATAATGACATCCCACTACCCCATAATGACACCCCACTACCCCATAATGACACCCCACTACCCCATAATGACATCCCCACTACCCCATAATGACACCCCACTACCCCATAATGACACCCCACTACCCCATAATGACATCACACTACCCCATAATGACATCCCACTACCCCATAATGACATCCCACTACCCCATAATGACATCCCACTACCCCATAATGACATCCCACTACCCCATAATGACACCCCACTACCCCATAATGACACCCCACTACCCCATAATGACATCCCACTACCCCATAATGACACCACACTACCCCATAATGACATCCCACTACCCCATAATGACATCCCACTACCCCATAATGACATCCCACTACCCCATAATGACATCCCACTACCCCATAATGACATCCCAATACCCCATGACACCACAATACTCCATGACATCCCACTACCCCATAATGACATCCCACTACCCCATAATGACATCCCACTACCCCATAATGACATCCCACTACCCCATAACGACATCACACTACCCCATAATGACATTCCACTACCCCATAATGACATCCCACTACCCCATAATGACATCCCACTACCCCATAATGACATCCCACTACCCCATAATGACATCCCAATACCCCATCATGCAATGCATCCCACTACCCCATAATGACATCCCACTACCCCATAATGACATCCCACTACCCCATAATGACATCCCACTACCCCATAATGACATCCCACTACCCCATAATGACATCCCACTACCCCATAATGACATCCCAATACCCCATGACACCACAATACTCCATAATGACATCCCACTACCCCATAATGACATCCCACTACCCCATAATGACATCCCACTACCCCATAATGACATCCCACTACCCCATAATGACATCCCACTACCCCATAATGACATCCCACTACCCCATAATGACATCCCACTACCCCATAATGACATCCCACTACCCCATAATGACATCCCACTACCCCATAATGACATCCCACTACCCCATAATGACACCCCACTACCCCATAATGACACCCCACTACCCCATAATGACATCCCACTACCCCATAATGACACCCCACTACCCCATAATGACACCCCACTACCCCATAATGACACCCCACTACCCCATAATGACACCCCACTACCCCATAATGACATCCCACTACCCCATAATGACATCCCACTACCCCATAATGACATCCACTACCCCATAATGACATCCCACTACCCCATAATGACATCCCACTACCCCATAATGACATCCCACTACCCCATAATGACATCCCACTACCCCATAATGACATCCCACTACCCCATAATGACATCCCACTACCCCATAATGACATCCCACTACCCCATAATGACATCCCACTACCCCATAATGACATCCCACTACCCCATAATGACATCCCACTACTACCCATAATGACATCCCACTACCCCATAATGACATCCCACTACCCCATAATGACATCCCACTACCCCATAATGACATCCCACTACCCCATAATGACATCCCACTACCCCATAATGACATCCCAATACCCCATAATGACATCCCACTACCCCATAATGACATCCCACTACCCCATAATGACATCCCACTACCCCATAATGACACCCCACTACCCCATAATGACATCCCACTACCCCATAATGACATCCCACTACCCCATAATGACATCCCAATACCCCATGACACCACAATACTCCATAATGACATCCCACTACCCCATAATGACATCCCACTACCCCATAATGACATCCCACTACCCCATAATGACATCCCACTACCCCATAATGACATCCCACTACCCCATAATGACATCCCACTACCCCATAATGACATCCCACTGACACTACCCCATAATGACATCCCACTACCCCATAATGACATCCCACTACCCCATAATGACATCCCACTACCCCATAATGACACCCCACTACCCCATAATGACACCCCACTACCCCATAATGACACCCCACTACCCCATAATGACATCCCACTACCCCATAATGACATCCCACTACCCCATAATGACATCCCACTACCCCATAATGACATCCCACTACCCCATAATGACATCCCACTACCCCATAATGACATCCCCTACCCCATGACGTGACACACTACCCCATAATGACATCCCACTACCCCATAATGACATCCCACTACCCCATAATGACATCCCACTACCCCATAATGACATCCCACTACCCCATAATGACACCCCACTACCCCATAATGACATCCCACTACCCCATAATGACATCCCACTACCCCATAATGACATCCCACTACCCCATAATGACATCCCACTACCCCATAATGACACCCCACTACCCCATAATGACATCCCCACTACCCCATAATGACACCCCACTACCCCATAATGACACCCCACTACCCCATAATGACACCACACTACCCCATAATGACATCCCACTACCCCATAATGACATCCCACTACCCCATAATGACATCCCACTACCCCATAATGACATCCCACTACCCCATAATGACACCCCACTACCCCATAATGACACCCCCACTACCCCATAATGACATCCCACTACCCCATAATGACACCACACTACCCCATAATGACATCCCACTACCCCATAATGACATCCCACTACCCCATAATGACACCCCACTACCCCATAATGACATCCCACTACCCCATAATGACATCCCAATACCCCATGACACCACAATACTCCATGACATCCCACTACCCCATAATGACATCCCACTACCCCATAATGACATCCCACTACCCCATAATGACATCCCACTACCCCATAACGACATCACACTACCCCATAATGACATTCCACTACCCCATAATGACATCCCACTACCCCATAATGACATCCCACTACCCCATAATGACATCCCACTACCCCATAATGACATCCCACTACCCCATAATGACATCCCAATACCCCATAATGCCATCCCACTACCCCATAATGACATCCCACTACCCCATAATGACATCAGAATACCCCATAATGACACCCCACTACCCCATAATGACATCCCACTACCCCATAATGACATCCCACTACCCCATAATGACATCCCAATACCCCATGACACCACAATACTCCATAACGACATCCCACTACCCTATAACGACATCCCACTACCCCATAATGACATCCCAATACCCCATAATGACACCCCACTACCCCATAATGACATCCCACTACCCCATAATGACATCCCACTACCCCATAATGACATCCCACTACCCCATAATGACATCCCACTACCCCATAATGACATCCCACTACCCCATAATGACACCCCACTACCCCATAATGACACCCCACTACCCCATAATGACACCCCCACTACCCCATAATGACACCCCACTACCCCATAATGACACCCCACTACCCCATAATGACACCCCACTACCCCATAATGACACCCCACTACCCCATAATGACACCCCACTACCCCATAATGACATCCCACTACCCCATAATGACATCCCACTACCCCATAATGACATCCCACTACCCCATAATGACATCCCACTACCCCATAATGACATCCCACTACCCCATAATGACATCCCACTACCCCATAATGACATCCCAATACCCCATAATGACATCCCACTACCCCATAATGACATCCCACTACCCCATAATGACATCCCACTACCCCATAATGACATCCCACTACCCCATAATGACATCCCACTACCCCATAACGACATCACACTACCCCATAATGACATCCCACTACCCCATAATGACATCCCACTACCCCATAATGACATCCCACTACCCCATAATGACATCCCACTACCCCATAATGACATCCCACTACCCCATAATGACATCCCACTACCCCATAATGACATCCCACTACCCCATAATGACATCCCAATACCCCATAATGACACCCCACTACCCCATAATGACATCCCACTACCCCATAATGACATCCCACTACCCCATAATGACATCCCAATACCCCATGACACCACAATACTCCATAATGACATCCCACTACCCCATAATGACATCCCACTACCCCATAATGACATCCCACTACCCCATAATGACACCCCACTACCCCATAATGACATCCCACTACCCCATAATGACATCCCACTACCCCATAATGACATCCCACTACCCCATAATGACATCCCACTACCCCATAATGACATCCCACTACCCCATAATGACATCCCACTACCCCCATAATGACATCCCACTACCCCATAATGACACCCCACTACCCCATAATGACATCCCACTACCCCATAATGACATCCCACTACCCCATAATGACATCCCACTACCCCATAATGACATCCCACTACCCCATAATGACACCCCACTACCCCATAATGACATCCCACTACCCCATAATGACATCCCCCACTACCCCATAATGACATCCCACTACCCCATATGACATCACACTACCCCATAATGACATCCCACTACCCCATAATGACATCACACTACCCCATAATGACATCCCACTACCCCATAATGACATCCCACTACCCCATAATGACATCCCACTACCCCATAATGACATCCCACTACCCCATAATGACATCCCACTACCCCATAATGACATCCCACTACCCCATAATGACATCCCACTACCCCATAATGACACCCCACTACCCCATAATGACACCCCACTACCCCATAATGACACCCCACTACCCCATAATGACATCCCACTACCCCATAATGACATCCCACTACCCCATAATGACATCCCACTACCCCCATAATGACATCCCACTACCCCATAATGACATCCCACTACCCCATAATGACATCCCACTACCCCATAATGACATCCCACTACCCCATAATGACATCCCACTACCCATAATGACACCATCCCACTACCCCATAATGACATCCCACTACCCCATAATGACATCCCACTACCCCATAATGACATCCCACTACCCCATAATGACACCCCACTACCCCATAATGACATCCCACTACCCCATAATGACATCCCACACCCCACTACCCCCATAATGACATCCCACTACCCCATAATGACATCCCACTACCCCATAATGACATCCCACTACCCCATAATGACATCCCACTACCCCATAATGACATCCCACTACCCCATAATGACATCCACTACCCCATAATGACATCCCACTACCCCATAATGACATCCCACTACCCCATAATGACATCCCACTACCCCATATTGACATCCCACTACCCCATAATGACATCCCACTACCCCATGACACCCCCATAATGACATCCCACTACCCCATAATGACATCCCACTACCCCATAATGACATCCCACTACCCCATAATGACATCCACTACCCCATAATGACATCCCACTACCCCATAATGACATCCCACTACCCCATAATGACATCCCACTACCCCATAATGACATCCCACTACCCCATAATGACATCCCACTACCCCATAATGACATCCCACTACCCCATAATGACATCCCACTACCCCATAATGACATCCCACTACCCCATAATGACATCCCACTACCCCATAATGACACCCCACTACCCCATAATGACATCCACTACCCCATAATGACATCCCACTACCCCATAATGACATCCCACTACCCCATAATGACATCCCACTACCCCATAATGACATCCCACTACCCCATAATGACATCCCACTACCCCATAATGACATCCCACTACCCCATAATGACATCCCACTACCCCATAATGACATCCCACTACCCCATAATGACATCCCACTACCCCATAATGACATCCCACTACCCCATAATGACATCCCACTACCCCATAATGACATCCCACTACCCCATAATGACATCCCACTACCCCCATAATGACATCCCACTACCCCATAATGACATCCCACTACCCCATAATGACATCCACTACCCCATAATGACATCCCACTACCCCCATAATGACATCCCACTACCCCATAATGACATCCCACTACCCCATAATGACATCCCACTACCCCATAATGACATCCCACTACCCCATAATGACATCCCACTACCCCATAATGACATCCCACTACCCCATAATGACATCCCACTACCCCATAATGACATCCCACTACCCCATAATGACATCCCACTACCCCATAATGACATCCCACTACCCCATAACGACACCCCACTACCCCATAATGACACCCCACTACCCCATAATGACATCCCACTACCCCATAATGACACCCCACTACCCCATAATGACATCACACTACCCCATAATGACATCCCACTACCCCATAATGACACCCCACTACCCCATAATGACACCCCACTACCCCATAATGACATCCCACTACCCCATAATGACATCCCACTACCCCATAATGACATCCCACTACCCCATAATGACATCCCACTACCCCATAATGACATCCCACTACCCCATAATGACATCCCACTACCCCATAATGACATCCCACTACCCCATAATGACATCCCACTACCCCATAATGACATCCCCTGTGACCACTGCCCCATAATGACATCCCACTACCCCATAATGACATCCCACTACCCCATAATGACATCCACTACCCCATAATGACATCCCACTACCCCATAATGACACCCCACTACCCCATAATGACATCCCACTACCCCATAATGACATCCACTACCCATCCTACCCCATAATGACATCCCACTACTCCCATAATGACATCCCACTACCCCATAATGACATCCCACTACCCCATAATGACATCCCACTACCCCATAATGACATCCCAACTACCCCATAATGACATCCCACTACCCCATAATGACATCCCACTACCCCATAATGACACCCACTACCCCATAATGACATCCCACTACCCCATAATGACATCCCACTACCCCATAATGACATCACTACCCCATAATGACATCACTGCCCATAATGACATCCCACTACCCCATAATGACATCCCACTACCCCATAATGACATCCCACTACCCCATAATGACATCCCACTACCCCATAATGACATCCCACTACCCCATAATGACATCCCACTACCCCATAATGACATCCCACTACCCCATAATGACATCCCACTACCCCATAATGACATCCCACTACCCCATAATGACATCCCACTACCCCATAATGACATCCCACTACCCCATAATGACATCCCACTACCCCATAATGACATCCCACTACCCCATAATGACACCCCACTACCCCATAATGACATCCCACTACCCCATAATGACATCCCACTACCCCATAATGACATCCCACTACCCCATAATGACACCACAATACTCAATGACATCCCACTACCCCATAATGACATCCCACTACCCCATAATGACATCCCACTACCCCATAATGACATCCCACTACCCCATAATGACATCCCACTACCCCATAATGACACCCCACTACCCCATAATGACACCCCCACTACCCCATAATGACACCCCACTACCCCATAATGACACCACTACCCCATGTGACATCTACCCCATAATGACATCCCACATAGTGACACCCCATACGACATCCCACTACCCCATAATGACATCCCAATACCCCCACAACTACCCCATAATGACATCCCACTACCCCATAATGACATCCCACTACCCCATAATGACATCCACAATACCCCATAATGACATCCCACTACCCCATAATGACATCCCACTACCCCATAATGACATCCACTACCCCATAATGACATCCCACTACCCCATAATGACACCACACTACCCCATAATGACATCCCACTACCCCATAATGACATCCCACTACCCCCATAATGACATCCCACTACCCCATAATGACATCACACTACCCCATAATGACATCCCACTACCCCATAATGACATCCCACTACCCCATAATGACATCACACTACCCCATAATGACATCCACTACCCCATAATGACATCCCACTACCCCATAATGACATCACACTACCCCATAATGACATCACACTACCCCATAATGACATCCCACTACCCCATAATGACACCCCACTACCCCATAATGACATCCCACTACCCCATAATGACATCCCACTACCCCATAATGACATCCCACTACCCCATAATGACACCCCACCATAATGACACCCCACTACCCCATAATGACATCCCAACTACCCCCATAATGACATCCCACTACCCCATAATGACATCCCACTACCCCATAATGACATCAAAGTCAAGTCACCATTATTTGTCAGTTGTACAACCGAATGCCATCAACCGAAATGTGTCTTCCGCATTTAACCCAACCCCTCTGAATCATAATGACATCCCACTACTGACATCCCCAACCCCTCTGAACCATAATGACATCCCACTACCCCATAATGACATCACAATACCCCATAGTGACACCCCACTACCCCATAATGACACCCCACTACCCCATAATGACATCCCACTACCCCATAATGACATCCCAATACCCCATAATGACATCCCAATACCCCATAATGACATCCCAATACCCCATAATGACATCCCACTACCCCATAATGACACCCCACTACCCCATAATGACACCCCACTACCCCATAATGACATCCCAATACCCCATAATGACATCCCACTACCCCATAATGACATCCCACTACCCCATAATGATTAAGCAAACATGTTTAGACATTTTTGTACATTTATTAAAAATAAAAACTGAAAAATCAACATTTCCATAAGTATTCAGACCCTTTACTCAGTACTTTGTTGAAGCACCTTCGGCAGTGATTACAGCCTCGAGTCTTCTTGGGTATGATGCTACAAGCTTGGCACACCTGTATTTGGGGAGTTTCTCCCATTCTTCTCTGCAGATCCTCTCAAGCTCTGTCAGGTTGGATGGGGAGCGTTGCTGCACAGCTATTTTCAAGTCTCTCCAGAGGTGTTTGATTGGATTCATCTCCAGTCCTCTCTGTTATATAATACCTTAGGTGAGGTGATATCTCCAGTCCTCTCTGTTATATAATACCTTAGGTGAGGTGATATCTCAGTCCTCTCTCTATTATATAATACCTTAGGTGAGGTGATATCTCCAGTCCTCTCTGTTATATAATACCTTAGGTGAGGTGATATCTCCAGTCCTCTCTGTTATATAATACCTTAGGTGAGGTGATATCTCCAGTCCTCTCTGTTATATAATACCTTAGGTGAGGTGATATCTCCAGTCTCTCTGTTATATAATACCTTAGGTGAGGTGATATCTCCAGTCCTCTCTGTTATATAATACCTTAGGTGAGGTGATATCTCCAGTCCTCTCTGTTATATAATACCTTAGGTGAGGTGATATCTCCAGTCCTCTCTGTTATATAATACCTTAGGTGAGGTGATATCTCCAGTCCTCTCTATGTGATATAATACCTTAGGTGAGGTGATATCTCCAGTCCTCTCTGTTATATAATAGCTTAGGTGAGGTGATATCTCCAGTCCTCTCTGTTATATAATACCTTATGTGAGGTGATATCTCCAGTCCTCTCTGTTATATAATACCTTAGGTGAGGTGATATCTCCAGTCCTCTCTGTTATATAATACCTTAGGTGAGGTGATATCTCCAGTCCTCTCTGTTATATAATACCTTAGGTGAGGTGATATCTCCAGTCCTCTCTGTTATATAATACCTTAGGTGAGGTGATATCTCCAGTCCTCTCTGTGATATAATACCTTGGGTGAGGTGATATCTCAGTCCTCTCTATGTGATATAATGCCTTAGGTGAGGTGATATCTCCAGTCCTCTCTGTTATATAATACCTTAGGTGAGAGTGGTATCAGTCTCTTTCCTTGCATATAATCTTATGTGAGGTGATATCTCAGTCCTCTCTGTTATATAATACCTTAGGTGAGGTGATATCTCAGTCCTCTCTGTTATATAATACCTTAGGTGAGGTGATATCCAGTCCTCTCTGTTATATGCATAGGTGAGAGGGTGATATCTCCAAGTCCTCTCTGTTATATAATACCTTAGGTGAGGTGATATCTCCAGTCCTCTCTATGTGATATAATACCTTAGGTGAGGTGATATCTCCAATCCTCTCTGTTATATAATACCTTAGGTGAGGTGATATCTCCAGTCCTCTCTATGTGATATAATACCTTAGGTGAGGTGATATCTCCAGTCCTCCAGTTGCTCTCTATGTGGTGTTGTTGTACGTAGGCACTCTTCCAAGGTGAGTGGAGGAACCCAGGTTTTAGAGTCTGTCTTCTCTTCACAACCAGGGGCTCTTCTATACCTGGTTAGACACGATTAAATAACATTATTACTGACATAACACACAGGGTTAAATAACATACCACCTCTATACCCGGACACACGGGGTTAAATAACATACCACCTCTATACCCGGACACACGGGGTTAAATAACATACCACCTCTATACCCGGACACACAGGGTTAAATAACATACCACCTCTATACCCGGACACACGGGGTTAAATAACATACCACCTCTATACCTGGACACACGGGGTTAAATAACATACCACCTCTATACCTGGACACACGGGGTTAAATAACATACCACCTCTATACCTGGACACACGGGGTTAAATAACATACCACCTCTATACCTGGACACACGGGGTTAAATAACACCTCTATTCACCTCTCATTCTGTTATTCAATGTGTTTCTATGGGCTAATAACAGTAAGGACTATCTGTTATTCAATGTGTTTCTATGGGCTAATAGCAGTAAGGACTATCTGTTATTCAATGTGTTTCTATGGGCTAATAGCAGTAAGGACTATCTGTTATTCAATGTGTTTCTATGGGCTAATAGCAGTAAGGACTATCTGTTATTCAATGTGTTTCTATGGGCTAATAGCAGTAAGGACTATCTGTTATTCAATGTGTTTCTATGGGCTAATAGCAGTAAGGACTATCTGTTATTCAATGTGTTTCTATTGGCTAATAGCAGTAAGGACTATCTGTTATTCAATGTGTTTCTATGGGCTAATAGCAGTAAGGACTATCTGTTATTCAATGTGTTTCTATGGGCTAATAGCAGTAAGGACTATCTGTTATTCAATGTGTTTCTATGGGCTAATAGCAGTAAGGACTATCTGTTATTCAATGTGTTTCTATGGGCTAATAGCAGTAAGGACTATCTGTTATTCAATGTGTTTCTATGGGCTAATAGCAGTAAGGACTATCTGTTATTCAATGTGTTTCTATGGGCTAATAGCAGTAAGGACTATCTGTTATTCAATGTGTTTCTATGGGCTAATAGCAGTAAGGACTATCTGTTATTCAATGTGTTTCTATGGGCTAATAGCAGTAAGGACTATCTGTTATTCAATGTGTTTCTATGGGCTAATAGCAGTAAGGACTATCTGTTATTCAATGTGTTTCTATGGGCTAATAGCAGTAAGGACTATCTGTTATTCAATGTGTTTCTATGGGCTAATAGCAGTAAGGACTATCTGTTATTCAATGTGTTTCTATGGGCTAATAGCAGTAAGGACTATCTGTTATTCAATGTGTTTCTATTGGCTAATAGCAGTAAGGACTATCTGTTATTCAATGTGTTTCTATGGGCTAATAACAGTAAGGACTATCTGTTATTCAATGTGTTTCTATGGGCTAATAGCAGTAAGGACTATCTGTTATTCAATGTGTTTCTATGGGCTAATAGCAGTAAGGACTATCTGTTATTCAATGTGTTTCTATTGGCTAATAGCAGTAAGGACTATCTGTTATTCAATGTGTTTCTATGGGCTAATAGCAGTAAGGACTATCTGTTATTCAATGTGTTTCTATGGGCTAATAGCAGTAAGGACTATCTGTTATTCAATGTGTTTCTATGGGCTAATAGCAGTAAGGACTATCTGTTATTCAATGTGTTTCTATGGGCTAATAGCAGTAAGGACTATCTGTTATTCAATGTGTTTCTATGGGCTAATAGCAGTAAGGACTATCTGTTATTCAATGTGTTTCTATGGGCTAATAGCAGTAAGGACTATCTGTTATTCAATGTGTTTCTATGGGCTAATAGCAGTAAGGACTATCTGTTATTCAATGTGTTTCTATTGGCTAATAGCAGTAAGGACTATCTGTTGTTCCATGTAGTGAATCTGTGTCGTTCAGTCAGAAGGTGCATCGTTGCTACATACGTTTTCCTCAATCTCCTCGTTAGATATTGAGCACATGTATGGCTTGGTAGCAAATGTCGTGGCCACTGAGCTAGTTTGTCCATGGTAGTAGCAAACAGCACCAAGTGATATGAGCGATGGAGAGAGATGTGAGGAGACGGGAACGGGAGCAGTTACAGCCTCGCTCCGTCCAATCGTAGCATTAGAATGACGTTACAACCAGCCCATTTCTTGACAGACGGCGAAACTAGACAATTCAGTTGTTTTGAATTTGGTCCTGGCAGCTGAACAAAATACTGTCGTACCCTCCTCTCTGTGTGTGTCCTCTGTGTGTGTGTGTGTGTGTGTGTGTGTGTGTGTGTGCGTACCTTCCTCCCTACACTTCTCCCTCCACAGCAGGTTATCCTCAGCCAGTATCCTCCAATAGGAACAGGTCTGAGCAGCATGCATCAGATCTCTGGGCTCCAGGAACGTCAGGACATACAGGGCCAACTACAGGAGAGAGAAACACGATCATATCACTGGCCAACTACAGACGAGAGAAACACGATCATATCACTGGCCAACTACAGACGAGAGAAACACGTTCATATCACTGGCCAACTACAGACGAGAGAAACACGATCATATCACTGGCCAACTACAGACGAGAGAAACACGTTCATATCACTGGCCAACTACAGACGAGAGAAACACGTTCATATCACTGGCCAACTACAGACGAGAGAAACACGATCATATCACTGGCCAACTACAGACGAGAGAAACACGTTCATATCACTGGCCAACTACAGACGAGAGAAACACATTCATATCACTGGCCAACTACAGACGAGAGACACGTTCACCTATCACCATTTAACAACAATCACATCTACACCACCGTTCAAAAGTTTGGGGACACTTAGAAATGTCCTTGTTTTTGAAAGAAAAGCACATTTCTCGTCCATTAAAATAACATCAAATTGATCAGAAATACAGTGTAGACATTGTTAATGTTGTAAATGACTACTGTAGCTGGAAACGGCTGATTATTAATGGAATATCTACATAGGCGTACAGAGGCCCATTATCAGCAACCATCACTCCTGTGTTCCAATGGCACGTTGTGTTAGCTAATCCAAGTTGATCATTTTAAAAGGCTAATTGATTATTAGAAAACCCTTTTGCAATTATGTTAGCACAGCTGAAAACTGTTGTTAACATGTGCTTTTCTTTCAAAAACAAGGACATTTCTAAATGACCCCAAACTTTTGAACGATAGTGTAGATGCCAGAGAACAGTGGAGCTTGAAAAGCTATGAGATTGGATAATGGATTTGAACTGGACTCATGTGGCAGGTGTGTCTGTCCTCTGTGTGTGTGTGTATGTGTCCTGTCTGTCAGTGTGTCTGTGTGTCTGTGTGTGTGTGTATGTGTCCCTCCTGTGTGTGTCTCTGTGTGTGTCTCTGTGTGTGTGTGTGTGTGTCCTCTCACCTCTTTGGGCAGCAGGGAGATGAAGTCTCGTTGGAACTGAGGCTCAATAACCTGCATCATGTGCTTCACCTGATTGGATTCACAGCTGTCAATCAACTCATCCAGAGCCAATAGACGCTCAGGACCACTCCACGCCTAAAGGAAGGGGGTGGGAGGAAAGTAGAGGGAGAGGAGAGAGAGGGAGAGAAGAGAGAGGGAGCAGAGAGAGAGGAGAGAGAGAGGAGAGAGAGGGAGCAGAGGGAGAGGAGAGAGAGGAGAGAGAGAGAGAGAGGGAGCAGAGGGAGCAGAGGGAGCAGAGGGAGCAGAGGGAGAGGAGAGAGGGAGCAGAGAGAGCAGAGAGAGGAGATAGAGGAGATAGAGAGAGGAGATAGAGAGAGGAGAGAGAGGAGATAGAGGAGAGCAGAGAGGAGAGAGAGCAGAGAGGAGATAGAGGGAGCAGAGAGGAGATAGAGGGAGCAGAGAGGAGATAGAGAGGAGCAGAGAGGAGATAGAGGGAGCAGAGAGGAGATAGAGGGAGCAGAGAGGAGATAGAGGGAGCAGAGAGAGCAGAGAGAGCAGAGAGAGCAGAGAGAGCAGAGAGAGGAGAGAGAGGAGAGGAGATAGAGAGCAGAGAGAGCAGAGAGAGGAGAGAGAGCAGAGAGAGGAGATAGAGGGAGAGAGGGAAGGGAAGAGACCGATAAATAAATATTTGATACAAAACCAGGGGGTTTACACACAAACAAACAAATAGTTATTAATAACATAATAGACAAGTGAACATCTAGATCCCGTCTTCTGTTGAGGAGACCTGCCAGCTGTCTACACCAGGTAACATCTAGATCCTGTCTTCTGTTGAGGAGACCTGCCAGCTGTCTACACCAGGTAACATCTAGATCCCGTCTTCTGTTGAGGAGACCTGCCAGCTGTCTACACCAGGTAACATCTAGATCCCGTCTTCTGTTGAGGAGACCTGCCAGCTGTCTACACCAGGTAACATCTAGATCCCGTCTTCTGTTGAGGAGACCTGCCAGCTGTCTACACCAGGTAACATCTAGATCCCGTCTTCTGTTGAGGAGACCTGCCAGCTGTCTACACCAGGTAACATCTAGATCCCGTCTTCTGTTGAGGAGACCTGCCAGCTGTCTACACCAGGTAACATCTAGATCCCGTCTTCTGTTGAGGAGACCTGCCAGCTGTCTACACCAGGTAACATCTAGATCCCGTCTTCTGTTGAGGAGACCTGCCAGCTGTCTACACCAGGTAACATCTAGATCCCGTCTTCTGTTGAGGAGACCTGCCAGCTGTCTACACCAGGTAACATCTAGATCCCGTCTTCTGTTGAGGAGACCTGCCAGCTGTCTACACCAGGTAACATCTAGATCCCGTCTTCTGTTGAGGAGACCTGCCAGCTGTCTACACCAGGTAACATCTTGTGATTTTCATCTGGTGTGATGCCAGATATCAGAACAGAGAATGAGGGAACACACAGTTATGGAAGCTGGAACACTGGGAATCAGAAG
The DNA here is from genome assembly GCA_030435695.1 of Brachymystax lenok tsinlingensis. NCBI lineage: Eukaryota > Metazoa > Chordata > Actinopteri > Salmoniformes > Salmonidae > Brachymystax > Brachymystax lenok. The sequence continues at coordinate 26,238,117 of CM059798.1, forward strand.
GATAAACATTCCCGGTCTGTTCCTTAATACTCTGGAACCACAGAGAGAGGAGCCAGAACCCTCAAGCAGTTCACCAGATCACAAATCCTGTTTTCTGGCAGGAGGAGAAATGAACTGAGGAGGGGATGGAGGGAATATGGGAGGAGAGGAGGGAATATGGGAGGAGAGGAGGGAATATGGGAGGAGAGGAGGGAATATGGGAGGAGAGGAGGGAATATGGGAGGAGAGGAGGGAATATGGGAGGAGAGGAGGGAATATGGGAGGAGAGGAGGGAATATGGGAGGAGAGGAGGGAATATGGGAGGGATGGAGGGAATATGGGAGGAGAGGAGGGAATATGGGAGGAGAGGAGGGAATATGGGAGGGAATATGGGAGGAGAGGAGGGAATATGGGAGGAGAGGAGGGAATATGGGAGGGATGGAGGGAATAAGGGAGGAGAGGAGGGAATATGGGAGGAGAGGAGGGAATATGGGAGGAGGGGAGGTGTTAAATTATGTAATTTGCTGCCGTTTTGTTCTCCTCTCCTCTAAATCGCATCACTCTATCCCATTACACTACCCAGAATGCCCCTCTGTGTGTGTAAAGCGCTCCCGGCTCCCAGGGATTCCTGGCTGTAGTTAGTGGCACCTGTACACCTGCAGTCTCTCTGTTTACGAGAGAGGGGCGGGGCTAGGAGGCCAGATGTGACTGTGTTTTATGTGTGTGTGTGTGTCTCTCACCTGGAAGGTGAGCAGCCAGTCCTGTAGGCCGGAGGGAGGCGGGCCTGAAGTGACACGTCTCCTCTGAGCTGAATGCCCATTAGCTGCTCGCAGGTCCCCAAAGGTAGTGGGCGTGGTCTGGAATGGAACGAAACTGGAGGGACTAGACGGACGGACGGACGGAGAGGGGGAGAGGGAGAAAAGAAGGAGATTTGAAAGGAGAAAATAAAGAGGGAGGTAAAGTAGTAGTCGTTTAGCCAGAGTGTTTAGCTAAGTGCCGCTCCGCTTCCCACAGTAACTGAAGAAACGTTCAGTAGACCAGACGTTCCGCTTCCCACAGTAACTGAAGAAACGTTCAGTAGACCAGACGTTCCGCTTCCCACAGTAACTGAAGAAAGCGTTCAGTAGACCAGGCGTTCCGCTTCCCACAGTAACTGAAGAAACGTTCAGTAGACCAGGCGTTCCGCTTCCCACAGTAACTGAAGAAACGTTCAGTAGACCAGCCGTTCCGCTTCCCACAGTAACTGAAGAAACGTTCAGTAGACCAGACGTTCCGCTTCCCACAGTAACTGAAGAAACGTTCAGTAGACCAGACGTTCCGCTTCCCACAGTAACTGAAGAAACGTTCAGTAGACCAGACGTTCCGCTTCCCACAGTAACTGAAGAAACGTTCAGTAGACCAGACGTTCCGCTTCCCACAGTAACTGAAGAAACGTTCAGTAGACCAGACGTTCCGCTTCCCACAGTAACTGTGTTACCTGAGTGTGTGTGTGTGTGTGTGTGTTACCTGAGTGTGTGTGTGTGTTACCTGAGTGTGTGTGTGTGTGTGTGTTACCTGAGTGTGTGTGTGTTACCTGAGTGTGTGTGTGTGTTACCTGAGTGTGTGTGTGTGTGTGTGTTACCTGAGTGTGTGTGTGTTACCTGAGTATGTGTGTGTTACCTGAGTGTGTGTGTGTTACCTGAGTGTGTGTGTGTGTTACCTGAGTGTGTGTGTGTGTGTGTTACCTGAGTGTGTGTGTGTGTTACCTGAGTATGTGTGTGTTACCTGAGTGTGTGTGTGTTACCTGAGTGTGTGTGTGTGTTACCTGAGTGTGTGTGTGTGTGTTACCTGAGTGTGTGTGTGTGTTACCTGAGTGTGTGTGTGTTACCTGAGTATGTGTGTGTTACCTGAGTGTGTGTGTGTGTGTGTGTGTTACCTGAGTGTGTGTGTGTGTGTGTGTTACCTGAGTGTGTGTGTGTGTTACCTGAGTGTGTGTGTGTGTGTTACCTGAGTGTGTGTGTGTGTGTTACCTGAGTGTGTGTGTGTGTGTTACCTGAGTGTGTGTGTGTGTGTTACCTGAGTGTGTGTGTGTGTGTGTGTTACCTGAGTGTGTGTGTGTGTGTGTGTTACCTGAGGTAGTTGGAACCTTTGCAGTGTTTCTTGCCTGAAGGGAAAGGCCTGATGTCTGGTCCATGGTCTAACTTCCTCTTCATCTGATAGAGAGATGGAGATGGTGGAATGGAGAGAGAGAGGGAGATGGAGGATTGGAGAGAGAGATGGAGGAATGGAGAGAGAGAGGGAGATGGAGGATTGGAGAGAGAGATGGAGGAATGGAGAGAGAGAGGGAGATGGAGGATTGGAGAGAGAGATGGAGGAATGGAGAGAGAGAGGGAGATGGAGGATTGGAGAGAGAGATGGAGGAATGGAGAGAGAGAGGGAGATGGAGAGAGAGAGGAAGATGGAGGAATGGAGAGAGAGAGGGAGATGGAGGAATGGAGAGAGAGAGGGAGGATTGAGAGAGAGAGGGAGATGGAGGAATGGAGAGAGAGAGGGAGGATTGAGAGAGAGAGGGAGATGGAGGAATGGAGAGAGAGAGGGAGATGGAGGAATGGAGAGAGAGAGGGAGATGGAGGAATGGAGAGAGAGAGGGAGATGGAGGAATGGAGAGAGAGAGGGAGATGGAGGAATGGAGAGAGAGAGGGAGATGGAGGATTGAGAGAGAGAGGGAGATGGAGGATTGAGAGAGAGAGGGAGATGGAGGAATGGACAGAGAGAGGGAGATGGATGAATGAGCGAGAGGGAAATGGAAGGATGACAGATGGAGATGGGTGGATGGAGAGAGAGATGGGTGGATGGAGAGAGAGATGGAAGGATGACAGATGGAGATGGGTGGATGGAAGGATGACAGAAGGAGAGAGATGGAAGGATGACAGAAGGAGAGAGAGATGGAAGGATGACAGAAGGAGAGAGATATGGAAGGATGACAGAAGGAGAGAGAGATGGAAGGATGACAGAAGGAGATGGGTGGGTGGATGGAGAGAGAGATGGAAGGATGACAGATGGAGATGGGTGGGTGGATGGAGAGAGAGATGGAAGGATGACAGATGGAGATGGGTGGGTGGATGGAGAGAGAGATGGAAGGATGACAGATGGAGATGGGTGGGTGGATGGAGAGAGATGGAAGGATGACAGATGGAGATGGGTGGGTGGATGGAGAGAGAGATGGAAGGATGACAGATGGAGATGGGTGGGTGGATGGAGAGAGAGATGGAAGGATGACAGATGGAGATGGGTGGATGGAGAGAGAGATGGAAGGATGACAGATGGAGATGGGTGGATGGAGAGAGAGATGGAAGGATGACAGATGGAGATGGGTGGAAGGAGAGAGAGATGGAAGGATGACAGATGGAGATGGGTGGATGGAGAGAGAGATGGAAGGATGACAGATGGAGATGGGTGGATGGAGAGAGAGATGGAAGGATGACAGATGGAGATGGGTGGATGGAGAGAGAGATGGAAGGATGACAGAAGGAGAGAGATGGAAGGATGACAGAAGGAGAGAGAGATGGAAGGATGACAGAAGGAGAGAGATATGGAAGGATGACAGAAGGAGAGAGAGATGGAAGGATGACAGATGGAGATGGGTGGAAGGAGAGAGAGATGGAAGGATGACAGATGGAGATGGGTGGATGGAGAGAGAGATGGAAGGATGACAGAAGGAGAGAGATGGAAGGATGACAGAAGGAGAGAGAGATGGAAGGATGACAGAAGGAGAGAGATATGGAAGGATGACAGAAGGAGAGAGAGATGGAAGGATGACAGAAGGAGAGAGAGATGGAAGGATGACAGAAGGAGAGAGAGATGGAAGGATGACAGATGGAGATGGGTGGAAGGAGAGAGAGATGGAAGGATGACAGATGGAGATGGGTGGATGGAGAGAGAGATGGAAGGATGACAGATGGAGATGGGTGGATGGAGAGAGAGATGGAAGGATGACAGATGGAGATGGGTGGATGGAGAGAGAGATGGAAGGATGACAGATGGAGATGGGTGGATGGAGAGAGAGAGAGGAGAAGTTGTTAAGCCACTTTTTTCTATGTTGACAGTAAAACCAGAAACCAGCATACACACCCATTTCCAGCATACGGCCTTTACAAATCATCAAATCAAATGTATTTATAAAGCCCTTCTTACATCAGCTGATGTCACAGAGTGCTGTAAACCTAGGAAGAAACCTAGAGAGGAACCAGGCTGTGAGGGGTGGCCAGTCCTCTTCTGGCTGTGCCGGGTGCAGATTATAACAGAACATGAACAAGATTTTAAAATGTTCATAAAACAGGCAGAACAGTTGGAACTTTACACACACAACCATAATCCAAGCGTAACCGTAGATTGTAAATAGTTTATAGATGGTTTTAAATAGTTTATAGATGGGTTAAATAGTTTATAGATGGTTTTAAATAGTTTATAGACGGTTTTAAATAGTTTATAGACGGTTTTAAATGGTTTTATAGACTGTTCCGGGTTGGGAACAGCCAACACACAACTCTACAGACTGTTCCAGGTTGGAAACAGCCAACTCTACTCTACAGACTGTTCCAGGTTGGGAACAGCCAACAGCCAACTCTACTATACAGACTGTTCCAGGTTGGGAACAGCCAACAGCCAACTCTACTATACAGACTGTTCCAGGTTGGGAACAGCCAACAGCCAACTCTACTATACAGACTGTTCCAGGTTGGGAACAGCCAACAGCCAACTCTACTATACAGACTGTTCCAGGTTGGGAACAGCCAACAGCCAACTCTACTATACAGACTGTTCCGGGTTGGGAACAGCCAACTCTACTATACAGACTGTTCCGGGTTGGGAACAGCCAACTCTACTATACAGACTGTTCCGGGTTGGGAACAGCCAACAGCCAACTCTACTATACAGACTGTTCCGGGTTGGGAACAGCCAACTCTACTATACAGACTGTTCCAGGTTGGGAACAGCCAACAGCCAACTCTACTATACAGACTGTTCCGGGTTGGGAACAGCCAACAGCCAACTCTACTATACAGACTGTTCCGGGTTGGGAACAGCCAACTCTACTCTACAGACTGTTCCGGTTTGGGAACAGCCAACACACAACTCTACTATACAGACTGTTCCGGGTTGGGAACAGCCAACAGCCAACTCTACTATACAGACTGTTCCGGGTTGGGAACAGCCAACTCTACTATACAGACTGTTCCAGGTTGGGAACAGCCAACAGCCAACTCTACTATACAGACTGTTCCGGGTTGGGAACAGCCAACACTACTATACAGACTGTTCCGGGTTGGGAACAGCCAACAGCCAACTCTACTATACAGACTGTTCCAGGTTGGGAACAGCCAACTCTACTATACAGACTGTTCCGGGTTGGGAACAGCCAACTCTACTATACAGACTGTTCCAGGTTGGGAACAGCCAACAGCCAACTCTACTATACAGACTGTTCCGGGTTGGGAACAGCCAACACACAACTCTACAGACTGTTCCGGTTTGGGAACAGCCAACACACAACTCTACTATACAGACTGTTCCGGGTTGGGAACAGCCAACAGCCAACTCTACTATACAGACTGTTCCGGGTTGGGAACAGCCAACTCTACTATACAGACTGTTCCAGGTTGGGAACAGCCAACAGCCAACTCTACTATACAGACTGTTCCGGGTTGGGAACAGCCAACTCTACTATACAGACTGTTCCGGGTTGGGAACAGCCAACAGCCAACTCTACTATACAGACTGTTCCGGGTTGGGAACAGCCAACTCTACAGACTGTTCCAGGTTGGTAACAGCCAACTCTACTATACAGACTGTTCCAGGTTGGTAACAGCCAACTCTACTATACAGGCTGTTCCGGGTTGGGAACAGCCAACTTAAAGATATATGTCAAGAAAAACATTGATTTCAAAGTTTAACAAACCATACAATTCTATGCACAAGGACTATTTTTTAACCGTTTCAATTGAAACGTGCACAAAAACACATTTACTGGAACAACTTTGCAGATGAAATCTTTGGTAACAGAATTACGGTAAAATCTCCCTCAGGTTTTTTCCCAAAACTCGGTTAAATATCTGCCCTGAATTCAAATCAAATCAAATGTTATTTGTCACATACACATGGTTAGCAGATGTTAATGCGAGTGTAGCGAAATGCTTGTGCTTCTAGTTCCAACCATGCAGTAGTATCTAACAAGTAATCTAACAAATTCACAACAACTACCTTATACACACAAGAGTAAAGGAATGAATACGAGTATGTACATATAAATATATGGATGAGCGATGGCTGACCGGCATAGGCAAGATGCAGTAGATGGTATAGAGTACAGTATATACACATATGAGATGAGTAATGTAGGGTATGTAAACATTATATAAATGGCATCGTTTAAAGTGGCTAGTGATACATTTATTACATCCAATTATAATTATTAAGTCGATGGCCGAACGGCATAGGCAAGATTCAGTAGATGGTTTAGAGTACAGTGTATACATTTGATATGAGTATGTCGGATACGTAAACATTATATACAAAATTGCTTAAAGTGGCTAGTGATACATTGTAACATCCAATTCCTATTATTTGAAGTGGCTAGAGATTTAAGTCAGTATGTTGGCAGCAGCCACTCAATGTTAGTGATGGCTGTTTAACAGTCTGATGGCCTTGAGGTAGAAGCTGTTTTTCAGTCTCTCGGTCCCAGCTTTGATGCACCTGTACTGACCTCGCCTTCTGGATGATAGCGGGGTGAACAGGCAGTGGCTCGGGTGGTTGTTGTCCTTGATGATCTTTTTGGCCTTCCTGTGACATCGGGTGGTGTAGGTGTCCTGAAGGGCAGGTAGTTTACCCCCGGTGATGCATTGTGCAGTCCTCACTACCCTCTGGAGAGCCTTACGGTTGTGAGCGGAGCAGTTGCCGTACCAGGCGGTGATACAGCCCGACAGGATGCTCTCGATAGTGCATCTGTAGAAGCTTGTGAGTGATTTTGGTGACAAGCCGAATTTCTTCAGCCTCCTTTGTTTTGTGACATTGAGTGAGAGGTTATTTTCCTGACGCCACACTCCGAGGGCCCTCACCTCCTCCCTGTAGGCCATCTCGTCGTTGTTGGTAATCAAGCCTACCACTGTAGTGTCGTCAGCAAACTTGATGATTGAGTTGGAGGCGTGCTTGGGAGGGAGTACAGGAGAGGGGCTGAGAACGCACCCTTGTGGGGCCCCAGTGTTGAGGATCAGAGGGGTGGAGATGTTGTTTCCTACCCTCACCACCTGGGGGCGGCCCTTCAGGAAGTCCAGGACCCAGTTGCACAAGTCTGGGTCGAGACCTAGGGTCTCGAGCTTAATGACGAGCTTGGAGGGAACTATGGTGTTAAATGCTGAGCTGTAGTCGATGAACAGCATTCTTACATAGGTATTCCTCTTGTCCAGATGGGTTAGGGCAGTATGCAGTGTGATTGCGATTGCGTCGTCTGTGGACCTATTGGGACGGTAAGCAAATTGGAGTGGGTCCAGCGTGTCTGGCAGGATGGAGGTGATATGATCCTTGACTAGTCTCTCAAAGCACTTCATGATGACGGAAGTGAGTGCTACGGGGCGATAGTCATTTAGCTCAGTTACCTTAGCTTTCTTGGGAACAGGAACAATGGTGGCCCTCTTGAAGCATGTGGGAACAGCAGACTGGGATAGGGACTGATTGAATATGTTCGTAAACACACCATCAGCTGGTCTGCGCATGCTCTGAGGACACGTCCAGGGATGCCATCTGGGCCGGCAGCCTTGCGAGGGATAACACATTTAAATGTTTTACTCACATTGGCTGCGGTGAAGGAGAGCCCGCAGGTTTTGGTAGCGGGCCGTGTCGGTGGCACTGTACTGTCCTCAAAGCGAGCAAAGAAGTTTAGTTTGTCTGGGAGCAGGACGTCATGGTCCGCGACGGGGCTGGTTTTCTTTTTGTAGTCCGTGATTGACTGTAGACCCTGCCACATTCCTCTTGTGTCTGAGCCGTTGAATTGTGACTCAGCTTTGTCTCTATATTGACGCTTAGCTTGTTTGATTGCCTTGAAGAGGAAGTAGCTACACTGTTTGTATTCGGATTTATAGAAATGATGTGGTGTCAGCTATGACATAAGGCCTACATTTTGGCATTTAAGCCATTTACAAGACACTCTTATCCAGAGTGACTTAGAGAAGCATTTAGAGTTAAGTGACTTGCTCAAGGGGCAAAGACGGATTTTTCACCTAGTGGGCTAGGGGATTCGAACCAGTGACCTTTCGGTTATTGTCCCAACGCTCTTAACCGCTAGACTTGAGTTCGAAAACTTTACTTTACTCTACTTTTGAACTACAGTAAGTGAAGTGGATTTACACCTCGGAACGGAATTTCGGTAACGGAATGGGTCCCCTGATCTGTACACTACACAGAAACGCATAACCTAATTATGGATATGAATGTAATTTTCATTGTCGAGTAGTACTACTGTATTGTACTACCGTGCTGCACTCCTGTACTGGACTGGACTCCTGTACTGGACTGGACTCCTGGACTGGACTGGACTGGACTGGACTCCTGGACTGGACTGGACTCCTGGACTGGACTGGACTCCTGGACTGGACTGGACTGGACTCCTGTACTGGACTGGACTGGACTCCTGTACTGGACTGGACTCCTGTACTGGACTGGACTCCTGTACTGGACTGGACTGGACTCCTGTACTGGACTGGACTCCTGGACTGGACTGGACTCCTGGACTGGACTCCTGTACTGGACTCCTGTACTGGACTCCTGTACTGGACTGGACTCCTGTAATGCATTGTACTCCTGTACTGTACTCCTGTAATGCATTGTACTCCTGTACTGTACTGTACTCCTGTAATGTATTGTACTACTGTACTGTACTCCTGTAATGCATTGTACTACTGTAATGCATTGTACTACTGTAATGCATTGTACTACTGTATTGTACTACTGTAATGCATTGTACTACTGTATTGTACTACTGTAATGCATTGTACTACTGTACTGTACTCCTGTAACGTATTGTACTACTGTACTCCTGTAATGTGTTGTACTACTGTACTGTACTCCTGTAATGCATTGTACTACTGTACTGTATTCCTGTAATGTATTGTACTACTGTACTGTACTTCTGTAATGCATTGTACTTCTGTAATGTATTGTACTACTGTAATGTATTGTACTACTGTAATGTACTACTGTAATGTATTGTACTCCTGTAATGTATTGTACTACTGTAATGTACTCCTGTAATGCATTGTACTCCTGTAACGTACTGTACTCCTGTAACGTATTGTACTACTGTACTGTACTCCTGTAATGTATTGTACTACTGTACTGTACTCCTGTAATGCATTGTACTACTGTACTGTACTCCTGTAATGTATTGTACTACTGTACTGTACTCCTGTAATGCATTGTACTACTGTACTGTACTCCTGTAACGCATTGTACTACTGTAATGCATTGTACTCCTGTAACGTATTGTACTCCTGTAACGTATTGTACTACTGTACTGTACTCCTGTAATGTATTGTACTCCTGTAATGCATTGTACTACTGTACTGTACTCCTGTAATGTATTGTACTCCTGTAATGCATTGTACTACTGTACTGTACTCCTGTAATGCATTGTACTACTGTACTGTACTTCTGTAATGCATTGTACTTCTGTAATGTATTGTACTACTGTAATGTATTGTACTACTGTACTGTACTCCTGTAATGTATTGTACTCCTGTAATGTATTGTACTCCTGTAATGTATTGTACTCCTGTACTGTACTCCTGTAATGCATTGTACTACTGTACTGTACTCCTGTAACGTATTGTACTACTGTACTGTACTCCTGTAATGTATTGTACTCCTGTACTGTACTCCTGTAATGCATTGTACTACTGTACTGTACTCCTGTAACGTATTGTACTCCTGTAATGTATTGTACTACTGTACTGTACTCCTGTAATGCATTGTACTACTGTACTGTACTCCTGTAACGCATTGTACTACTGTAATGCATTGTACTCCTGTAACGTATTGTACTACTGTACTCCTGTAATGTATTGTACTACTGTACTGTACTCCTGTAACGCATTGTACTACTGTACTGTACTCCATTGTACTACTGTACTGTACTCCTGTAATGCATTGTACTACTGTAATGCATTGTACTCCTGTAATGCATTGTACTACTGTACTGTACTCCTGTAATGCATTGTACTACTGTACTGTACTCCTGTAATGCATTGTACTACTGTACTGTACTCCTGTAATGCATTGTACTACTGTAATGCATTGTACTCCTGTAATGCATTGTACTACTGTACTGTACTCCTGTAATGCATTGTACTACTGTAATGCATTGTACTACTGTACTGTACTCCTGTAATGCATTGTACTACTGTACTGTACTCCTGTAATGCATTGTACTACTGTACTGTACTCCTGTAATGCATTGTACTATATGTCCGATGTTGGTCGGTGCTCAGTGGGTGAGGAAGCTGACAGTAAATGGAGAGAGAGCGAGAGCGAGAGAGCGAGAGGTTGTCCAGAATCAAACTGGTTTAACACTCTTGGTTTGACCAGAAAACAGAAAGAAAACAGCTATGAGCTGAACATAACAGTATGTCAGTGGAAGGGAGGACAGTAACAGCCAGGTGACACCATACCACTGCTGCCCCATTAACCACCAAAGCCAGGTGACACCATACCACTGCTGCCCCATTAACCCCCAAGCCAGGTGACACCATACCACTGCTGCCCCATTAACCCCCAAGCCAGGTGACACCATACCACCAAGCCAGGTGACACCATTAACCCCCAAGCCAGGTGACACCATACCACTGCTGCCCCATTAACCCCCAAGCCAGGTGACACCATACCACCAAGCCAGGTGACACCATTAACCACCATGCCAGGTGACACCATACCACTGCTGCCCCATTAACCCCCAAGCCAGGTGACACCATACCACTGCTGCCCCATTAACCCCCAAGCCAGGTGACACCATACCACTGCTGCCCCATTAACCCCCAAGCCAGGTGACACCATACCACTGCTGCCCGGGGTAGGCTGCGCATCATGGCATGCACCACACACATACTGTTGCACCAGGCTGAGGGGGGACTCCCGTTCCTGCGACACACGTGTACGTGTGTATGTGAGTAAAAACACTTTCAGATTGATTTAGCCTAAATCAACCGAGACAAAACATTGGCTCAGTCAGGTCACACGCACTAGACGTGTGTTCTTTATCAGCTGTTTTCCCCAAGTGGCCGCAGATTCATTCATTGATTCTGCTCGCCAAACACCTCTCTAATATAGTCTATAGCGCCGCAGAATACACACACACACACGCACCGCAGACATACCGCTAAACATGGCCAGGCAACGATCTAATACATTTAGCTTCCGTTAGCTGATATTCTTTAGGCGACATTTCGGAGCGTGTTTCTCTCGGCCGTAGGCTACTCCGGGGGAGAGAGGAGGTGAAGAAGAACGGGCGCGTCCCGTTTCCCACCGTCTTCCCCTCTCTCGCTCTCTATTCCGCAATAGTCTATTTCTAGACACTAGAGAGAACTCCTGTACCCACGGCTAGACCACCACCACAAACCCCTAATATACCACTAGTATACAAGTAGTATCAGTGTCTTTAGCCCAGAGAAAAAAGACCAAATCACTGATTTGAAATCACACGTATAAAAATGACAGGTATAAAAAAGGAGAATCCCGTCCATACATTATTATTTTATTTTTTAAATGACCCCGCCACTCACTTTAAGGAAGATGTCCTTCAGCGTGCCGTAGAAACCCATGGTGATTGTATTCCTGCGTTATAACGCCCTTCCCCTCTTCCCGGTAGCACAAACTCACAGATAGTGCGGTAGTTAAATAGATGAGTAGCACTCTTCTGGTCCGAAGGCAAAAATCCTCCCTCCTCTCTCCTTCAGTTAGATCCAACAGTATCTATCGTTGCCTGCTGCTACGGACATGCTCTGGCAAGCCTCTCTCCCCAATGCGAACGGGAAGCTAGGAGAGTTGGCTTGGCTGGTGTTCATATGAACGCAGAGAGAGAGAGAGACGGAGGTTAGGTCGTTCAGCGAGGCAGCTCTCACACGGACTGCCAAGCCTACCAGGGGGACAACCAGCTTAGTCAGCCAGAGAGGAATGCCGAGAGGAGGGAGGGAGGTGGAGAGTGGCGGAGAGAGAGAAAGGACAACCGGTGAAGAACAAACACCATTGTTAATACAACCCGTATTTATTTTCGCTTTTGTACTTCAACTATTTGCACGTCATCACAACACTGTGCATAGCCATAGTATTAGACTGAACACAAATATAAACGCAACATGTAAAGTGTTGGTCCCGTGTTTCATGAGCTGAAATAAAAGATCCCAGACATGTTCCATACCGCACAAAAAGCAGATTTCTCTCAAATTTTGTGCATTAATTATTTCTCTACCAAGATAATCCATCCACCTGACAGGTGTGGCATATCAAGAAGCTGATTAAACAGCATGATCACTACACAAGTGCACCTTGTGCTGGGGGACATTAAACCGCCACTAAAAATGTTCAGTTTTGTCACAAGACGTCTCAAGTTGAGGGAGCGGTGCAGTTGGCATGCTGACTGCAGGAATGTCCACCAGAACTGTTGCCAGAGGATTTAATGTTCATTTCTCTACCATAAGCCACCTCCAACATTCTGAAAGTTCAGACCCATTGACCTTTTCCAACACATTTTTGCATTACGGTCTCATTCTAACATGGATTAAATATAAACAAAAATCATCAGCAATCAGACCCCCTTTGCTATGAGACTCGACATTGAGCTCAGGTGCATCCTGTTTCCATTGATCATCCTTGAGATGTTTCTACAACCTGTTGTAAATTCAAATTGCATTACAGTCTCATTCTAACATGGATTAAATATAAACAAAAATCCTCAGCAATCTACACACAAAACCCCATAATGACAAAGAGAAAACCGGTCAAGATTTTTTATTTTAACATTTATTAGAAATAAAAACACAGAAATACCTTATTTTACATAAGTAATCAGACTCTTTGCTATGAGACTAAAAATTGAGCTCAGGTGCATCCTGTTTCCATTGATCATCCTTGAGATGTTTCTACATCCTGTGGTAAATTCAATTGATTGGACATGGACTTGGAAAGGCACACGCCTGTCTAAATAATGTCCCACAGTTGACAGCGCATGTCAGAGCAAAAACCAAGCTGTGCCCGTCGAATGAATTATGGGTAAAGCTCCGAGACTGGATTATGTTGAGGCACAGATCTAGGGAAGGGTACCAAAAAATGTCTGTAGCATTGAAGAACCCCAAGAGCACAGTGGCCTCCATCATTCTTAAATGGAAGAAGTTTGGAACCACCGAGACTCTCCGGCAAAACTGAGCAACTGGGGGAGAAGGGCTTTGGTCAGGGAGGTGACCAAGGACCCTATGGTTACTCTGACAGAGCTCCAGAGTTCCTCTGTCGAGATGGGAGAACCTTCCAGAAGGACAACCATCTCTGCAGCACTCCACTAAGCAGGCCTTTACGGTAGAGTGGCCAGATGGAAGCCACTCCTCAGTAAAATGCACATGACAACCCGCGTGGAGTTTGCCAAAAGGAACTGAAAGGACTCTCAAACCATGAGAAAAAAGATTCTCTGGTCTGATGAAACCAAGATTGAACTCTTTGGCCTGAATGCCAAGCGTCACGTCTGGAGGAAATCGGGCACCATCCCTACAGTGAAGCATGGTGGTGGCAGCATCATGCTGTGGGGATGTTTTTCAGCAGCAGGGAGACTAGTCAGGATCGAGGGATGAACGGAGCAAAGTACAGAGATCCTTGATGAAAACCTGCTCCAGAGCGCTCAGGACCTCTGACTGGGGCGAACGTTCACCTTCCAACAACGACCCAAAGCAGACAGCCAAGACAACGCAGAAGTGGCTTCGGGACAAGTCTCTGAATGTCCTTGAGTGGCCCAGCCAGAGGATGGACTTAAACCCAATCAAACATCTCTGAAGAGACCTGAAAATAACTGTGCAGCAACGCTCCCCATCCAACCTGACAGAGGATCTGCAGAGAAGAATGGGAGGAACTCCCCAAATACAGGTGTGCCAAGCTTGTAGCGTCGTACCCAAAAAGACTCAAGGCTGTAATCACTGCCAAAGGTGCTTCAACAAAGTACTGAGTAAAGGGTCTGAATACTGATGTAAATGTGATATAAACCTGTTTTTGCTTAATCATTATGGGGTATTATGATGTCATTATGGGGTATTTTGATGTCATTATGGGGTATTGTGATGTCATTATGGGTTATTGTGTGTAGATTGATGAGGGGAAAAAAACGATTTAATAAATTTTAGAATAAGGATCTGACGTAACAAAATGTGGAAAAAGTCACGGGGTCTGAATACTTTCCGAGTGCACTGTGCATTCAACCGGCCTCACAACCGCAGACCACGTGTATGGCGATGTGTGGGCGAGCGGTTTGATGATGTCAACGTTGTGAACAGAGTGGGTGGGGTTATGGTATGGGCAGGCAAAAGCTATGGACAACGAACACAATTGCATTTTGAAGAATGCACAGAGATCCTGAGGCCCGTTGTCGTGCCATTCATCCACCACCATCACCTCATGTTTCAGCATGATAATGCACGGCCCCGTGCCGCAAGGATCTGTACACAATTCCTGGAAGCTGAAAATATCCCAGTTCTTGCATGGCCTGCATACTCACAAGACATGTCACCCAGTGAGCATGTTTGGGACGCTCTGTATCGATGTGTACATTTAGTAATTCATCAGATGCTCTTATCCAGAGAGACTTACAGTGGTGATTGCATAGGGGAGAACATACTAGTCTATATTTGTCCTGTACGAGGGGAGAACATACTAGTCTATATTTGTCCTGTACGAGGGGAGAACATACTAGTCTATATTTGTCCTGTACGAGGGGAGAACATACTAGTCTATATTTGTCCTGTACGAGGGGAGAACATACTAGTCTATATTTGTCCTGTACGAGGGGAGAACATACTAGTCTATATTTGTCCTGTGCAGGGGAGAACATACTAGTCTATATTTGTCCTGTACGAGGGGGAGAACATACTAGTCTATATTTGTCCCGTGCAGGGGAGAACATACTAGTCTATATTTGTCCCGTTGAGGGGAGAACATACTAGTCTATATTTGTCCGTGTGAGGAGAACATACTAGTCTATATTTGTCCCGTACGAGGGGAGAACACACTAGTCTTTATTTCTCCCGTACGAGGGGAGAACACACTAGTCTATATTTCTCCCGTACGAGGGGAGAACATACTAGTCTATGTTTCTCCCGTACGAGGGGAGAACATACTAGTCTATATTTCTCCGTGCAGGGGAGAACATACTAGTCTTTATTTCTCCCGTGCAGGGAGAACACACTAGTCTATATTTCTCCGTGCAGGGGAGAACATACTAGTCTATATTTCTCCCGTCTGGGGAGAACATACTAGTCTATATTTCTCCCGTGCAGGGGAGAACATACTAGTCTATGTTTCTCCCGTGCGAGGGAGAACATACTAGTCTATATTTCTCCGTGCATGAGGGAGAACATACTAGTCTATATTTCTCCCGTACGAGGAGAACATACTAGTCTATATTTCTCCCGTACGAGGGGAGAACATACTAGTCTATATTTCTCCTGTACGAGGGGAGAACATACTAGTCTATATTTCTCCCGTAGGAGGGGAGAACATACTAGTCTATATTTCTCCTGTACGAGGGGAGAACATACTATTCAGCAGAGTTGGGTCTACCCTCTCCGCCCAAGTTAAGGACACACACACACTTAATTCCAGATCACTGTGTAGTTGGTATGTGTGCCCTGGTTTATAGTTGTTCAGTTGAGCATAATATTATTCAGACAGTGAATGAAACAGGGGAATGTTTCAACAAGAGGAGAGGAGAAGGAATAACTGAGCATAGTCCAGTGAATGGAACAGGGGAATGTTTCAACAAGAGGAGAGAGGAGAGGAGAAGGAATAACTGAGCATAGTCCAGTGAATGGAACAGGGGAATGTTTCAACAAGAGGAGAGAGGAGAGGAGAAGGAATAACTGAGCATAGTCCAGTGATTGGAACAGGGGAATGTTTCAACAAGAGGAGAGAGGAGAGGAGAAGGAATAACTGAGCATAGTCCAGTGAATGGAACAGGGGAATGTTTCAACAAGAGGAGAGAGGAGAGATAGATGGACCCTAAAGGAAAGGAGGGGTGACAGATGGACCCTAAAGGAAAGGAGGGGTGATAGATGGACCCTAAAGGAAAGGAGGGGTGATAGATGAACCCTAAAGGAAAGGAGGGGTGATAGATGAACCCTAAAGGAAAGGAGGGGTGATAGATGGACCCTAAAGAAAAGGAGGGGTGATAGATGGACCCTAAAGGAAAGGAGGGGTGACCGATGGACCCTAAAGGAAAGGAGGGGTGACCGATGGACCCTAAAGGAAAGGAGGGGTGACCGATGGACCCTAAAGGAAAGGAGGGGTGACCGATGGACCCTAAAGGAAAGGAGGGGTGACCGATGGACCCTAAAGGAAAGGAGGGGTGATAGATGGACCCTAAAGGAAAGGAGGGGTGACCGATGGACCCTAAAGGAAAGGAGGGGTGATAGATGGACCCTAAAGGAAAGGAGGGGTGATAGATGGACCCTAAAGGAAAGGAGGGGTGATAGATGGACCCTAAAGGAAAGGAGGGGTGACAGATGGACCCTAAAGGAAAGGAGGGGTGACCGATGAACCCTAAAGGAAAGGAGGGGTGACCGATGAACCCTAAAGGAAAGGAGGGGTGACCGATGAACCCTAAAGGAAAGGAGGGGTGACAGATGGACCCTAAAGGAAAGGAGGGGTGACCGATGAACCCTAAAGGAAAGGAGGGGTGATAGATGGACCCTAAAGGAAAGGAGGGGTGATAGATGGACCCTAAAGGAAAGGAGGGGTGATAGATGGACCCTAAAGGAAAGGAGGGGTGACCGATGAACCCTAAAGGAAAGGAGGGGTGATAGATGGACCCTAAAGGAAAGGAGGGGTGATAGATGAACCCTAAAGGAAAGGAGGGGTGATAGATGGACCCTAAAGGAAAGGAGGGGTGACCGATGAACCCTAAAGGAAAGGAGGGGTGATAGATGGACCCTAAAGGAAAGGAGGGGTGATAGATGGACCCTAAAGGAAAGGAGGGGTGACAGATGGACCCTAAAGGAAAGGAGGGGTGATAGATGGACCCTAAAGGAAAGGAGGGGTGACAGATGGACCCTAAAGGAAAGGAGGGGTGATAGATGGACCCTAAAGGAAAGGAGGGGTGACAGATGGACCTAAAGGAAAGGAGGGGTGATAGATGGACCCTAAAGGAAAGGAGGGGTGATAGATGAACCTAAAGGAAAGGAGGGGTGATAGATGAACCTAAAGGAAAGGAGGGGTGATAGATGGACCTAAAGGAAAGGAGGGTGACCGATGGACCCTAAAGGAAAGGAGGGGTGACCGATGGACCCTAAAGGAAAGGAGGGGTGACAGATGGACCTAAAGGAAAGGAGGGGTGATAGATGGACCCTAAAGGAAAGGAGGGTGATAGATGGACCCTAAAGGAAAGGAGGGGTGACAGATGGACCCTAAAGGAAAGGAGGGGTGATAGATGGACCCTAAAGGAAAGGAGGGGTGACAGATGGACCCTAAAGGAAAGGAGGGGTGACCGATGGACCCTAAAGGAAAGGAGGGGTGATAGATGAACCCTAAAGGAAAGGAGGGGTGATAGATGAACCCTAAAGGAAAGGAGGGGTGATAGATGGACCCTAAAGGAAAGGAGGGGTGATAGATGGACCCTAAAGGAAAGGAGGGGTGATAGATGAACCCTAAAGGAAAGGAGGGGTGATAGATGAACCCTAAAGGAAAGGAGGGGTGACCGATGGACCCTAAAGGAAAGGAGGGGTGATAGATGGACCCTAAAGGAAAGGAGGGGTGATAGATGGACCCTAAAGGAAAGGAGGGGTGATAGATGAACCCTAAAGGAAAGGAGGGGTGACCGATGGACCCTAAAGGAAAGGAGGGGTGATAGATGAACCCTAAAGGAAAGGAGGGGTGACCGATGGACCCTAACATCACAGTAGCATTCACTTTCAATGGGGGGAAGCTGTCAGAGTTAGTGTCACCTGGGTGTCATTTTGACTTGTTATAAGCTAGGTAGCTATATTATTACGCCAGCTAAGTTAAGATACTGCTTTGATATGCAGGGGACCAACTTTGCTATAAACTGGAATGCATTTCAATTAACAGGTGTGCCTTGTTAAAAGTGAATTTGTGGAATTTCTATCCTTCTTAATGCGTTTGAGCCAATCAGTTGTGTTGTGACAAGGTAGGGGTGGTATACAGAAGATAGCCCTGTTTGGTAAAATACCAAGTCCATATTATGGCAAGAACAGCTCAAATAAGCAAAGAGAAACAAGTGAGCTGAATTGGTTGGGAATGGGAAAGTTCTGGAAAACCACAACTTTGTCTCAATGGGATGGTCACTCTAATCCCGGGAAATAGTACAGATGGCTAGGAATTCTGGCTACCTAGGAATTCTGGCTACCTAGGAATTCAGAATTCTGTCTATTCTGTGTGTGTGTGTACACGCTAACACAGCTAGATAGTTAGGCTTCCTAAGAGACAGGAATACTGCTAGGCGCTGGAATGTGACCCCAGTTAGCCACAGCTCAGCTCAGCTACACAGGGTGGGTGTGTGTGTGTGTGTGTGTGTGTGTTAGAGCTCATTGCACATTTATAAAAACCCAGACTAGTTGGGCTGTCCCCCGACTAAGAAAATCTTGGTTGACCGAGAGTCGTTGGTTCTTTTGACCAATTGTTATCCCCAAATACAGACACATCCTGTGTGTTTAAATCACATCAAAGATTTGCACTGAGCTGGTCTGATGCTTTAAAGAGCTCCGTTTCATGACATAATTAAAGACACACAAATGACTAGAGGGAGTCCAACCACAATTGATTTGATTGTGTCGGGCTCATACTTGTTGCACAGCTAGTGACTGCAACTAGTCAAAGTCAAAGTCACCATTATTAGTCAGTTGTACAACCGAATGCCTTCAACCGAAATGTGTCTTCCGCATTTAACCCAACCCCTCTGAATCAGAGAGGTGCGGGGGGCTGCATTAATCGACTTCCACGTCTTCGGCGCCCGGGGAACAGTGGGTTAACTGCCTTGTTCAGGGGCAGAACGACAGATTTTTACCTTGTCAGCTCGGGGATTCGAACTTGCAACCCTCCGGTTACAAGTCCAACGCTCTAACCACTAGGCTACCTGCCGCCCCCACTAGGCTACCTGCCGCCCCAGGGAGAACGGGACTAGCACCCGTTCTCCCTGTCCAGAACATCAGTGTGTATAGTACTGTCTCTCTCTCCTCCCTGCTGTAGAGACCACCACAGAACATCAGTGTGTATAGTACTGTCTCTCTCCTCCCTGCTGTAGAGACCACCACAGAACATCAGTGTGTATAGTACTGTCTGTCTCTCCTCCCTGCTGTAGAGACCACCACAGAACATCAGTGTGTATAGTACTGTCTCTCTCTCCTCCCTGCTGTAGAGACCACCACAGAACATCAGTGTGTATAGTACTGTCTCTCTCTCCTCCCTGCTGTAGAGACCACCACAGAACATCAGTGTGTATAGTACTGTCTCTCTCCTCCCTGCTGTAGAGACCACCACAGAACATCAGTGTGTATAGTACTGTCTGTCTCTCCTCCCTGCTGTAGAGACCACCACAGAACATCAGTGTGTATAGTACTGTCTCTCTCCTCCCTGCTGTAGAGACCACCACAGAACATCAGTGTGTATAGTACTGTCTGTCTCTCCTCCCTGCTGTAGAGACCACCACAGAACATCAGTGTGTATAGTACTGTCTCTCTCCTCCCTGCTGTAGAGACCACCACAGAACATCAGTGTGTATAGTACTGTCTCTCTCTCCTCCCTGCTGTAGAGACCACCACAGAACATCAGTGTGTATAGTACTGTCTCTCTCTCCTCCCTGCTGTAGAGACCACCACAGAACATCAGTGTGTATAGTACTGTCTCTCTCTCCTCCCTGCTGTAGAGACCACCACAGAACATCAGTGTGTATAGTACTGTCTGTCTCTCTCCTCCCTGCTGTAGAGACCACCACAGAACATCAGTGTGTATAGTACTGTCTCTCTCTCCTCCCTGCTGTAGAGACCACCACAGAACATCAGTGTGTATAGTACTGTCTGTCTCTCTCCTCCCTGCTGTAGAGACCACCACAGAACATCAGTGTGTATAGTACTGTCTGTCTCTCTCCTCCCTGCTGTAGAGACCACCACAGAACATCAGTGTGTATAGTACTGTCTCGAACAAAAGAGAAGAATTGTTGACTTGCATAAAGCTGGAAAGGGTTACAAAAGTATCTCTAAAAGCCTTGATGTTCATCAGTCCACGGTAAGACAAATTGTCTATAAATGGAGAAAGTTCAGCTCTGTTTCTGCTCTCCCTCGGAGTGGCCATCCTGCAAAGATGACTGCAAGAGCACAGCGCAGAATGCTCAATGAGGTTAAGAAGAATCCTAGAGTGTCAGCTGAAGACTTACAGAAATCTCTGGAACATGCTAACATCTCTGTTGACCAGTCTACGATACGTAAAACACTAAACAAGAATGGTGTTCATGGGAGAACAGCACGGAAGAAGCCACTGCTGTCCATAAAAAACATTGTTGCACGTCTGAAGTTTACAAAAGAGCACCTGGATGTTCCACAGCGCTACTGGCAAAATATTATGTGGACAGGTGAAACTACAGTTGAGTTGTTTGGAAGGAACAAACAACACTATGTGTGGAGACAAAAAGACACAGCACACCAACATCAAAACCTCATCCCAACTGTAAAGTATGGTGGAGGGAGCATCATGGTTTGGGGCTGCTTTGCTGCCTCAGGGCCTGGACAGCTTGCTATCATCGATGGAAAAATGAATTCCCAAGTTTATCAAGAAATTTTGCAGGAGAACGTTAGGCTATCTGTCCGCCAATAGAAGCTCAACAGAAGTTGGGTGATGCAACAGGACAACGACCCCAAACACAGAAGTAAATCAACAACAGAATGGCTTCAACAGAAGAAAATACGCCTTCTGGAGTGGCCCAGTCAGAGTCCGGACCTCAACCTGATTGAGATGCTGTGGCATGACCTCGAGAGCAGTTCACACCAGACATCCCAAGAATACTGCTGAACTGAAACAGTTTTGTAAAGAGGAATGGTCCAGAATCCCTCCTGACCTTTGTGCAGGTCTGATCCACAACTACAGAAAACGTTTGGTTGAGTCTATCGCTGCCAAGGGAGGGTCAACCAGTTATTAAATCCAAGGGTTCACATACTTTTTCCACCCTGCACTGTGAATGTTTACATGGTGTGTTCAATAAAGACATGAAAACGTATCATTGTTTGTGTGTTATTTGGTTTAAGCAGACTGTGTTTGTCTATTGTTGTGATCTAGATGAAGATGAGATGACATTTTATGACCAATTTATGCAGAAATCCAGGTGTTTCCAAAGGGTTCACATACTTTTTCTTGCCAGTGTATGTCACAATGGGATGCCAGACTATCGTGTCTCTGGACTCTGAATTAGGCTTGAGGGGAGAGGTGGGTTCTTACCTTGATGTTGAGGAGTGTCTCTGGACTCTGAATTAGGCTTGAGGGGAGAGGTGGGTTCTTACCTTGATGTTGAGGAGTGTTGAAGGTGTTTCAGGGTTCAGTCTGTCGGACGACGACTCCAAGTTCTCACCCGAGACAAACACCTGGTTCCTTCCCTCTTCAACCTCCTCCTCTTCTTCTAACAGGGCAGAACGGTCACTCTCGTCTTCACCCATCTCTTCCTCCTCCTCCTCCTCCTCCTCCTCCTCCTCCTCGCCTTCATCTCCCGGCTCCTTCTCATCATCCTCCTTTTTACCTTCCTCTTCATTCCGCTCCTCCTCTTCTTCAGTCTGGGTACCGTGGGAGGTTTTTGATTGACCATCTCTTTCCCTAGCCGAGCTCTCATTGGCTGTTACCTCGACATGACCGCCGACAGTTCCGAATGGTTCCGAGGGGCAGGACTCCTCCGCTATGGTAACTATGGAAATTCTGACCTCCTCCCCTTCTTCTTCCTCCTCCTCCTCCTCCTCCTCCTCCTCCTCTCTGCCAATAAACTCCTCACCACCTCCCTTTCTCCTTTCTTCCCCAGAGGAAGATGAAGAGGAAGAAGAGAGGGTGGAGGAGGAAGAGGGGGTGCTGCCTAGCAGCGATACCCCCATAGGGTCTCTCCTCCCTGGCAGGGGTGTACCCGTGTTACCCCCTCTGGTCAACGGGTCCTGTTTCATCTCTAAACTAGACTTCACTCCTAGGGTCTTCAGATGAGAGAACAGGAGGGACCGGGGCATCCTGGAGAAAGGAGGGAGGATAGACAGGGGTTGGAAGACTAGAACTAGGAGGAGTACTCTAGCGACACAAAAGACTACAGAAGCGGTGAGATTGGACTCCTAGATAAACAAGGAGAGGAGAGAAAAGGGGGGCTGGAAATTGGAGGAGAACGCCATCAAAAGGACTGGGAGTTTTTCCCCTGACTTGCAAACGCCAACACTACTCCCACTGTCTTCAAACTAGACGGCAGGAGAGACGGGGTATCATGGATAAACAAGTAGAAGATCACTTAGAAATTGGAGGAATACTTCATAATGAGGCTGGGAGTTTACCCTGTCAGTATGAATGAAAGTAGTGGGTCCTGCCTTCATGACAATATTAGATTTAATCTAAATGTACTATAGACTTACGCAGCTTTAAAATTATTACTTGGAATAAACAGCTAAAAACGCTCATTGTCCCGGAATGACATGTTAGCTAGCCACGGATCTGCCTGTTGACACTAGCTAGCCACGGATCTGCCTGTTGACACTAGCTAGCCACGGATCTGCCTGTTGACACTAGCTAGCCACGGATCTGCCTGTTGACACTAGCTAGCCACGGATCTGCCTGTTGACACTAACTAGCCACGGATCTGCCTGTTGACACTAACTAGCCACAGATCTGCCTGTTGACACTAGCTAGCCACAGATCTGCCTGTTGACACTAACTAGCCACGGATCTGCCTGTTGACACTAGCTAGCCACGGATCTGCCTGTTGACACTAGCTAGCCACGGATCTGCCTGTTGACACTAGCTAGCCACAGATCTGCCTGTTGTCACTAACTAGCCACAGATCTGCCGGTTGCCACTAGCTAGCCACAGATCTGCCTGTTGCCACTAACTAGCCACAGATCTGCCTGTTGCCACTAGCTAGCCACTGATCTGCTTGTTGTCACTAGCTAGCCACAGATCTACCTGTTGCCACTAGCTAGCCACAGATCTGCCTGTTGACACTAGCTAGCAAAACATCTACTTGTTGTCACTAGCTAGCCACAGATCTGCCTGTTGACACTAGCTAGCTAGCAACACATCTGCCTGTTGACACAGCAAGCCACATATCTGCCTGTTGACACTAACTAGCCACGGATCTGCCTGTTGACACTAGCTAGCCACGGATCTGCCTGTTGACACTAGCTAGCCACAGATCTGCCTGTTGACACTAACTAGCCACGGATCTGCCTGTTGACACTAGCTAGCCACAGATCTGCCTGTTGACACTAACTAGCCACGGATCTGCCTGTTGACACTAGCTAGCCACAGATCTGCCTGTTGTCACTAACTAGCCACAGATCTGCCGGTTGCCACTAGCTAGCCACAGATCTGCATGTTGCCACTAACTAGCCACAGATCTGCCTGTTGCCACTAGCTAGCCACAGATCTGCCTGTTGTCACTAGCTAGCCACTGATCTGCTTGTTGTCACTAGCTAGCCACAGATCTACCTGTTGCCACTAGCTAGCCACAGATCTGCCTGTTGACACTAGCTAGCAAAACATCTACTTGTTGTCACTAGCTAGCCACAGATCTGCCTGTTGACACTAGCTAGCCACAGATCTGCCTGTTGACACTAGCTAGCTAGCAACAGATCTGCCTGTTGACACAGCAAGCCACATATCTGCCTGTTGACACTAGCTAGCAAAACATCTACTTGTTGCCACTAGCTAGCCACAGATCTGCCTGTTGCCACTAGCTAGCCACAGATCTGCCTGTTGCCACTAGCTAGCCACAGATCTGCCTGTTGCCACTAGCTAGCCACAGATCTGCCTGTTGCCACTAGCTAGCCACAGATCTGCCTGTTGACACTAGCTAGCCACAGATCTGCCTGTTGACACTAACTAGCCACGGATCTGCCTGTTGACACTAGCTAGCCACAGATCTGCCTGTTGACACTAACTAGCCACAGATCTGCCGGTTGCCACTAGCTAGCCACAGATCTGCATGTTGCCACTAACTAGCCACAGATCTGCCTGTTGCCACTAGCTAGCCACAGATCTGCCTGTTGTCACTAGCTAGCCACTGATCTGCTTGTTGTCACTAGCTAGCCACAGATCTACCTGTTGCCACTAGCTAGCCACAGATCTGCCTGTTGACACTAGCTAGCAAAACATCTACTTGTTGTCACTAGCTAGCCACAGATCTGCCTGTTGACACTAGCTAGCCACAGATCTGCCTGTTGACACTAGCTAGCTAGCAACAGATCTGCCTGTTGACACAGCAAGCCACATATCTGCCTGTTGACACTAGCTAGCAAAACATCTACTTGTTGCCACTAGCTAGCCACAGATCTGCCTGTTGCCACTAGCTAGCCACAGATCTGCCTGTTGCCACTAGCTAGCCACAGATCTGCCTGTTGCCACTAGCAAGCCACAGATCTGCCTGTTGCCACTAGCTAGCCACAGATCTGCCTGTTGCCACTAGCTAGCCACAGATCTGCCTGTTGCCACTAACTAGCCACGGATCTGCCTGTTGCCACTAGCTAGCCACAGATCTGCCTGTTGCCACTAGCTAGCCACAGATCTGCCTGTTGCCACTAGCTAGCCACAGATCTGCCTGTTGCCACTAGCTAGCCACAGATCTGCCTGTTGCCACTAGCTAGCCACAGATCTGCCTGTTGCCACTAGCTAGCCACTGATCTGCTTGTTGTCACTAGCTAGCCACAGATCTACCTGTTGCCACTAGCTAGCCACAGATCTGCCTGTTGCCACTAGCTAGCCACAGATCTGCCTGTTGACACTAGCTAGCAAAACATCTACTTGTTGTCACTAGCTAGCCACAGATCTGCCTGTTGACACTAGCTAGCCACATATCTACCTGTTGACTCTAGCTAGACACAGATCTGCCTGTTGACACTAGCTAGCCACAGATCTGCCTGTTGACACTAGCTAGCTAGCCACACATCTACTTGTTCTCACTAGCTAGCCACAGATCTGCCTGTTGCCACAGCAAGCCACAGATCTGCCTGTTGACACTAGCTAGCAAAACATCTACTTGTTGTCACTAGCTAGCCACAGATCTGCCTGTTGACACTAGCTAGCCACAGATCTGCCTGTTGACACTAGCTAGCTAGCAACACATCTGCCTGTTGACACAGCAAGCCACATATCTGCCTGTTGACACTAGCTAGCAAAACATCTACTTGTTGCCACTAGCTAGCCACAGATCTGCCTGTTGCCACTAGCTAGCCACAGATCTGCCTGTTGCCACTAGCTAGCCACAGATCTGCCTGTTGCCACTAGCTAGCCACAGATCTGCCTGTTGCCACTAGCTAGCCACAGATCTGCCTGTTGCCACTAGCTAGCCACAGATCTGCCTGTTGCCACTAGCTAGCCACAGATCTGCCTGTTGCCACTAGCAAGCCACAGATCTGCCTGTTGCCACTAGCTAGCCACAGATCTGCCTGTTGCCACTAGCTAGCCACAGATCTGCCTGTTGCCACTAGCTAGCCACAGATCTGCCTGTTGTCACTAGCTAGCCACTGATCTGCTTGTTGTCACTAGCTAGCCACAGATCTGCCTGTTGCCACTAGCAAGCCACAGATCTGCCTGTTGCCACTAGCTAGCCACAGATCTGCCTGTTGCCACTAGCTAGCCACAGATCTGCCTGTTGACACTAGCTAGCCACAGATCTGCCTGTTGACACTAGCTAGCTAGCCACACATCTACTTGTTCTCACTAGCTAGCCACAGATCTGCCTGTTGCCACAGCAAGCCACAGATCTGCCTGTTGACACTAGCTAGCAAAACATCTACTTGTTGTCACTAGCTAGCCACAGATCTGCCTGTTGACACTAGCTAGCCACAGATCTGCCTGTTGACACTAGCTAGCTAGCAACACATCTGCCTGTTGACACAGCAAGCCACATATCTGCCTGTTGACACTAGCTAGCAAAACATCTACTTGTTGCCACTAGCTAGCCACAGATCTGCCTGTTGCCACTAGCTAGCAACAGATCTGCCTGTTGCCACTAGCTAGCCACAGATCTGCCTGTTGCCACTAGCTAGCCACAGATCTGCCTGTTGCCACTAGCTAGCCACAGATCTGCCTGTTGCCACTAGCTAGCCACAGATCTGCCTGTTGCCACTAGCAAGCCACAGATCTGCCTGTTGCCACTAGCAAGCCACAGATCTGCCTGTTGCCACTAGCTAGCCACAGATCTGCCTGTTGCCACTAGCTAGCCACAGATCTGCCTGTTGTCACTAGCTAGCCACTGATCTGCTTGTTGTCACTAGCTAGCCACAGATCTGCCTGTTGCCACTAGCAAGCCACAGATCTGCCTGTTGACACTAGCTAGCCACAGATCTGCCTGTTGACACTAGCTAGCTAGCAACACATCTGCCTGTTGACACAGCAAGCCACATATCTGCCTGTTGACACTAGCTAGCAAAACATCTACTTGTTGCCACTAGCTAGCCACAGATCTGCCTGTTGCCACTAGCTAGCAACAGATCTGCCTGTTGCCACTAGCTAGCCACAGATCTGCCTGTTGCCACTAGCTAGCCACAGATCTGCCTGTTGCCACTAGCTAGCCACAGATCTGCCTGTTGCCACTAGCAAGCCACAGATCTGCCTGTTGCCACTAGCTAGCCACAGATCTGCCTGTTGCCACTAGCTAGCCACAGATCTGCCTGTTGTCACTAGCTAGCCACTGATCTGCTTGTTGTCACTAGCTAGCCACAGATCTGCCTGTTGCCACTAGCAAGCCACAGATCTGCCTGTTGCCACTAGCTAGCCACAGATCTGCCTGTTGCCACTAGCTAGCCACAGATCTGCCTGTTGTCACTAACTAGCCACGGATCTGCCTGTTGCCACTAGCTAGCCACAGATCTGCCTGTTGCCACTAGCTAGCCACAGATCTGCCTGTTGCCACTAGCTAGCCACAGATCTGCCTGTTGCCACTAGCTAGCCACAGATCTGCCTGTTGCCACTAGCTAGCCACAGATCTGCCTGTTGCCACTAGCTAGCCACAGATCTGCCTGTTGCCACTAGCTAGCCACATATCTGCCTGTTGTCACTAGCTAGCCACTGATCTGCTTGTTGTCACTAGCTAGCCACAGATCTACCTGTTTCCACTAGCTAGCCACAGATCTGCCTGTTGCCACTAGCTAGCCACAGATCTGCCTGTTGACACTAGCTAGCAAAACATCTACTTGTTGTCACTAGCTAGCCACAGATCTGCCTGTTGCCACAGCAAGCCACAGATCTGCCTGTTGACACTAGCTAGCAAAACATCTACTTGTTGTCACTAGCTAGCCACAGATCTGCCTGTTGACACTAGCTAGCCACAGATCTGCCTGTTGACACTAGCTAGCTAGCAACACATCTGCCTGTTGACACAGCAAGCCACATATCTGCCTGTTGACACTAGCTAGCAAAACATCTACTTGTTGCCACTAGCTAGCCACAGATCTGCCTGTTGCCACTAGCTAGCCACAGATCTGCCTGTTGCCACTAGCTAGCCACAGATCTGCCTGTTGCCACTAGCTAGCCACAGATCTGCCTGTTGACACTAGCTAGCTAGCCACACATCTACTTGTTCTCACTAGCTAGCCACAGATCTGCCTGTTGCCACAGCAAGCCACATATCTGCTGTTGCCACTAGCTAGCCACAGATCTGCCTGTTGCCACTAGCTAGCCACGGATCTGCCTGTTGCCACTAGCTAGCCACGGATCTGCCTGTTGCCACTAGCTAGCCACGGATCTGCCTGTTGCCACTAGCTAGCCACGGATCTGCCTGTTGCCACTAGCTAGCCACGGATCTGCCTGTTGCCACTAGCTAGCCACGGATCTGCCTGTTGCCACTAGCTAGCCACGGATCTGCCTGTTGTCACTAGCTAGCCACGGATCTGCCTGTTGCCACTAGCTAGCCACGGATCTGCCTGTTGCCACTAGCTAGCCACGGATCTGCCTGTTGCCACTAGCTAGCCACGGATCTGCCTGTTGCCACTAGCTAGCCACGGATCTGCCTGTTGCCACTAGCTAGCCACAGATCTGCCTGTTGCCACTAGCTAGCCACAGATCTGCCTGTTGTCACTAGCTAGCCACTGATCTGCCTGTTGTCACTAGCTAGCCACAGATCTACCTGTTGCCACTAGCTAGCCACAGATCTGCCTGTTGCCACTAGCTAGCCACGGATCTGCCTGTTGCCACTAGCTAGCAAAACATCTACTTGTTGTCACTAGCTAGCCACAGATCTGCCTGTTGTCACTAACTAGCCACGGATCTGCCTGTTGCCACTAGCTAGCCACAGATCTGCCTGTTGCCACTAGCTAGCCACGGATCTGCCTGTTGACACTAGCTAGCAAAACATCTACTTGTTGTCACTAGCTAGCCACAGATCTGCCTGTTGCCACTAGCTAGCCACGGATCTGCCTGTTGCCACTAGCTAGCCACGGATCTGCCTGTTGCCACTAGCTAGCCACGGATCTGCCTGTTGCCACTAGCTAGCCACAGATCTGCCTGTTGCCACTAGCTAGCCACAGATCTGCCTGTTGTCACTAGCTAGCCACTGATCTGCTTGTTGTCACTAGCTAGCCACAGATCTACCTGTTGCCACTAGCTAGCCACAGATCTGCCTGTTGCCACTAGCTAGCCACGGATCTGCCTGTTGCCACTAGCTAGCAAAACATCTACTTGTTGTCACTAGCTAGCCACAGATCTGCCTGTTGTCACTAACTAGCCACGGATCTGCCTGTTGCCACTAGCTAGCCACAGATCTGCCTGTTGCCACTAGCTAGCCACGGATCTGCCTGTTGACACTAGCTAGCAAAACATCTACTTATTGTCACTAGCTAGCCACAGATCTGCCTGTTGCCACTAGCTAGCCACGGATCTGCCTGTTGCCACTAGCTAGCCACGGATCTGCCTGTTGCCACTAGCTAGCCACGGATCTGCCTGTTGCCACTAGCTAGCCACGGATCTGCCTGTTGCCACTAGCTAGCCACGGATCTGCCTGTTGCCACTAGCTAGCCACGGATCTGCCTGTTGCCACTAGCTAGCCACGGATCTGCCTGTTGTCACTAGCTAGCCACGGATCTGCCTGTTGCCACTAGCTAGCCACGGATCTGCCTGTTGCCACTAGCTAGCCACGGATCTGCCTGTTGCCACTAGCTAGCCACGGATCTGCCTGTTGCCACTAGCTAGCCACGGATCTGCCTGTTGCCACTAGCTAGCCACGGATCTGCCTGTTGCCACTAGCTAGCCACGGATCTGCCTGTTGCCACTAGCTAGCCACGGATCTGCCTGTTGCCACTAGCTAGACACGGATCTGCCTGTTGCCACTAGCTAGCCACAGATCTGCCTGTTGCCACTAGCTAGCCACAGATCTGCCTGTTGACACTAGCTAGCCACAGATCTGCCTGTTGCCACTAGCTAGCCACAGATCTGCCTGTTGTCACTAACTAGCCACAGATCTGCCTGTTGCCACTAGCTAGCCACAGATCTGCTTGTTGTCACTAGCTAGCCACTGATCTGCTTGTTGTCACTAGCTAGCCACAGATCTACCTGTTGCCACTAGCTAGCCACAGATCTGCCTGTTGCCACTAGCTAGCCACGGATCTGCCTGTTGCCACTAGCTAGCAAAACATCTACTTGTTGTCACTAGCTAGCCACAGATCTGCCTGTTGTCACTAACTAGCCACGGATCTGCCTGTTGCCACTAGCTAGCCACAGATCTGCCTGTTGCCACTAGCTAGCCACGGATCTGCCTGTTGACACTAGCTAGCAAAACATCTACTTATTGTCACTAGCTAGCCACAGATCTGCCTGTTGCCACTAGCTAGCCACGGATCTGCCTGTTGCCACTAGCTAGCCACGGATCTGCCTGTTGCCACTAGCTAGCCACGGATCTGCCTGTTGCCACTAGCTAGCCACGGATCTGCCTGTTGCCACTAGCTAGCCACGGATCTGCCTGTTGCCACTAGCCAGCCACGGATCTGCCTGTTGCCACTAGCTAGCCACGGATCTGCCTGTTGTCACTAGCCAGCCACGGATCTGCCTGTTGCCACTAGCTAGCCACGGATCTGCCTGTTGCCACTAGCTAGCCACGGATCTGCCTGTTGCCACTAGCTAGCCACGGATCTGCCTGTTGCCACTAGCTAGACACGGATCTGCCTGTTGCCACTAGCTAGCCACAGATCTGCCTGTTGCCACTAGCTAGCCACAGATCTGCCTGTTGACACTAGCTAGCCACAGATCTGCCTGTTGCCACTAGCTAGCCACAGATCTGCCTGTTGTCACTAACTAGCCACAGATCTGCCTGTTGCCACTAGCTAGCCACAGATCTGCCTGTTGCCACTAGCTAGCCACAGATCTGCCTGTTGCCACTAGCTAGCCACGGATCTGCCTGTTGCCACTAGCTAGCCACGGATCTGCCTGTTGCCACTAGCTAGCCACAGATCTGCCTGTTGCCACTAGCTAGCCAATTAGCTACGTACCTAAGGTTGCTGTGTTCTAAGTTGTCATTGTACAGCTTGGCATTCATGGCATCACGTTTCTATAACTAAATAGTTAGACAACGAAATACACAAACATGTAGATAGATATATATTTTGTAAAGACTTGATAGCAGTTTTCGGACGGAGATCTCTCTGAAATGCCAAGCTGCCTACCTTTAGGGATAAGGTGACGAGCAGAGCCCATGGATAGATAGCACACCGGTGTTGACTGGCGTCTTTAGCCCCCGAAAGGCAAATCAGAAGTGTTCCCGAATAAATTAAATATACACAATGTTAAAAAAAAAACACACACACACATCTCCTCCAACGACAGAGATCGATCCTGTAGAATAGTAAAGCAGTTAACTTGTCCCAGTTAGTTAGTTAGTTAGCTAGTTAACTAGCTTCACAGACAGGTGAATGGTCGTTGCTAAGTTACCTCACTCTCCCCACCACACACTGACGTTAGCTAGCTAGCTCTCCCAACTTCTGTATTCGTTGACACAGTATCCTACTTTAAAAACAAGAGTGTTTCAATCCCCACCACGTTTTTAAACTAAACACACAATTAAAAATCAAACTATACCTTCGACAAAACAAAAAAAAACCCAGAGAGCCGTTGTTGCTAGTAACTAACGCTAGTAACTAACGTTACTAGCGGCGTGTTGTCTTGTCGTTGCACTGGAAATAAAGGGGATTTTGGACCCTTTTATCCCCCAATAAAACACGCTTATCGCATCCTAACAAGCTTTCATCAGACGGCGTGCATCTCTGCTGATGTCAACATGAGAAGGTTTAAAAAGCGGTCAGAGAAACAGGTCCCCTTCTCTGTCTCCCCTTCTCTTGTCAGTCTTCTCTTGTCAGTCTCCTCTTGTCAGTCACCTCTTGTCAGTCTCCTCTCCTCTGCCTCCTCTGTCTCCCCTTCTCTTGTCAGTCTCCTCTTGTCAGTCTCCTCTTGTCAGTCTCCTCTCCTCTGCCTCCTCTGTCTCCCCTTCTCTTGTCAGTCTCCTCTTGTCAGTCTCCTCTTGTCAGTCTCCTCTCCTCTGCCTCCTCTGTCTCCCTTTCTCTTGTCAGTCTTCTCTTGTCAGTCTCCTCTCGTCAGTCTCCTCTCCTCTGACTCCTCTGTCTCCCCTTCGCTTGTCAGTCTCCTCTCCTCTGTCTCCCCTTCTCTTGTCAGTCTCTTCTTGTCAGTCTCCTCTCCTCTGCCTCCTCTGTCTCCCCTTCTCTTGTCAGTCTCCTCTCCTCTGCCTCCTCTGTCTCCGTCTCCTCTCCTCTCCTCTGTCCTCTCTGCCTCCTCTGTCTTTGTCTCCTCTCCTCTCCTCTGTCCTCTCTGTCTCCTCTGTCTTTGTCTCCTCTCCCGTAGGAGACGCGAACCGCTGCGATGTCGTCACGTCCAGGTCACTCTCCCTGGCGCCGTGGTATGACTCATTCTTTATACTGGAACCTTTTTTTCCTGAAGTTTGGCAACAAAACAAAACAAAAAATCCCTTTTTGGTTTTTAATGGATATATAGCGAATAAAAAATAAACATGTTTGGTAATCTAGGATTTGATAAATAATATGTCAGAGATATCATAGTTATCTGACAAATGAATGGAGCTGACCCAGTTGTGATATGGTCTTGATTTTAGTCTGAAGAATATCAATTATCATCACACATTCAGATGTGATCCACTGTGGCTGCAAGGCTCTTATACATAACGTCATTACGACCATGTATATCCGTCATGAGAAAAGACTGTCCCTACAGAAAGAGCAGCATTGGAGAGAAGAATACTTTGTTTGAGTTATTATTTACTACATTTAACAAACAAATATAACAGAGGCTTCCTAAAATAATTATTTTGAGAATTAAATGTTTCTGTTGAAAACAGGGTTTTAAGACCCTTGTCAAAACATATCTACGTCTGAAATAGCCCCCTATTCCTTGTATAGGGCCCTGGTCTAAAGTAGTACACTATATAGGGAATAGGGAGACCCATAGGGCCCTGGTCTAAAGTAGTGCACTATATAGGGAATAGGGAGACTCATAGGGCTCTGGTCTAAAGTAGTACACTATATAGGGAATAGGGAGACCCATAGGGCCCTGGTCTAAAGTAGTACACTATATAGGGAATAGGGAGACTCATAGGGCCCTGGTCAAAATTAGTGCACTATATAGGGAATAGGGAGACCCATAAGACCCTGGTCTAAAGTAGTACACTATATAGGGAATAGGGAGACCCATAGGGCTCTGGTCTAAAGTAGTGCACTATATAGGGAATAGGGAGACCCATAAGACCCTGGTCTAAAGTAGTACACTATATAGGGAATAGGGAGACCCATAGGGCTCTGGTCTAAAGTAGTACACTATATAGGGAATAGGGAGACTCATAGGGCTCTGGTCTAAAGTAGTACACTATATAGGGAATAGGGAGACCCATAGGGCCCTGGTCTAAAGTAGTACACTATATAGGGAATAGGGAGACCCATAGGGCTCTGGTCTAAAGTAGTACACTATATAGGGAATAGGGAGACTCATAGGGCCCTGGTCAAAATTAGTGCACTATATAGGGAATAGGGAGACCCATAAGACCCTGGTCTAAAGTAGTACACTATATAGGGAATAGGGAGACCCATAGGGCTCTGGTCTAAAGTAGTGCACTATATAGGGAATAGGGAGACCCATAAGACCCTGGTCTAAAGTAGTACACTATATAGGGAATAGGGAGACCCATAGGGCTCTGGTCTAAAGTAGTGCACTATATAGGGAGACCCATAGGGCTCTGGTCTAAAGTAGTGCACTATATAGGGAATAGGGAGACCCATAGGGCTCTGGTCTAAAGTAGTGCACTATATAGGGAATAGGAAACCCATAGGGCTCTGGTCTAAAGTAGTGCACTATATAGGGAATAGGGAAACCCATAGCGCTCTGGTCTAAAGTAGTGCACTATATAGGGAATAGGGAGACCCATAGGGCTCTGGTCTAAAGTAGTGCACTATATAGGGAATAGGGAGACCCATAGGGCTCTGGTCTAAAGTAGTGCACTATATAGGGAATAGGGAGACCCATAGGGCTCTGGTCTAAAGTAGTGCACTATATAGGGAATAGGGAAACCCATAGCGCTCTGGTCTAAAGTAGTGCACTATATAGGGAATAGGGAGACCCATAGGACCCTGGTCTAAAGTAGTACACTATATAGGGAATAGGGAGACCCATAGGGCCCTGGTCTAAAGTAGTGCACTATGTAGGGAATAGGGAAACCCATAGGGCTCTGGTCTAAAGTAGTGCACTATATAGGGAATAGGGAGACCCATAGGGCTCTGGTCAAAAGCAGTGCACTATATAGGGAATAGGGAGACCCATAGGGCTCTGGTCTAAAGTAGTACACTATATAGGGAATAGGGAGACCCATAGGGCCCTGGTCTAAAGTAGTGCACTATGTAGGGAATAGGGAAACCCATAGGGCTCTGGTCTAAAGTAGTGCACTATATAGGGAATAGGGAGACCCATAGGGCTCTGGTCTAAAGTAGTGCACTATATAGGGAATAGGGTGCCATTTCGTACACAGACATCTTCTCGAAAAAAAAGTTTAGAGTGGTTAAAGTATACACACCTATTAATCTTATTTTTATTTAAATGCAACGTCATTATAAAGGACACAAGGTCGAGACCCAAATGCGGACACAGGAAGCAGATGGTTGAGCTCCGATATTAATCCAAGGGGGTAGGCAAAAGGCATGTCGGGGACAGGCGAGAGTTCATAAACCGGGTCAGAGTCCAAAACAGTGCCAGACGAAGGGCAGTCTCGAGGTCAGGCCAGGCAGGGGTTCAGTAACCAGATCCGAGTCCCAAACAGTACAAGGGGATAGGCAAGCTTAAAGACAGAACAGGTAGAGAGGTCAGGACAGGCAAGGGTCGGAACCAGCAGGACTAGAACCAAACAGAAACTGGGCAAAACTAAGCACACGGAAAACCGCTGGTTAACTTGACAAACGTGATAAAGTGGCACAGATAAACGGAGACAGGAAACACCGGGGATAATAAGCGACACCTGGAAGGTGGTGGAGACAATCACATGGACAGGTGAAACAGATCAGGGCGTGACAGTCATTCATCAAATATACAAAACAAAACTAGCCTAGTTCCAGATCAGTTTGTGCTTCAGCCAACCTATCCTGGGCCTGTATTCATCAAACATCTCGGAGTAGGAGTGCTGATCTAGGATCAGTTTTGCCTTTTAGAACACTATGGCAGCCCAATTCTGGTCTTTTGACAGATCAAGATCTTTCGCCAATAATTGGACAAAAGATCAGAATTGTACTGCCTGTGTTAATGTAGCCAATGAATGAGATTATGGACAGATATGACCTGATTCTAGATCAGCACTCCTATTCTGATTCGCTTTGTGAATATTGTTCCCAGGTCATGACGATAAGATTGGCAGAGGAGTTGACAATATAATAGTCAAAGGCAAAAACAGATCTGGGATCAGACTATAGAGAAATCACAGCCACGGTGATGGAGCGGCAGCACAACCAGGTGGACTGGGGACTGCAAGGAGTCATCAGGCCAGGTAGTCCTGAGGCATGGTCCTAGGGCTCAGGTCCTCTGAGAGAAGAGAGAAAGAGAGGGAGAAAGGGAGAGAGATAATTAGAGGGAGCATACTGACACCGGATAAGACAGGAGAAATACGGCAGGTAGCCTAGTGGTTAGAGCGTTGGACTTGTAACCGGAGGGTTCGAATCCCTGAGCTGACAAGGTAAAAATCTGTCGTTCTGCCCCTGTGGATGTCGATTAAGGCAGCCCCCCGCACCTCTCTGATTCAGAGGGGTTGGGTTAAATGCGGAAGACACAT
This sequence comes from Brachymystax lenok tsinlingensis, assembly GCA_030435695.1. Lineage (NCBI taxonomy): Eukaryota > Metazoa > Chordata > Actinopteri > Salmoniformes > Salmonidae > Brachymystax > Brachymystax lenok. Next base: position 26,273,860 of record CM059798.1, read on the forward strand.
TTCAGTTGAAGGCATTTGGTTGTACAACTGACTAATAATGGTGACTTTGACTTTGAGATATAACAGACGGACCCTAGCCCGCTGACACATAAACTACTGCAGCATAAATACTGGAGGCTGAGACAGGAGGGGTCGGGAGACACTGTGGCCCCGTCCGACGATACCCCCGGACAGGGCCAAACAGGCAGGATATAACCCCACCCACTCTGCCAAAGCACAGCCCCCACACCACTAGAGGGATATCTCCAACCACCAGCTTACTACCCTGAGACGATGCTGAGTATAGCCCATGAGGATCTCCCCCACGGCACAAACCCGAGGGGGGCGCCAACCTGGACAGGAAGATCACGTCAGTGACTCACCCTTCCTTTACCGTTCGGCCGTCAGGTTTGCCACCAACGCTCCTTCTAGGACACATAACTGCACTCTATACTCCTCTGTAAACTGGTCATCTCTGTATACCTGTCGCAAGACCCACTGGTTGCTGCTTATTTATAAAACCCTCTTAGGCCTCACTCCCCCCTATCTGAGATATCTACTGCAGCCCTCGTCCTCCACATACAACACCCGTTCTGCCAGTCACATTCTGTTAAAGGTTCCCAGAGCACACACATCCCTGGGTCTCTCCTCTTTTCAGTTCGCTGCAGCTAGCGACTGGAACGAGCTGCAACAAACACTCAAACTGGACAGTTTTATCTCCAATCTCTTCATTCAAAGACTCAATCATGGACTCTCTTACTGACAGTTGTGGCTGCTTTGTGTGATGTATTGTTGTCTCTACCTTCTTGCCCTTTGTGCTGCTGTCTGTACCATGTTTTGGGCTGCTTCCATATTGTGTTGCTACCATGTTGTTCTGCTGCCATGTTGTGTTGCTACCATGTTGTCATGTTGTGTTGCTACCATGTTGTTGTCATGTTGTGTTGCTACCATGTTGTTGTCATGTAGTGTTGCTACCATGTTGTCATGTTGTGTTGCTACCATGTTGTTGTCATGTTGTGTTGCTACCATGTTGTCATGTTGTGTTGCTACCATGTTGTTGTCATGTTGTGTTGCTACCATGTTGTTGTCATGTTGTGTTGCTACCATGTTGTCATGTTGTGTTGCTACCATGTTGTTGTCATGTTGTGTTGCTACCATGTTGTCATGTTGTGTTGCTACCATGTTGTGTTGCTACCATGTTGTCATGTTGTGTTGCTACCATGTTGTCATGTTGTGTTGCTACCATGTTGTTGTCATGTTGTGTTGCTACCATGTTGTTGTCATGTTGTGTTGCTACCATGTTGTCATGTTGTGTTGCTACCATGTTGTTGTCATGTTGTGTTGCTACCATGCTGCCATGTTGTGTTGCTACCATGTTGTTGTCATGTTGTGTTGCTACCATGTTGTTGTCATGTAGTGTTGCTACCATGTTGTCATGTTGTGTTGCTACCATGTTGTTGTCATGTTGTGTTGCTACCATGTTGTTGTCATGTTGTGTTGCTACCATGTTGTTGTCATGTTGTGTTGCTACCATGTTGTCATGTTGTGTTGCTACCATGTTGTTGTCATGTTGTGTTGCTACCATGTTGTCATGTTGTGTTGCTACCATGTTGTTGTCATGTTGTGTTGCTACCATGTTGTCATGTTGTGTTGCTACCATGATGTGTTGTCATGTGCTGCTACCATGTTGTTGTCATGTGTTGCTACCATGTTGTTGTCATGTTGTGCTGCTGCCATGTTGTTGTCATGTCGTGTTGCTACCATGCTTTGTTGTCATGTTGTGTCGCTACCATGCTGTGTTTTCACGTGTTGCTTCTTTCATGTGTTGCTGCTATGTTGTCGTCGTAGGTCTCTCTTCATGTAGTGTAGTGTAGTCTCTCTTGTCATGATGTGTGTTTCGTTGCCTCCATCTAGTGGGCAAATAGGAAGCAGCAGCCTGGATTCCCAACCCACTTCCCTACCGCAGGGCCTTCAGGAACTATTCATACCTTTGACTTTTTACACATTTTGTTGTGTTACAAAGTGGGATTAAAATTGATTTAATTTTTTTTTAAATCTACACAAAATAGTCTATAATGTCAAAGAAGAAGAAAAAGTAAAAGATTTGTACAAAATAAAATAACAGCAATAAACAGTATTTTGATTAGATAGGTATTCAACCCCCTGAGTCAATACATGTTAGTATAATTATTTGGCAGCGGTTACAGCTGTCAGTCTTTCAGGGTCTCCAAGAGCTTTCCACACACTTATTATTTTCAAAATTCTGGTAGTAACATACTGTACCTCAGAATGGGCTCTGTGGTAGTAACATCACTGGGGCCAAGCTTCCTGACATCCAGGACCTCTATACCAGGCGGTGTCAGAGGAAAGCCCCCAAAAATTGTCAAAGACTCCAGTCACCCAAGTCATAGACTGTTCTCTCTGCTACCGTACGGCAAGCGGTACCGGAGCGCCAAGTCTGGGACCAAAAGGCTCCTTAACAGCTTCTTCCCCCAAGCTAAAAGACTGCTGAGCAATTCACCAAATGGCCACCCGGACTATTTGCATTGCCCCCCCCCTTTTATCTGTTCTTGATGATGGTGACATTATTCATCAAAGTGGATGTTCTGGTGCCGTTCGGGCATTTTAAAGTATTTATTGGTGGAGGAAATTAGTATTTATTACTGTTTTTTGTGTATTTTTATATTGCATTATACAGAGACCTCAGTATGTCTACCGTTCAACATTCATTAACAGCCTCTCTCCTACCAACTTCCTCCACTCTCTAAATCTCTCTCCCTAAAATTATCATTCTAAGTTAACTGCCTTCTCTCTCCTCTTCTCTCTCTTCTCTCCCCTGTCCTATCCTCCCCTTCCCTGTCCTATCCTCCCCTCCCCTGTCCTATCCTCCCCTCCCCTCCCCTGTCCTATCCTCCCCTTCCCTCCCCTGTCCTATCCTCCCCTTCCCTCCCCTGTCCTATCCTCCCCTCTTCTCTCCCTATCCCCTCCCCTCCCCTGTCCTATCCTCCCTCCCCTCTCCTCTCCTCTCCTCTCTCCTCCCCTCCTCTCTCCCCTCCCCTCCCTCCCTCCCTGTCCTCCCTCCCCTCTCCTCTCCCTCTCCTCTCCTCTCCTCTCCTCTCCTCTCCCCTGTCCTCCCCTCCCCTCTCCTCTCTTCTCCTCTCCTCTCCTCTCCCCTCCCCTGTCCTCTCCTCTCCTCCCTCCATCCTCCTAACCTCCCATTCTATCCCACTCACATATCCATATCTAGGCTCACTGGGAAAATATGCTTCCCATTTCCTCTCCCTCCTTCCTCCTCTCCTCATCCCCCTCATCCCTTCCTTCGTTAGGCCTGCTGGAGTTGTAGTAATAACCTCTACAGAATTGTCTGATGATAAATCCGGTCTCCCACCCGCCGATCAATAACCCAACTCAAAAAACCCACACCGGTCAGGAAAAAAGTTAGTTAAGATTCATATTTCAGGTCATTATTGTAAAATATAATTGTGTCCTCAATTACTTACCTGGTTAAATAAAAGCTAAATGTATACAATCGTACCTGTTGTCAAGTGTATAATCAGCTAAACTTCCTCCTGGACAGCTCCAACACAGCAGCAGTAGTTGAATCCATATCGCCTCCATCCTAGAAAGTCTCACTCTGTTATCCTCAGTAAAACCGCATAGCCCGCTGGACCCTAAAATATACAGCACGTTCTGTCTATTCAACGTATTTTGATTATAGGGAAAACAGTCTAGTCGGGTAATATAGAATATGATCCTCAGAACGAGAGTCCAGGACTGTCGCCTGCTCTCATCCCGGTCGTTTTTGTCCGGTTGTTTTTGTCCTGGTTGTTTTTGTCCGGTTGTTTTTGTCCTGGTTGTTTTTGTCCTGGTTGTTTTTGTCCTGGTTGTTTTTGTCCGGTCGTTTTTGTCCGGTCGTTTTTGTCCTGGTTGTTTTTGTCCGGTTGTTTTTGTCCTGGTTGTTTTTGTCCTGGTTGTTTTTGTCCTGGTTGTTTTGTCCTGGTCGTTTTTGTCCGGTCGTTTTTGTCCGGTCGTTTTTGTCCTGGTTGTTTTTGTCCGGTCGTTTGTCCGGTCGTTTTGTCCTGGTTGTTTTGTCCTGGTTGTTTTTGTCCTGGTTGTTTTTGTCCGGTCGTTTTTGTCCGGTCGTTTTTGTCCTGGTTGTTTTTGTCCGGTTGTTTTTGTCCTGGTTGTTTTTGTCCTGGTCGTTTTTGTCCGGTCGTTTTTGTCCTAGTTGTTTTTGTCCGGTCGTTTTTGTCCGGTCGTTTTGTCCGGTCGTTTTTGTCCTGGTTGTTTTTGTCCGGTCGTTTTTGTCCGGTCGTTTTTGTCCTGGTTGTTTTTGTCCGGTCGTTTTTGTCCGGTCGTTTTTGTCCGGTCGTTTTTGTCCGGTCGTTTTTGTCCTGGTTGTTTTTGTCCGGTCGTTTTTGTCCGGTCGTTTTTTGTCCTGGTTGTTTTTGTCCTGGTTGTTTTTGTCCTGGTTGTTTTTGTCCGGTTGTTTTTGTCCTGGTCGTTTTTGTCCGGTCGTTTTTGTCCTGGTCGTTTTTGTCCGGTCGTTTTTGTCCGGTTGTTTTTGTCCTGGTTGTTTTTGTCCTGGTTGTTCGAAGAAGAAAAAAACGCTCCGGTGCGTCTGTGGGCTGCTTCGGGAGTCTCCAGGTTCTCCGGGTTTTTGGTTTAACAGACCACAGAGTTCCAAAAGAGCTGGAATGCATCCATTATATGTCCCGGTGTCCGTCCCATGAATAAACCGGATTATCGGTCGTAGCACTTGTGAGCGAGAGTTCATAGCGCAAGAACATAATATGGTGTGTCTGTAGGTCTGTCTGTCGGTGTGTCTGTAGGTCTGTCGGTGCGCAAGTTGCAGGAGGCTCTACCAGTGTTACATCACTGGCACGAGAGCATACGGGGATGGTTATCAAAACATTACAGAGAGAGACACTGACACACTGACACACACACACCCACATACACACACTCACACTCACACACACACACACACACACACACACACACACACACACACACACACAGTCACACACACTCACACTCACACACACATACACAGTCACACACACTCACACACACATACACATACACATACACACTCACACACACACACATACACACACACACATACACACTCACACACACACACATACACATACACACTCACACATACACACTCACACACACACACACATCATAACATTATAACATTATAACATCATAACATTATAACATCATAACATCAAAACATTATAACATCATAACATTATAACATCATAACATTATAACATTATAACATCATAACACCGTAACATCATAACATTATATCATAACATTATAACATTATAACATCATAACATCATAACATCATACCATTATAACATCATAACATCATAATATTATAACATCATAACACCGTAACATCATAACATCATAACATTATAACATTATAACATCATAACATTATAACATCATAACATTATAACATCATAACATTATAACATCATAACATCATAATATTATAACATCATAACATCATAACATCATAATATTATAACACCATAACATTATAACATCATAGCATCATAACATCATAACATTATATCATAACATTATAACATTATAACATCATAACATCATAACATCATAACATTATAACATCATAACACCATAACATTATAACATCATAACATTATAACATTATAACATTATAACATCATAACATCATAACATTATAACATCATAACATTATAACATTATAACATCATAATATTATAACATCAAAACATCATAACATTATAACATTATAACATCATAACATTATAACATTATAACATCATAACATTATAACATTATAACATCATAACACCATAACATTATAACATCATAACATCATAACATTATAACATTATAACATCATAACATTATAACATCATAACAGTATAACATTATAACATCATAACATCATAACATTATAACATCATAACATCATAACAGTATAACATTATAACATCATAACATCATAACATCATAACATAATAACATCATAACATTATAACATCATAACATTATAACATTATAACATTATAACATCATAACATCATAACATTATAACATCATAACATTATAACATCATAATATTATAACATCAAAACATCATAACATTATAACATTATAACATCATAACATTATAACATTATAACATCATAACACCATAACATTATAACATCATAACATCATAACATTATAACATTATAACATTATAACATCATAACAGTATAACATTATAACATCATAACATCATAACATTATAACATCATAACATCATAACAGTATAACATTATAACATCATAACATCATAACATCATAACATAATAACATCATAACATTATAACATCATAACATTATAACATTATAACATCATAACATTATAACATTATAACATCATAACATCATAACATTATAACATTATAACATCATAATATTATAACATCAAAACATCATAACATTATAACATTATAACATCATAACATTATAACATCATAACATTATAACATCATAATATTATAACATCAAAACATCATAACATTATAACATTATAACATCATAACATTATAACATTATAACATTATAACATCATAACATTATAACATCATAATATTATAACATTATAACATCATAATATTGTAACATCAAAACATCATAACATTATAACATTATAACATCATAACATCATAACATTATAACATCATAACATTATAACATTATAACATCATAACATTATAACATTATAACATCATAACATTATAACATCATAATATTATAACATTATAACATCATAATATTGTAACATCAAAACATCATAACATTATAACATTATAACATCATAACATCATAACATTATAACATTATAACATCATAACATTATAACATTATAACATCATAACATTATAACATCATAACATTATAACATTATAACATCAAAACATCATAACATTATAACATCATAACATTATAACATCATAACATCATAACATTATAACATCATAATATTATAACATCAAAACATCATAACATTATAACATCATAACATTATAACATCATAACATCATAACATTATAACATTATAACATCATAACATCATAACATTATAACATCATAATATTATAACATTATAACATTATAACATCATAACATTATAACATCATAACATTATAACATTATAACATCATAACATTATAACATCATAACATTATAACATCATAACATCATAACATTATAACATTATAACATCATAATATCATAACATCAAAAGATCATAACATTATAACATCATAACATTATAACATTATAACATTATAACATCATAATATTATAACATTATAACATCATAACATTATAACATTAACATCATAACATTATAACATCATAACATTATAACATTATAACATTATAACATCATAACATTATAACATTATAACATCATAACATTATAACATTAACATCATAACATTATAACATCATAACATTATAACATTATAACATCATAACATCATAACATTATAACATTATAACATCATAACATTATAACATTATAACATCATAACATCATAATATTATAACATTATAACATCATAACATCATAACATTATAACATTATAACATCATAACATTATAACATTATAACATCATAATATCATAATATTATAACATTATAATATCATAACATTATAACATCATAACATCATAACATTATAACATCATAATATTATAACATCATAACATCATAATATCATAACATTATAACATCATAACATTATAACATCATAACATCATAACATCATAATATTATAACATCATAACATCATAATATTATAACATTATAACATCATAATATTATAACATTATAACATCATAACATCATAATATTATAACATCATAACATTATAACATCATAATATCATAACATTATAACATCATAACATCATAACATTATAACATCATAACATCATAACATCATAATATCATAACATCATAACATCATAATATTATAACATTATAACATCATAACATTATAACATCATAACATTATAACATCATAATATTATAACATCATAACATCATAATATCATAACATTATAACATCATAACATTATAACATCATAACATCACAACATCACAACATCACAACATTATAACATTATAACATTATAACATCATAACATCACAACATCACAACATTATAACATCACAACATTACAACATCACAACATTACAACATTATAACATTACAACATTACAATATTATAACTTTATATATGCTGGTTAGAGGGTAGGGAGTTTAGAGGGTTGAAGATTTGTTGTTTAGAGGGTAGGAGATGTGCTGTTTAGAGTGTAGGGGGTATAGAGGGTTGGAGATGTGCTGTTTAGAGGGTAGGTGATGTGCTTTTTCAGAGGGTAGGAGATGTGCTGTTTAGAGGGTAGGGGCTGTGCTGTTTAGAGGGTAGGAGATGTGCTGTTTAGAGGGTAGGAGATGTGCTGTTTAGAGGGTAGAAGGTGTGCTGTTTAGAGGGTAGGAAATTCGCTGCTTAGAGGGTAGGTGGTGTGCTGTTTAGAGGGTAGGTGATGTGCTGTTTAGAGGGTAGGTGATGTGTTGTTTAGAGGGTAGGGTATGTGCTGTTTAGAGGGTAGGTGGTGTGCTGTTTAGAGGGTAGGAGATGTGCTGTTTAGAGGGTAGAAGGGTGTGTTGCGTGGCTCAGTTGGTCCTGTGTGCTTTATTTATTTGTTTATACATAATATATGCAATAACTACTGTAAGTTGTTTCCTATACAAGGGTCTGCTAAATGGCATTAGTAAGTGCCTAGCCTAGTTGCCTACAGGTCGATAGGTAATCATGGAGCAACTGTCTTTGCCCATGCTGTAGCACTATAGGTTGAACACAGTCCCTACCACATGGAGGCGGTGCTGTACTGGAAGCTGCTGTGGTCGTGAACAAGTCCAATCTCCCTTTCTCTTCTCATGGCTCTTTCTTCCTTCCTACCACTCTCCCTCCCTCCATCCATCTCTCTCTCTCCCTCCCTCCAATTACATTTTTCAATTTCAATATAAGGGGGTTTACTGGCATGGGGAAAGATATGTCTACATTGCCAAAGCAAGTGAAATAGATAATAAACAAAAGTGAAATAAACAATAAAAAAAAAAAATGAACAGTAAACATTACACTCACAGAAGTTCCAAAATAATAAGAGACATTTCACATGTCATGTTATATGCAAATAGTTAATGTTTCTTAGCCAATGATCTGCGGAGGGAGTTCTTCTGTTCCACAACTCGCCACGCTCCAATCAGCCGCACGCAGCGACAGACAGCTGGAGGGACCGAACACAGACACCTCCCTCCCTCCTCTCCTCCCTCCCTCCCCTCCTCATCCCACTCTCCTCGTCTCCCCACCGCGAGCGCCCCGGGAGGAGCCCGGCCCCGTTATACCTTTGCGTGCTCCCTCCTCCCCTCCCGTCACTCACTGCGCGTCTTTGAGGACGCACGCAGGCACAGCGCGCCTTATCAGTCTGCCCTCCCTCCCTCCTTCCTTCCCTCCCTCCCTCCTTCCCTCCGCCATCATTCATTATTATCCCCCTTTTTTCCTACCCGCCTCACAGGTCGCCATAACCTGCTCGAGACTTTTACCCGTTTCCGCCGTTTGGTTTTTAACCCCACGGGTAACGTTTACCGAAGGGAGGCAGATCAGTGTGTCGGTGCCCCCCTCCCTCCTGTCTACCTGCTGCGAGCCACCAGACAGAGACAGACATGCTCCACGGTGGGTGCTCGCGCCTCCCGCCTCCTTTCCCCTCCGGGAGTCGGTGAGTAGGTAACAGCGTCCATCTTCTTTCTCCCGTTGCATCCGTCGGCTGCTGCATGCTGTCTTCCTTTACGGTGCCGTAGACCTACAGGACGGAGAGGGAGAGAGATACCGGGGGGGTTTGCTCGTGGGGAGGTTCAATTTCCACAGCTGGTGACCTTCCGCCGCTCGCGCCGCCGGCTGTCTGACCAGATAATTAGTTATAGCCCTGGGGCAACGGGACACACACACACACACACACACACACACACACACACACACACACACACACACACACACACACACACACACACACAAAGTGTCATATGGATTGATTATACGATTGAATATAAGGTTGCTGCTACTACTATTTAATTTTTATACAATTTAGGGGGATGTATGGACACACCTTCGGGGTCTGTCGCTGATGATAACAGAACATCAAATATTGATCCTAAACACACACTCTGGGTTTGGTGCAGGGGGTGTTATTTGAGTGTTGTGAGGAGAACATTACTGTAACATATCAGATTTGTCCATTAGAGAGAGGGGAATGGAGAGGGAGGGAGGGAGATAGAGAGGGGGTTGAGGGTGAGAGGGGAGGGAGAGGGGAGGGAGAGGGTAGGGGGTGCGGTAGAGAGGGGAAGTAGAGAGGGAGAGTGGGAGGTAGAGAGCGATTGAGTGGGAGGTAGAGAGGGGGAGGGAGAGAGAGAGGGAGAGAGGGAGGTAGAGAGGGGGAGAGAGGGGGAGGGAGAGTGGGAGAGAGAGGGAGGTAGAGAGGGGGAGGAAGAGAGGGAGGTAGAGAGGGGAGGGAGAGAGAGAGGGAGGTAGAGAGAGGGAGGTAGAGAGAGGGAGGTAGAGAGGGGGTAGAGGACAGTGAAATAGTACTGAAACAAGAGACCCTGAGAGATGGGTTGGGGAGAAACTGTATTTTTGGGGGTCAGGGAGGAATAGAAAGAAGGAAGACGAGGTATTGGAGAGAGAGAATAGAGCTCGCCAGTTTGGAGTCTTAAAGAAACATAAACCAGCTAGCATGTTGTTCCTCTGGTGGCGTATTTTCCCTATTGGGGAAAAGAATGGGGTTTTGGATATACGCAGACAATCAGGTCTGAAGTTATCACAGGTTTAGGAGATCTAAACCGTTTTGTTCCATGAGATAATATCAGTCCATTGACCTTCATGAATTATTGAGCCTTTATATGCTTTTATGTGCTTGTTTTGATTACATACAGAGCATTCAGAAAAGTATTCAGACCCCTTGACTTTTTCCACATTTTGTTACGTTACAGCATTATTCTAAAATTGATTAAATAAATAAACATCCTCAGCAATCTACACACAAAACCCCATAATGACATCACAATACCCCATAATGACATCACAATACCCCATAATGACATCACAATACCCCATAATGACATCACAATACCCCAAAATGAAATCACAAAACCCCATAATGACTAAGCAAAAACAAGTTTTTAGAAATGTTTGCAAATGTATTAAAAATAATAAAAAACAGAAATACCTGATTTACATAAGTATTCAGTATTTGCTATGAGACTCTAAATTGAGCTCAGGTGCATCCTGTTTCCATTGATCATCCTTGAGATGTTTCTACAACTTGATTGGAGTCCACCTGTGCTAAATTCAATTGATTGGACATGATTTGGAAAGGCACACACCTGTCTATATAAGGTCCCACAGTTGACAGTGCATGTCAGAGCAAAAACCAAACCATGAGGTCGAAGGAATTGTCCGTAGAGATCCGAGACAGGATTGTGTCGAGATACAGATCTGGGGAAGGGTACCAAAACATTTCTGCAGCATTGAAGGTCCCCAAGAACAGGGTGGCCTCCATCATTCTTAAATGGAAGAAGTTTGGAACCACCAAGACTATTCCTAGAGCTGGCCGCCGGCCAAACTGAGCAATCGGGGGAGAAGGGCCTTGGTCAGGGAGGTGATGGTCACTCTGACAGACTTCCAGTTCCTCTGTGGAGATTGAAGAACCTTCCAGAAGGACAACTATCTCTGCAACACTCCACCAATCAGGCCTTTATGGTAGAGTGTCCAGACGGAAGCCACTCCTCAATAAAAGGCACATGACAGCCCGCTTGGAGTTTGCCAAAAGGCACCTAAAGGACTCTCAGACCATGAGAAACAAGATTCTCTGGTCTGATGAAACCAAGATTGAACTCTTTGGCCTGAATGCCAAGCGTCACGTCTGGAGGAAACCTGGCACCATCCCTACGGTGAAGCATGGTGGTGGCAGCATCATGCTGTGGGGATGTTTTTCAGCAGCAGGGACTGGGAGACTAGTCAGTATCGAGGGAAAGATGAACGGAGCAAAGTACAGAGAGACCCTTGATGAAAACCTGCTCCAGAGCGCTCAGGACCTCTGACTGGGACGAAGGTTCACCTTCCAACAGGACAACAACCCTAAGCACACAGCCTAGACATGGTGTGTGGTCCTCACACTCCGACTCGGGAAACCACAAGTCACTCTGACATGCTGTGTGGTCCTCACACTCCGACTCGGAAAACCATGAGTCACTCTGACATGATGTGTGGTCCTCACACTCTGATTCGGGAAACCACGAGTCACTCTGACATGGTGTGTGGTCCTCTCACTCCGACTCGGGAAACCACGAGTCACTCTGACATGGTGTGTGGTCCTCTCACTCTGACTCGGGAAACCACGAGTCACTCTGACATGGTGTGTGGTCCTTTCACTCTGACTCGGGAAACCACGAGTCACTCTGACATGGTGTGTGGTCCTTTCACTCTGACTCGGGAAACCACGAGTCACTCTGACATGGTGTGTGGTCCTCTCACTCTGACTCGGGAAACCACGAGTCACTCTGACATGGTGTGTGGTCCTCTCACTCTGACTCGGGAAACCACGAGTCACTCTGACATGGTGTGTGGTCCTCTCACTCCGACTCGGGAAACCACGCAGTGTATCAGGTTACAGGTGAAATAAGTTACGATGAACTTCACAGGGGTGGTGAATGTGCCTGGTGATGAGCTTGATGCTCCTTTCCAATAGATATCCAGGGTCTTATTCTGGTGACATGATCATTGATGTTTGACTGAAATTTGACAAATACAAATATTCTGTCTCTTATCCATAATAATCCCATCATGTAGACTAGCCTACGCGTACTGTATCTGCCAGCAGTTGGGTAGAGAGCACGTGCCAAGACCAGAGTGGACCCATTTGCTATTTAACGCAACGGTTTGTGACAGAACTAGCGGTAAAGTTGAAAATGGAATGGAAACACATTGAACATTCAAAAGAGGCGTACGTTTTGTGTCGCTACGCCACCACTCACAGATTTTTATTCTCAACAGGTCAGTTTGTTGGAAACGCCACTGGTGGGGAATGCTCATATATTTATGCAGATGTATGAATATTTGCAGGAAAATCTGTCGCAATTGGATGGAAACCTAGCTTGCAGTGGTGTAAAGTATTTAAGTAAAAATACTTTAAAGTACTACTTAAGTAGTTTTTTGGGGGGGGGTATCTGTACTTTACTTTATTATTTATATTTTTGGCAACTTTTACTTTTACTTCTCTACATTCCTAAAGAAAATAATGTACTTTTTACTCCAGACATTTTCCCTGACACCCAAAAGTACTAGATACATGTTGAATGTTTAGCGGGAAAGGAAACTGGCCCAATTCACACACTTATCAAGAGAACATCCCTGGTCGTCCCTACCGCCTCTGATCTGGCAGACTCACTAAACACAAATGCTTCGTATGCAAATGATGTCTGAGTGTCGGAGTGTGCCCCTGGCTATCCGTAAAATAATAAAACAAGAAAATGATGCCGTCTGGTTTGTTTAATATAAGGAATGTGAAACGATTTATACTTTTACTTTTGATACGTAAGTATATTTAAAAAACAAATACTTTTAGACTTTTACTCAAGTAGTATTTTACTGGGTGACTTTCTTTAATAGAAAATTAATCAAGCATCATTACTTTTACTCAAGTATAATAATTGGGTTTTTCCACCTCTGCTGAGCTTGTGGGAGAGATCGACGGAGAGGATATGGTTAGATCAAACTGAGCCTGGCATATTTCTTTCTGTATGCGTATGTTAAGTTATTCACTATTTTAAAAATGTATATTTTCTCTCTCTCCCCAGAGAGGTCTTCAAATGAGACCATAAAGGGTCATATCTTCTGTCAGACAGCAACCAGAGACTGACCGACACGACCGCAGACTGACCACGACCGCAGACTGACCACGACCGCAGACCTTCCAATCGTGTTCCCACAGTATGGTCATGTCCGGTCTGACCAGGTCCAGCGGTGTACACAACGCTCACAGCGGTCACAACCTCTCCTCAACCACAACCACGCAGGGTCACCACGGTCACCACCACGGTCAGAGCGGTGCGGTCGCCGTGGACGGCTGCGGTCTCGCTCCGGTCCTGGACTATACGGCTGAGATGGAGCGCTACCAATCCTTCGCTAACTTCTACGCTAAAAACAACGTGAATATGAACGCAGTTAACAGCATGAACTTCCCTCAGTCGGCCAAGCTCGCCCGCATCACCGCTCCTATGTTCCCCGGCGGCAGGCTCGGTGTGGGCGTGGCGGGCGTGACGCCGTGGGGTTGTCACGACAACATCAACATGAATATGAACGTCAATGCGGCGATGCTTTGGGGGCGGAAACCTCCCATGCATCAGGCCACGCCCCTAGCGCCGCCCACGACACACCCGTCGCCCTCGACAACGCACATGCAGCCCCACCGGACTGGCGGAGAGGGCAAGCAGCACGCAAGACATGGAGAACACGCCTCCTCACAGGGACAGGAAATGCATCATCATCACGGGAATAACAACTTCCAGTCCGGCTATGCTGCCGCCAATCACATGACCAAACAGGGCCATGCCCACCAGGACATGCTCAGCCTATCGAATCGCAGCAGCAGTGGCAACGGAGGAGGAGGCGGAGTCAACGGGGTCAATATGTCCAACTTCCCCGCCGGAATGTTGGGGTTACCACCCGGGGTCATCGTCATGGCGATGGGGTCGCACAATAACATTTCGGACTCCTCCCACTTCCAGATGACGACCAATCATAACCAACTGCTATCGGACTGCCACCATGCCAACCAGACAAACTCCTCCCCCTGCCCTTCGACCTCGCCGGGGATGACCTCTGGGGGTCAGGGGTCAGGAGCCTCCAAGAGGAAGAGGAAGAGGTGCGGAGTGTGTGCTCCCTGCAGAAGGCTGATTAACTGTGGGGTGTGTTCAGCCTGTAGAAACAGGAAGACAGGTCATCAGATCTGTAAGTTCAGGAAGTGTGACGAACTGAAGAAGAAGGCGGGGAGTATACAGCTAGAGGTAGGAGACAAACACACACACACAGACACACACACACAGACACAGACACACACACACACACACAGATTCTATGTTCAGATTCTCTACCCTTCTCCTGAAGTCTGCATTCATAGACTCCAATCATGGATTTAAAGGAATGGACTGGTGTGAGGAATATCGTGGAAACTCCCTCCAGCTGTCCTTGCACCAATCCAATGCTTTAAAATGCATGAGGGGTTAGTGAACGAGTGCACACTTCAGGATAGGGGTAGAGAACCAGAATACAGCCACACCCTATTCCATCCCTGGCCCTTACCACGTAGGCCAGGGGTGGCAAACTCATTCGGTCTTCAACGAGGTTACGGAAAATGTGTTATATTTTCTCAACGTCAAAATTTGCCAAAAATAGTTTTAGGAATTATCGACACTATCGGTCAGCCGAATCATCAGCCGTTTCATCCCGTTGTAGAGTCCATTTTACAGCAGAATGCCCGTGTTACTGTAGAGTCCATTTTACAGCAGAATGGCCGTGTTACTGTAGAGTCCATTTTACAGCAGAATGCCCGTGTTACTGTAGAGTCCATTTTACAGCAGAATGGCCGTGTTACTGTAGAGTCCATTTTACAGCAGAATGCCCGTGTTACTGTAGAGTCCATTTTACAGCAGAATGCCCGTGTTACTGTAGAGTCCATTTTACAGCAGAATGGCCGTGTTACTGTAGAGTCCATTTTACAGCAGAATGGCCGTGTTACTGTAGAGTCCATTTTACAGCAGAATGGCCGTGTTACTGTAGAGTCCATTTTACAGCAGAATGCCGTGTTACTGTAGAGTCCATTTTACAGCAGAATGGCCGTGTTACTGTAGAGTCCATTTTACAGCAGAATGGCCGTGTTACTGTAGAGTCCATTTTACAGCAGAATGGCCGTGTTACTGTAGAGTCCATTTTACAGCAGAATGGCGTGTTACTGTAGAGTCCATTTTACAGCAGAATGGCCGTGTTACTGTAGAGTCCATTTTACAGCAGAATGGCCGTGTTACTGTAGAGTCCATTTTACAGCAGAATGCCGTGTTACTGTAGAGTCCATTTTACAGCAGAATGCCCGTGTTACTGTAGAGTCCATTTTACAGCAGAATGGCAGTGTTACTGTAGAGTCCATTTTACAGCAGAATGGCGTGTTACTGTAGAGTCCATTTTACAGCAGAATGCCGTGTTACTGTAGAGTCCATTTTACAGCAGAATGGCGTGTTACTGTAGAGTCCATTTTACAGCAGAATGGCCGTGTTACTGTAGAGTCCATTTTACAGCAGAATGCCCGTGTTACTGTAGAGTCCATTTTACAGCAGAATGCCGTGTTACTGTAGAGTCCATTTTACAGCAGAATGCCCGTGTTACTGTAGAGTCCATTTTACAGCAGAATGGCCGTGTTACTGTAGAGTCCATTTTACAGCAGAATGGCGTGTTACTGTAGAGTCCATTTACAGCAGAATGGCAGTGTTACTGTAGAGTCCATTTTACAGCAGAATGGCCGTGTTACTGTAGAGTCCATTTTACAGCAGAATGGCCGTGTTACTGTAGAGTCCATTTTACAGCAGAATGCCCGTGTTACTGTAGAGTCCATTTTACAGCAGAATGGCCGTGTTACTGTAGAGTCCATTTTACAGCAGAATGGCCGTGTTACTGTAGAGTCCATTTTACAGCAGAATGGCGTGTTACTGTAGAGTCCATTTTACAGCAGAATGGCCGTGTTACTGTAGAGTCCATTTTACAGCAGAATGCCCGTGTTACTGTAGAGTCCATTTTACAGCAGAATGGCCGTGTTACTGTAGAGTCCATTTTACAGCAGAATGCCCGTGTTACTGTAGAGTCCATTTTACAGCAGAATGCCCGTGTTACTGTAGAGTCCATTTTACAGCAGAATGGCCGTGTTACTGTAGAGTCCATTTTACAGCAGAATGGCCGTGTTACTGTAGAGTCCATTTTACAGCAGAATGCCCGTGTTACTGTAGAGTCCATTTTACAGCAGAATGGCCGTGTTACTGTAGAGTCCATTTTACAGCAGAATGCCCGTGTTACTGTAGAGTCCACACAGAAACATTTGGTTTTAACGGTTATGGTGGTTATCCTATTTTGAGGACGGTCTTCGTTCACGTTGGGCTTTAATGGGCTTGATGTTGGACATCCCTGACCTGTGTATATTTGAGAGGATTGGATAGGTATAACGTAGTTTATCACATCTCTCTGTAACATAAAGGATAGGTATAAATCTCTCTCTCTCCCCCTCCATATCTCTCTCTCCCCCTCCATCTCTCTCTCTCTCTCCCCCTTCCCTCCATCTCTCTCTCTCCCCCTCCATCTCTCTCTCTCTCCATCTTTCTCTCTCCCCCTCCATCTCTCTCTCCCCCTCCATCTCTCTCTCTCTCCCTTCCATCTCTCTCTCTCTCTCCATCTTTCTCTCTCCCCCTCCATCTCTCTCTCCCCCTCCATCTCTCTCTCTCTCTCCCCTTCCATCTCTCTCTCTCTCCCCTCCCTCCATCTCTCTCTCCCTCCATCTCTCTCTCTCCCCCTCCATCTCTCTCTCTCTCCCCCTCCATCTCTCTCTCTTTCCCTCTCCATCTCTCTCCTTCTCTCTATCTCTCTCCCCCTCCATCTCTCTCTCTCTCTCCCCTTCCATCTCTCTCTCTCTCCCCCTTCCCTCCATCTCTCTCTCCCCCTCCATCTCTCTCTCTCTCCATCCATCTCTCTCTTTCTCCCCTCCATCTCTCTCTCTCTCTCCCCTCCTCCATCTCTCTCTCTCCCCCTCCATCTCTCTCTCTCTCTCCTTCCATCTCTCTCTCTCTCTCCCCCTCCATCTCTCTCTCTCTCTCTCTCTCCTTCCATCTCTCTCTCTCCCCTCCATCTCTCTCTCTCCCCTTCCATCTCTCTCTCTCCCCCTCCATCTCTCTCCTTCTCTCTATCTCTCTCTCCCCTCCATCTCTCTCTCTCCCCTCCATCTCTCTCCTTCTCTCTATTGCTATCTCTCTCCCCTCCATCTCTCTCTCTCCCCTTCCATCTCTCTCTCTCTCTCTCCCCCTCCATCTCTCTCTCCCCCTCCATCTCTCTCTCCCCCTCCCCTCCATCTCTCTCCTCGCTATCTCTCTCTCTCTCTCTGGGTTATTCAACTCTCCCCACACTGCTCTGCCAGCTCCAATTAACTGTAATTACCAGTATGTGTGTGAGCGTGTGTGTGTGTGTCACCTCAGGTTTTCAGGTCCCTTTAGGGAACCAGTGCTCTCCACCAGCTGCTCTCAGTTCTGTTAGAGAGGTAACCTCCACGGCACACTATGCATCACACATTATCACACTGTCTCTCACGCACACACACACACACACACACACGCACACGCACACACACACACACCCTGTAATTAGATGCAGAGCGTATCAGACTGATAGATGGTGGTGTGAACTGAGGTCTGCAGTGATAATACAGACTAATGCAAATCAATGTAGAGGTAAAGGTGTGCTTCAACATTAGACCTCTGAGTCCTCACCACGCTGGGGGGAGAGGGGGATTTAGCACTGTTAACCTTCTAATGTAGCATCTAATGGGAGGATAGCTGGGTGTTCAGGGGCTCATTAGAATGTTCCCTTGCTGCAAGCATAGGGTCATCGCTGTTCCTCTGGGAGAGGAGGGGAGAGAGAGAGAAGGAGAATGAGAGAGGAGGGAGGAATGAGGGAGGGAGGAATGAGGGAGGGAGAGAGGAGGGAGGAATGAGGGAGGGAGGAGGGAGGAATGAGGGAGGGAGGGAGGAGGTAGAGGAGGGAGGAATGAGGGAGGGAGGAATGAGGGAGGGAGGAATGAGGGAGGGAGAGAGGAAGGAGGAATGAGGGAGGGAGAGAGGAGGGAGGAATGAGGGAGGGAGGAGGGAGGAATGAGGGAGGGAGGAATGAGGGAGGATGGAGGGAGGAATGAGGGAGGGAGGGAGGAATGAGGGAGGATGGAGGGAGGAATGAGAGAGGGAGGGAGGAATGAGGGAGGGAGAGAGGAGGGAGGAATGAGGGAGGGAGGAATGAGGGAGGGAGGATGGAGGGAGGAATGAGGGAGGGAGGATGGAGGGAGGAATGAGAGAGGGAGGGAGGAATGAGAGAGAGAGAATGGAGGGATGAGAGGGATTCCCACTGGTCAGTATTCTAACAGTGTGTTTCCTGTCTCTATTCCCACTGGTCAGTATTCTAACAGTGTGTTTCCTGTCTCTATTCCCACTGGTCAGTATTCTAACAGTGTGTTTCCTGTCTCTATTCCCACTGGTCAGTATTCTAACAGTGTGTTTCCTGTCTCTATTCCCACTGGTCAGTATTCTAACAGTGTGTTTCCTGTCTCTATTCCCACTGGTCAGTATTCTAACAGTGTGTTTCCTGTCTCTATTCCCACTGGTCAGTATTCTAACAGTGTGTTTCCAGTCTCTATTCCCACTGGTCAGTATTCTAACAGTGTGTTTCCTGTCTCTATTCCCACTGGTCAGTATTCTAACAGTGTGTTTCCTGTCTCTATACCCACTGGTCAGTATTCTAACAGTGTGTTTCCTGTCTCTATTCCCACTGGTCAGTATTCTAACAGTGTGTTTCCAGTCTCTATTCCCACTGGTCAGTATTCTAACAGTGTGTTTCCTGTCTCTATTCCCACTGGTCAGTATTCTAACAGTGTGTTTCCTGTCTCTATTCCCACTGGTCAGTATTCTAACAGTGTGTTTCCTGTCTCTATTCCCACTGGTCAGTATTCTAACAGTGTGTTTCCTGTCTCTATTCCCACTGGTCAGTATTCTAACAGTGTGTTTCCTGTCTCTATACCCACTGGTCAGTATTCTAACAGTGTGTTTCCTGTCTCTATTCCCACTGGTCAGTATTCTAACAGTGTGTTTCCAGTCTCTATTCCCACTGGTCAGTATTCTAACAGTGTGTTTCCTGTCTCTATTCCCACTGGTCAGTATTCTAACAGTGTGTTTCCTGTCTCTATTCCCACTGGTCAGTATTCTAACAGTGTGTTTCCTGTCTCTATTCCCACTGGTCAGTATTCTAACAGTGTGTTTCCTGTCTCTATTCCCACTGGTCAGTATTCTAACAGTGTGTTTCCTGTCTCTATTCCCACTGGTCAGTATTGTAACAGTGTGTTTCCTGTCTCTATTCCCACTGGTCAGTATTCTAACAGTGTGTTTCCAGTCTCTATTCCCACTGGTCAGTATTCTAACAGTGTGTTTCCTGTCTCTATTCCCACTGGTCAGTATTCTAACAGTGTGTTTCCTGTCTCTATACCCACTGGTCAGTATTCTAACAGTGTGTTTCCTGTCTCTATTCCCACTGGTCAGTATTCTAACAGTGTGTTTCCAGTCTCTATTCCCACTGGTCAGTATTCTAACAGTGTGTTTCCTGTCTCTATTCCCACTGGTCAGTATTCTAACAGTGTGTTTCCTGTCTCTATTCCCACTGGTCAGTATTCTAACAGTGTGTTTCCTGTCTCTATTCCCACTGGTCAGTATTGTAACAGTGTGTTTCCTGTCTCTATTCCCACTGGTCAGTATTGTAACAGTGTGTTTCCTGTCTCTATTCCCACTGGTCAGTATTCTAACAGTGTGTTTCCTGTCTCTATTCCCACTGGTCAGTATTCTAACAGTGTGTTTCCTGTCTCTATACCCACTGGTCAGTATTGTAACAGTGTGTTTCCTGTCTCTATTCCCACTGGTCAGTATTCTAACAGTGTGTTTCCTGTCTCTATTCCCACTGGTCAGTATTCTAACAGTGTGTTTCCTGTCTCTATTCCCACTGGTCAGTATTCTAACAGTGTGTTTCCTGTCTCTATACCCACTGGTCAGTATTGTAACAGTGTGTTTCCTGTCTCTATTCCCACTGGTCAGTATTCTAACAGTGTGTTTCCTGTCTCTATTCCCACTGGTCAGTATTCTAACAGTGTGTTTCCTGTCTCTATTCCCACTGGTCAGTATTCTAACAGTGTGTTTCCTGTCTCTATTCCCACTGGTCAGTATTCTAACAGTGTGTTTCCTGTCTCTATTCCCACTGGTCAGTATTGTAACAGTGTGTTTCCTGTCTCTATTCCCACTGGTCAGTATTCTAACAGTGTGTTTCCTGTCTCTATTCCCACTGGTCAGTATTCTAACAGTGTGTTTCCTGTCTCTATTCCCACTGGTCAGTATTCTAACAGTGTGTTTCCTGTCTCTATACCCACTGGTCAGTATTGTAACAGTGTGTTTCCTGTCTCTATTCCCACTGGTCAGTATTCTAACAGTGTGTTTCCTGTCTCTATTCCCACTGGTCAGTATTCTAACAGTGTGTTTCCTGTCTCTATACCCACTGGTCAGTATTGTAACAGTGTGTTTCCTGTCTCTATTCCCACTGGTCAGTATTCTAACAGTGTGTTTCCTGTCTCTATTCCCACTGGTCAGTATTCTAACAGTGTGTTTCCTGTCTCTATTCCCACTGGTCAGTATTCTAACAGTGTGTTTCCTGTCTCTATACCCACTGGTCAGTATTGTAACAGTGTGTTTCCTGTCTCTATTCCCACTGGTCCAGTATTCTAACAGTGTGTTTCCTGTCTCTATTCCCACTGGTCAGTATTCTAACAGTGTGTTTCCTGTCTCTATTCCCACTGGTCAGTATTCTAACAGTGTGTTTCCTGTCTCTATTCCCACTGGTCAGTATTCTAACAGCGTGTTTCCTGTCTCTATTCCCACTGGTCAGTATTCTAACAGTGTGTTTCCTGTCTCTATTCCCACTGGTCAGTATTCTTACAGTGTGTTTCCTGTCTCTATTCCCACTGGTCAGTATTCTAACAGTGTGTTTCCTGTCTCTATTCCCACTGGTCAGTATTCTTACAGTGTGTTTCCTGTCTCTATTCCCACTGGTCAGTATTCTAACAGTGTGTTTCTTTCTATTTTCAGAGCCCTCCCTCGGTGCCCAGTGGAGAAGCTTTCAGATGGTTCTTCTAGATGTCATACCAAAACCTCACTCCAATGCGGCCACAACCCTCACTCCAATGTGACCACAACCTCACTCCAATGTGACCACAACCCTCACTCCAATGTGACCACAACCTCACTCCAATGTGACCACAACCTCACTCCAATGTGACCACAACCTCACTCCAATGTGACCACAACCTCACTCCAACGTGACCACAACCCTCACTCCAATGTGACCACAACCTCACTCCAATGTGACCACAACCTCACTCCAATGTGACCACAACCCTCACTCTAATGTGACCACAACCCTCACTCTAATGTGACCACAACCCTCACTCCAATGTGACCACAACCCTCACTCCAATGTGACCACAACCCTCACTCCAATGTGACCACAACCTTCACTCCAATGTGACCACAACCCTCACTCCAAAGTGACCACAACCCTCACTCCAATGTGACCACAACCCTCACTCCAATGTGACCACAACCCTCACTCCAATGTGACCACAACCCTCACTCCAATGTGACCACAACCTCACTCCAATGTGACCAAAACCTCACTCCAATGCGGCCACAACCCTCACTCCAATGTGACCACAACCTCACTCCAATGTGACCACAACCCTCACTCCAATGTGACCACAACCTCACTCCAATGTGACCACAACCTCACTCCAATGTGACCACAACCTCACTCCAATGTGACCACAACCTCACTCCAACGTGACCACAACCCTCACTCCAATGTGACCACAACCTCACTCCAATGTGACCACAACCTCACTCCAATGTGACCACAACCCTCACTCTAATGTGACCACAACCCTCACTCTAATGTGACCACAACCCTCACTCCAATGTGACCACAACCCTCACTCCAATGTGACCACAACCCTCACTCCAATGTGACCACAACCTTCACTCCAATGTGACCACAACCCTCACTCCAAAGTGACCACAACCCTCACTCCAATGTGACCACAACCCTCACTCCAATGTGACCACAACCCTCACTCCAATGTGACCACAACCCTCACTCCAATGTGACCACAACCTCACTCCAATGTGACCACAACCTCACTCCAATGTGACCACAACCCTCACTCCAATGTGACCACAACCCTCACTCCAATGTGACCACAACCCTCACTCCAATGTGACCACAACCCTCACTCCAAAGTGACCACAACCCTCACTCCAAAGTGACCACAACCCTCACTCCAATGTGACCACAACCTCACTCCAATGTGACCACAACCTCACTCCAATGTGACCACAACCCTCACTCCAATGTGACCACAACCCTCACTCCAATGTGACCACAACCCTCACTCCAATGTGACCACAACCCTCACTCCAATGTGACCACAACCCTCACTCCAATGTGACCACAACCCTCACTCCAATGTGACCACAACCTCACTCCAATGTGACCACAACCCTCACTCCAAAGTGACCACAACCCTCACTCCAAAGTGACCACAACCCTCACTCCAATGTGACCACAACCCTCACTCCAATGTGACCACAACCCTCACTCCAATGTGACCACAACCCTCACTCCAATGTGACCACAACCCTCACTCCAATGTGACCACAACCTCACTCCAATGTGACCACAACCCTCACTCCAATGTGACCACAACCCTCACTCCAATGTGACCACAACCCTCACTCCAATGTGACCACAACCCTCACTCCAATGTGACCACAACCCTCACTCCAATGTGTCCAGAACTTAATCTCAACATGACCACATTGGCACTTCTTCCCTTCCTCACTCAGACAGACGGAGCTCTTATACCTCTAAACCCGTACCCAACTTGGAGACATTACAGTCAGTGGTCCAACCACGGTTGAATAGTGCGGTCCAACCACGGTTTAATAGTGCGGTCCAACCACGGTTTAATAGTGCGGTCCAACCACGGTTTAATAGTGCGGTCCAACCACGGTTTAATAGTGCGGTCCAACCACGGTTTAATAGTGCTGTCCAACCACGGTTGAATAGTGGGGTCCAACCATGGTTTAACTACTACTACTATACTACAGTGGACTACACCACGACTACTACTATACTACAGTGGACTACACCACTACTACTGCTACTACTACTACTACTACTGCTACTACTACTACCGCCTACCATTGCTACCACTACCACCACCACTACTACCGCTATTACCACTACCGCCTACCTACCACCACCTGCTACCACCATTACCACCGATACCACTACCACCATACCACCTACCACCGCTACTACCACTGCCACTACCACCTGCCACCTGCCACTACCACCACTACCACTGCCACCGCTACCACCACCACTGCCACTACAACCACCACCTGCCACTGCCACTGCCACTACCATACCACTACCACCACCACCACCACTACCATACTACTACTACTACCACCTGCTACTACCACCACCACCACCATACCACTACTACTACTACCACCTACTACCACCTACCATACTACTACTACTACTACTACTACTACTACTACTACTACTACTACTACTACTACTACTACTACTACCACCACTACTACTACCACTACTACTATACTACTACTACTACTACTATACTACTACTATACTACTACTACCACCACCACCACCACCACCAGGACTTCTCCCTATGTGGAACTCTGTTTCTTTATTGCCTCACCTCCAGACCGTTGTTCAACTCTGGGCTGACCAGGTCTAAAAACCAGGACATTACCAGGGCGAACCGTTGGACCATCGTTTAACTCCGTGGATGATGTTATCATGGATTATAACAAGGGTTATTCTGGGAACTCTAAAGACAGGTATAACTGGCAAAGGAACAGAACTTTAGAACTCAAGAAGGTTCCGCTCGTTTACTCATGTTCCAAAAGGAGTACAACTACAAAGCTGTCTGGAATCATCACATGATATTCCAGAAACAATTTTGTGTGCATCCCAAACAGCACCCTATTCCCTATAAAGCGCACTACTTTTGAATTTTGCATATAGTGCATTACTCTGAAAGGAGTACACTATATAGGGAATAATAGGGTGCCATTTGGGACCCTTTTCGTTGAATAAGCCCCTCCTCTCTAAATTGTCTGGGACCCTTTTTGTTGAATAAGCTCCTCCTCTCTAAACTGTCTGGGACCCTTTTTGGATAAGCCCCTCCTCTCTAAACTGTCTGGGACCCTTTTTGAATAAGCCCCTCCTCTCTAAGCTGGGACCCTTTTCATTGAATAAGCCCCTCCCCTCTAAACTGTGTGGGACCCTTTTCATTGAATAAGCCCCTCCTCTCTAAATTGTCTGGGACCCTTTTCATTGAATAAGCCCCTCCTCTCTAAACTGTCTGGGACCCTTTTCATTGAATAAGCCCCTCCTCTCTAAACTGTCTGGGACCCTTTTCATTGAATAAGCCCCTCCTCTCTAAACTGTCTGGGACCCTTTTCATTGAATAAGCCCCTCCTCTCTAAACTGTCTGGGACCCTTTTCATTGAATAAGCCCCTCCTCTCTACCTGGCTGGGACCCTTTTCATTGAATAAGCCCCTCCTCTCTAATTGTCGCATGGATAATAACGTGTTTTGGTTTTTGAAAGGTTCCAAAACGTTTGTATATTAACGTTGTGATTCCTCCATGTGTCGAGTAATAAAAAAGTTTGAAATAACCTGTGTGTGTGTGTTTTGGGGGCGGGCGGTGTACACATGTGTTTGTGAATATGTACTGTTATAACACAAAATGAGCTGGATAGGTATTTTACATATCAGTTAACCACATCATATGTTATAGCAATCTGTCAGTCGATGACGTGGCACATGTCACGCCTACTCCTGCTCCTCCGGTGCTCGACGTCGTTGGTCTACTATACACTGGTCCTGGCAACCATCGTTACGCACACCTGGACTTCATCACCATCCTGTTTACTCTCCCTTCAGAGATGTTCCATTGGGTTCAGGTCCGGGCTCTGGCTGGGCCACTCATGGACATTCAGAGACTTGTCCCGAAGCCACTCATACGTTGTCTAGGCTGTGTGCTTAGGGTTGTTGTCCTGTTGGAAGGTGAACCTTCGCCCCAGTCTGAGGTCCTGAGCACTCTGGAGCAGGTTTTCATCAAGGATCTCTCTGTACTTTTCTCCGTTCATCTTTCCCTCGATTCTGCCGTGAAAAACTTCTCCACAGCATGATGCTGCCACCACCATGCTTCACCGTAGGGATGGTGCCAGGTTTCACCAGAAGCTTGGCATTCAGGCCAAAGAGTTCAATCTTGGTTTCATCAGACCAGAGAATCTTGTTTCTCATGGTCTGAGAATCCTTTAGGTGACTTTTGGCAAACTCTAAGCGGGCTGTCATGTGCCTTTTACTGTGTAGTGGCTTCTGTTTGGCCACTACCATAAAGGCCTGATTGGTGGAGTGCTGCAGAGATGGTTGTCCTCCTGGAAGGTTCTCCCACCTCCACAGAGGAACTCTGGAGCTCTCAGAGTGACCATCAGGTTCTTTGCCACCTGCATAACCAAGGCTCTTCTCCCCTGATTGATCAGTTTGGCCGGGCGGCCAGCTCTAGGAAGAGTCTTGGTGGTTCTAAACTTCTTCCATTTAAGAATGATGGAGGCCCCTGTGTTCTTGGGGACCTTCAATGCTGCAGAACGTTTTGGGTAGAATTCCCCAGATTAGTGCCTCGACAAAATCCTGTCTCTGAGCTCATGAGTTGGTTTTTGCTCTGACATGCACTGTCAACTGTGGGACCTTATATAGACAGGTGTGTGCCTTTTACAAATCATGTCCAATCAAGTGAATTTACCACAGGTGGACTCCAATCAGGTTGTAGAAACATCTCAAGGATGCTCAAGGAGCTCAATTTAAAGTCTCATAGCAAAGGGTCTGAATAGTCATGTTAATAAGGTATTTCTCTTTTTTTATTGTAATAAATTTGCAAACATTTCTGTTTTTGCTTTGTCATTATGGGGTATTGTGTGTAGTTTGATGAGGAATTGTTTGTATTATTATGAAGGAGGGTTCTATCCAGATCAGTTGGGTGAAGGAGGGTTCTATCCAGACCAGTTGGGTGAAGGAGGGTTCTATCCAGACCAGTTGGGTGAAAAAGGGTTCTATTTCAGACCAGTTGGGTGAAGGAGGGTTCTATCCAGATCAGTTGGGTGAAGGAGGGTTCTATCCAGATCAGTTGGGTGAAGGAGGGTTCTATCCAGATCAGTTGGGTGAAGGAGGGTTCTATCCAGACCAGTTGGGTGAAGGAGGGTTCTATCCAGATCAGTTGGGTGAAAAAGGGTTCTAATCCAGACCAGTTGGGTGAAGGAGGGTTCTATCCAGATCAGTTGGGTGAAGGAGGGTTCTATCCAGATCAGTTGGGTGAAGGAGGGTTCTATCCAGACCAGTTGGGTGAAAAAGGGTTCTAATCCAGACCAGTTGGGTGAAGGAGGGTTCTATCCAGATCAGTTGGGTGAAGGAGGGTTCTATCCAGATCAGTTGGGTGAAGGAGGGTTCTATCCAGATCAGTTGGGTGAAGGAGGGTTCTATCCAGATCAGTTGGGTGAAGGAGGGTTCTATCCAGACCAGTTGGGTGAAGGAGGGTTCTATCCAGATCAGTTGGGTGAAAAAGGGTTCTAATCCAGACCAGTTGGGTGAAGGAGGGTTCTATCCAGACCAGTTGGGTGAAGGAGGGTTCTAATCCAGACCAGTTGGGTGAAGGAGGGTTCTATCCAGAAGAGACAGTAGTTTTAAGTTTGATCCGGCTCTGATCATAGGGGAAAAGAAAACATAATTCATTATTTAGACTACTGATCTAGTGCAACATTTGGTCTTTATCCAAGGATTCTAAAATGGACATTTTACCAAGTACCTAGTTGGGTTAATAACATTTTTGAGGCAGACATGGACAAACCTATGTGGGCTACAACATTGTTCCCTATGGCTGCGTTTACACAAGCAGCCCAATTCTAATAATTGTTTCCACTAAATTGGTCTTTTGACCAATCGGATCAGCTCTTTTGCCAATAAATTGGGTAAAAGGTCAAAATTGGGCTGCAGTTGACATGAAGTAACCATTTCCGCTGATATAAATCATTATTTATTTCATTTGAAAAGACCACTCAGAATAAATTCAAGACTATGTCATTTCAATTTTTCTGGTCAGTCTGTAACAAACCGAGTTAGCCAACTCAGTAATTTAACACGGTATCCGAGTCTGCAGCCAGACAGCAGCAGAAAATACCATAAACGGATTAGCTAGCTACAAAAAAACACGGAACAAACATGACATTTAGTCAGTTCACTTACCGGTCGAATCACTCGGTCGAATTTCCAGCTCCCGTAGTCTTGCATGGACATGATGTAGCGACAATCCCAAGGTTTATACTGTACAATCCCAAGGTTTATACTGTACAATCTATGGTTTAGGGCCTGAATTTGAACCCCCCCCCCCATTTAAAAATGGGACAGCACGCACTAGACACTAGGCTTTTCAGGCAAACAAAAAAAAAGTTGACGATTTGAATCTGCTAGTTCACTCAGCATATTTGAAGAGGAATTTCACATGCATTATAGGATATGTTCTCATTATAGGATATGTTCTCACACACACACACACACACACACACACACACACACACACACACACACACACACACACACACACACACACACACACACACACACACACACACACACACACACACACACACACACACACACACACTGAAAATGAAAATGAAAATGTTGACCACTTTATTTTAGCTTCCCCACATTTCATTTTTTTACAAGTGCATTAAAACAGTATTCAGGTGTCGATTTGGGACACTCACTATATAACCCACATGGATTTTCTCCATAGACAGGTTTTCTCATGCCCGACCCTGGGAGGTATGCCCAATAGAATCCCAGAGACAATCCCTGACCGTATTCACAGCGGATAGCCTACTTTACAACCCATTTATAAATGGTAAAGTAACCATTTGGTTACTATGTTGTAGTTTCCCCATGTGTGATCAACTCAAGTTTTACATTTAAAAATGTCAAGCAAAAGTGAAATGTCTTTTTTTCCCCCCATCAATGCAGTAATCAATAGCAATCTAGTACTGGGTCCCATAGACAGTCCCTGGCCATATTCACACCAGATAGCCCAACGTACAGCCCATTTATAAATGGTAAAGGGCCCACACTATAAACCACACAGGTTTTGTCCATGTCTGTCCCAAAATGTTAACCCACTCGGTACCACCTAAGATAACCGCGTAGAGCCCTTAATAAAAATAATGTATTTATAAAGCCCTTCTTACATCAGCTGATGTCACAGAGTGCTGTACAGAAACCCAGCCTAAAACCCCCAAACAGCAAGCAGTGCAGGTGTAGAAGCACGGTGGCTAGGAAAAACTTCCTAGAAAGGCCAGAACCTAGGAAGAAACCTAGAGAGGAACCAGGCTGTGAGGGGGAAAAACTCCCTAGAAAGGCCAAAACCTAGGAAGAAACCTAGAGAGGAACCAGGCTGTGAGGGGGAAAAACTCCCTAGAAAGGCCAGAACCTAGGAAGAAACCTAGAGAGGAACCAGGCTGTGAGGGGGAAAAACTCCCTAGAAAGGCCAAAACCTAGGAAGAAACCTAGAGAGGAACCAGGCTGTGAGGGGGAAAAACTCCCTAGAAAGGCCAAAACCTAGGAAGAAACCTAGAGAGGAACCAGGCTGTGAGGGGTGGCCAGTCCTCTTCTGGCTGTGCCGGGTGCAGATTATCTAACCAGCTGAAACCCATATGAACTCAGGTGGAGCCCACTTGGACATGTTGGCTACAGAACAAGGTGCCATGTGGGAGATAATCATTAGCGTAAAGGCCCAGTGGATGTCAGATGGACGGATTATCTTGGCAAAGGGGAAATGCTCACCAACAGGGACGTAAACACATTTGTGCACAACATTTGAGTTTATTAAGTGTGTTGTGCGGTATGGAACATTTCTGGGATATTTTATTTCAGCTCATGAAACACGGGACCAACACGTTACATGTTGTGTTTATATTTATATTTTACGAGATTGGAATAATACTGTGAAATTGTGAAAATGATAAATGTCCTTTTAGTGTAAGAGGTGTTTTGGTTGGATGGCCTGGTGAGTTTTGACCTGGTGACATAACCAATAGGAAAGAGTTCCAAACCTCTCTGCCAATAACAGCAAGTCTTCCCCTTCACTAAGAAGGTATTTTTAATAAAACGTTTTTTGGGGGACCATTTTAATTGAAAACAATCACAGTAAGGTACGTAATTGTTACCCATAAATGATTTGACAGCTCTGCATTGGATCTGGGTTGGTCTGAAATGGCACCCTATTCCCTATATATAGCACACTACCTTACCAGGGCCCTATTCACTATATATAGCACACTACCTTACCAGGGCCCTATATATAGCACACTACCTTACCAGGGCCCTATTCCCTATATATAGCACACTACCTTACCAGGGCCCTATATATAGCACACTACCTAACCAGGGCCCTATATATAGCACACTACCTTACCAGGGCCCTATATATAGCACACTACCTAACCAGGGCCCTATATATAGCACACTACCTTACCAGGGCCCTATTCCCTATATATAGCACACTACCTTACCAGGGCCCTATTCCTATATATAGCACACTACCTTACCAGGGCCCTATATATAGCACACTACCTTACCAGGGCCCTATTCCTATATATAGCACACTACCTTACCAGGGCCCTATTCCCTATATATAGCACACTACCTTACCAGGGCCCTATTCCTATATATAGCACACTACCTTACAGGGCCCTATATAGTGCACTACCTTACCAGGGCCCTATATATAGCACACTACCTTACCAGGGCCCTATTCCTATATATAGCACACTACCTTACCAGGGCCCTATATATAGCACACTACCTTACCAGGGCCCTATTCCCTATATATAGCACACTACCTTACCAGGGCCCTATATATAGCACACTACCTTACCAGGGCCCTATATATAGCACACTACCTTACCAGGGCCCTATTCCCTATATATAGCACACTACCTTACCAGGGCCCTATTCCCTATATAGCACACTACCTTACCAGGGCCCTATATATAGCACACTACCTTACCAGGGCCCTATATATAGCACACTACCTTACCAGGGCCCTATTCCCTATATATAGCACACTACCTTACCAGGGCCCTATTCCCTATATATAGCACACTACCTTACCAGGGCCCTATTCCCTATATATAGCACACTACCTTACCAGGGCCCTATTCCCTATATATAGCACACTACCTTACCAGGGCCCTATTCCCTATATATAGCACACTACCTAACCAGGGCCCTATATATAGCACACTACCTTACCAGGGCCCTATATATAGCACACTACCTTACCAGGGCCCTATATATAGCACACTACCTTACCAGGGCCCTATTCCTATATATAGCACACTACCTTACCAGGGCCCTATATATAGCACACTACCTTACCAGGGCCCTATATATAGCACACTACCTTACCAGGGCCCTATTCCCTATATATAGCACACTACCTTACCAGGGCCCTATAT
Organism: Brachymystax lenok tsinlingensis; assembly: GCA_030435695.1. NCBI lineage: Eukaryota > Metazoa > Chordata > Actinopteri > Salmoniformes > Salmonidae > Brachymystax > Brachymystax lenok. The sequence goes on from CM059798.1 coordinate 26,305,523, forward strand.
ATAGCACACTACCTTACCAGGGCCCTATTCCCTATATATAGCACACTACCTTACCTAGGGCCCTATATATAGCACACTACCTTACCAGGGCCCTATATATAGCACACTACCTTACCAGGGCCCTATTCCCTATATATAGCACACTACCTTACCAGGGCCCTATTCCCTATATATAGCACACTACCTTACCAGGCCCTATATATAGCACACTACCTTACCAGGGCCCTATTCTATATATAGCACACTACCTTACCAGGGCCCTATATATAGCACACTACCACTACCTTACAGGGCCCTCATATAGCACACTACCTTACCAGGGCCCTATTCCCTATATAGCACACACTACCTACCATATATAGCACACTACCTTACAGGACCCTATTCCCTATATATAGCACACTACCTTACCAGGCCCTATTCTATATATAGCACACTACCTTACCAGGGCCCTATATATAGCACACTACCTTACCAGGGCCCTATTCCTATATATAGCACACTACCTTACCAGGGCCCTATATATAGCACACTACCTTACCAGGGCCCTATATAGCACACTACCTTACCAGGGCCCTATTCCCTATATAGCACACTACCTTACCAGGGCCCTATTCCCTATATATAGCACACTACCTTACCAGGGCCCTATATATAGCACACTACCTTACCAGGGCCCTATATATAGCACACTACCTTACAGGGCCCTATTCCCATATATAGCACACTACCTTACCAGGGCCCTATTCCCTATATATAGCACACTACCTTACCAGGGCCCTATTCCCTATATATAGCACACTACCTTACCAGGGCCCTATATATAGCACACTACCTTACCAGGGCCCTATTCCCTATATATAGCACACTACCTTACCAGGGCCCTATTCCCTATATATAGCACACTACCTTACCAGGGCCCTATATATAGCACACTACCTTACCAGGGCCCTATTCCTATATATAGCACACTACCTTACCAGGGCCCTATATATAGCACACTACCTTACCAGGGCCCTATTCCCTATATATAGCACACTACCTTACCAGGGCCCTATTCCCTATATATAGCACACTACCTTACCAGGGCCCTATTCCTATATATAGCACACTACCTTACCAGGGCCCTATTCCCTATATATAGCACACTACCTTACCAGGGCCCTATTCCCTATATATAGCACACTACCTTACCAGGGCCCTATTCCTATATAGCACACTACCTTACCAGGGCCCTATATATAGCACACTACCTTACCAGGGCCCTATATATAGCACACTACCTTACCAGGGCCCTATATATAGCACACTACCTTACCAGGGCCCTATTCCCTATATATAGCACACTACCTTACCAGGGCCCTATTCCCTATATATAGCACACTACCTTACCAGGGCCCTATATATAGCACACTACCTTACCAGGGCCCTATATATAGCACACTACCTTACCAGGGCCCTATTCCCTATATATAGCACACTACCTTACCAGGGCCCTATATATAGCACACTACCTTACCAGGGCCCTATTCCCTATATATAGCACACTACCTTACCAGGGCCCTATATATAGCACACTACCTTACCAGGGCCCTATTCCCTATATATAGCACACTACCTTACCAGGGCCCTATTCCCTATATATAGCACACTACCTTACCAGGGCCCTATATATAGCACACTACCTTACCAGGGCCCTATATATAGCACACTACCTTACAGGGCCCTATTCCCTATATATAGCACACTACCTTACCAGGGCCCTATTCCCTATATATAGCACACTACCTTACCAGGGCCCTATATATAGCACACTACCTTACCAGGGCCCTATATATAGCACACTACCTTACCAGGGCCCTATATATAGCACACTACCTTACCAGGGCCCTATATATAGCACACTACCTTACCAGGGCCCTATTCCCTATATATAGCACACTACCTTACAGGGCCCTATTCCCTATATATAGCACACTACCTTACCAGGGCCCTATATATAGCACACTACCTTACCAGGGCCCTATTCCCTATATATAGCACACTACCTTACAAGGGCCCTATTCCCTATATATAGCACACTACCTTACAGGGCCCTATATATAGCACACTACCTTACCAGGGCCCTATATATAGCACACTACCTTACCAGGGCCCTATATATAGCACACTACCTTACCAGGGCCTATTCCCTATATATAGCACACTACCTTACAGGGCCCTATATATAGCACACTACCTTACCAGGGCCCTATATATAGCACACTACCTTACCAGGGCCCTATATATAGCACACTACCTTACCAGGGCCCTATATATAGCACACTACCTTACCAGGGCCCTATATATAGCACACTAACTTACCAGGGCCCTATATATAGCGCACTACCTTACCAGGGCCCTATTCCCTATATATAGCACACTACCTTACCAGGGCCCTATATATAGCACACTACCTTACCAGGGCCCTATATATAGCACACTACCTTACAGGGCCCTATATATAGCACACTACCTTACCAGGGCCCTATATATAGCACACTACCTTACCAGGGCCCTATTCCCTATATATAGCACACTACCTTACCAGGGCCCTATTCCCTATATATAGCACACTACCTTACCAGGGCCCTATATATAGCACACTACCTTACCAGGGCCCTATATATAGCGCACTACCTTACCAGGGCCCTATTCCCTATATATAGCACACTACCTTACCAGGGCCCTATATATAGCACACTACCTTACCAGGGCCCTATTCCCTATATATAGCACACTACCTTACCAGGGCCCTATTCCCTATATATAGCACACTACCTTACCAGGGCCCTATTCCCTATATATAGCACACTACCTTACCAGGGCCCTATATATAGCACACTACCTTACCAGGGCCCTATTCCTATATATAGCACACTACCTTACCAGGGCCCTATATATAGCACACTACCTTACCAGGGCCCTATATATAGCACACTACCTTACCAGGGCCCTATTCCCTATATATAGCACACTACCTTACCAGGGCCCTATTCCCTATATATAGCACACTACCTGACCAGGGCCCTATATATAGCACACTACCTTACCAGGGCCCTATATATAGCACACTACCTTACCAGGGCCCTATATATAGCACACTACCTTACCAGGGCCCTATTCCCTATATATAGCACACTACCTTACAGGGCCCTATTCCCTATATATAGCACACTACACTACCTTACCAGGGCCCTATATATAGCACACTACCTTACCAGGGCCCTATATATAGCACACTACCTTACCAGGGCCCTATATATATAGCACACTACCTTACCAGGGCCCTATATATAGCACACTACCTTACCAGGGCCCTATATATAGCACACTACCTTACCAGGGCCCTATTCCCTATATATAGCACACTACCTTACCAGGGCCCTATATATAGCACACTACCTTACCAGGGCCCTATTCTATATATAGCACACTACCTTACCAGGGCCCTATTCCTATATATAGCACACTACCTTACCAGGGCCCTATTCCCTATATATAGCACACTACCTTACCAGGGCCCTATTCCCTATATATAGCACACTACCTTACCAGGGCCCTATTCCCTATATATAGCACACTACCTTACCAGGGCCCTATATATAGCACACTACCTTACCAGGGCCCTATTCCCTATATATAGCACACTACCTTACCAGGGCCCTATTCCCTATATATAGCACACTACCTTACCAGGGCCCTATATATAGCACACTACCTTACCAGGGCCCTATATATAGCACACTACCTTACCAGGGCCCTATTCCCTATATATAGCACACTACCTTACCAGGGCCCTATTCCCTATATATAGCACACTACCTTACCAGGGCCCTATTCCCTATATATAGCACACTACCTTACCAGGGCCCTATTCCCTATATAGCACACTACCTTACCAGGGCCCTATATATAGCACACTACCTTACCAGGGCCCTATATATAGCACACTACCTTACCAGGGCCCTATATATAGCACACTACCTTACCAGGGCCCTATATATAGCACACTACCTTACCAGGGCCCTATATATAGCACACTACCTTACCAGGGCCCTATATATAGCACACTACCTTACCAGGGCCCTATTCCCTATATATAGCACACTACCTTACAGGACCTATGCCCTATATATAGCGCACTACCTTACCAGGGCCCTATATATAGCACACTACCTTACCAGGGCCCTATATATAGCACACTACCTTACCAGGGCCCTATTCCCTATATATAGCACACTACCTTACCAGGGCCCTATTCCCTATATATAGCGCACTACCTTACAGGGCCCTATATATAGCACACTACCTTACCAGGGCCCTATTCCCTATATATAGCTCACTACCTTACCAGGGCCCTATTCCCTATATATAGCACACTACCTTACCAGGGCCCTATTCCCTATATATAGCACACTACCTTACCAGGCCCTATTCCCTATATATAGCACTACCTTACCAGGGCCCTATTCCCTATATATAGCACACTACCTTACCAGGGCCCTATATATAGCACACTACCTTACAGGGCCCTATATATAGCACACTACCTTACCAGGGCCCTATATATAGCACACTACCTTACCAGGGCCCTATTCCTATATATAGCACACTACCTTACCAGGGCCCTATTCCTATATATAGCACACTACCTTACCAGGGCCCTATATATAGCACACTACCTTACCAGGGCCCTATATATAGCACACTACCTTACCAGGGCCCTATTCCCTATATATAGCACACTACCTTACCAGGGCCCTATTCCCTATATATAGCACACTACCTTACCAGGGCCCTATATATAGCACACTACCTTACCAGGGCCCTATTCCCTATATATAGCACACTACCTTACCAGGGCCCTATTCCCTATATATAGCACACTACCTTACCAGGGCCCTATTCACTATATATAGCACACTACCTTACCAGGGCCCTATTCCCTATATATAGCACACTACCTTACCAGGGCCCTATATATAGCACACTACCTTACCAGGGCCCTATTCACTATATATAGCACACTACCTTACCAGGGCCCTATTCACTATATATAGCACACTACCTTACCAGGGCCCTATTCCCTATATATAGCACACTACCTTACCAGGGCCCTATTCCCTATATATAGCACACTACCTTACCAGGGCCCTATTCCCTATATATAGCACACTACCTTACCAGGGCCCTATATATAGCACACTACCTTACAGGCCCTATATATAGCACACTACCTTACCAGGGCCCTATATATAGCACACTACCTTACCAGGGCCCTATATATATAGCACACTACCTTACCAGGGCCCTATATATAGCACACTACCTTACCAGGGCCCTATATATAGCACACTACCTTACCAGGGCCCTATTCCCTATATATAGCACACTACCTTACCAGGGCCCTATTCACTATATATAGCACACTACCTTACCAGGGCCCTATATATAGCACACTACCTTACCAGGGCCCTATATATAGCACACTACCTTACCAGGGCCCTATTCTATATATAGCACACTACCTTACCAGGGCCCTATTCCCTATATATAGCACACTACCTTACCAGGGCCCTATATATAGCACACTACCTTACCAGGGCCCTATATATATAGCACACTACCTTACCAGGGCCCTATATATAGCACACTACCTTACCAGGGCCCTATATATAGCACACTACCTTACCAGGGCCCTATATATAGCACACTACCTTACCAGGGCCCTATATATAGCACACTACCTTACCAGGGCCCTATTCCCTATATATAGCACACTACCTTACCAGGGCCCTATTCACTATATATAGCACACTACCTTACAAGGGCCCTATATATAGCACACTACCTTACAGGGCCCTATTCCTATATATAGCACACTACCTTACCAGGGCCCTATATATAGTGCACTACCTTACCAGGGCCCTATATAGCACACTACCTTACCAGGGCCCTATTCCCTATATATAGCACACTACCTTACCAGGGCCCTATTCCTATATATAGCACACTACCTTACCAGGGCCCTATTCCCTATATATAGCACACTACCTTACCAGGGCCCTATATATAGCACACTACCTTACCAGGGCCCTATATATATAGCACACTACCTTACCAGGGCCCTATTCCCTATATATAGTGCACACTACCTTACCAGGCCCTATTCCTATATATAGCACACTACCTTACCAGGGCCCTATTCCCTATATATAGCACACTACCTTACCAGGGCCCTATATATAGCACACTACCTTATCAGGGCCCTATTCCTATATATAGTGCACTACCTTACCAGGGCCCTATTCTATATATAGCACACTACCTTACCAGGGCCCTATTCTATATATAGCACACTACCTTACCAGGGCCCTATTCCCTATATATAGCACACTACCTTACCAGGGCCCTATTCCCTATATATAGCACACTACCTTACCAGGGCCCTATTCCCTATATATAGCACACTACCTTACCAGGGCCCTATTCTATATATAGCACACTACCTTACCAGGGCCCTATATATAGTGCACTACCTTATCAGGCCCTATTCCCTATATATAGCACACTACCTTACCAGGGCCCTATATATAGTGCACTACCTTACCAGGGCCCTATTCCCTATATATAGCACACTACCTTACCAGGGCCCTATATATAGTGCACTACCTTACCAGGGCCCTATTCCTATATATAGCACACTACCTTACCAGGGCCCTATTCCCTATATAGCACACTACCTTACCAGGGCCCTATTCCCTATATATAGCACACTACCTTACCAGGGCCCTATATATAGTGCACTACCTTATCAGGGCCCTATTCCCTATATATAGCACACTACCTTACCAGGGCCCTATTCCCTATATATAGCACACTACCTTACCAGGCCCTATATATAGTGCACTACCTTACCAGGCCCTATTCCCTATATATAGCACACTACCTTACCAGGGCCCTATTCCCTATATATAGCACACTACCTTACCAGGGCCCTATTCCCTATATATAGCACACTACCTTACCAGGGCCCTATTCCCTATATATAGCACACTACCTTACCAGGGCCCTATATATAGTGCACTACCTTATCAGGGCCCTATTCCCTATATATAGTGCACTACCTTACCAGGGCCCTATTCCCTATATATAGTGCACTACCTTATCAGGGCCCTATTCCCTATATATAGTGCACTACCTTACCAGGGCCCTATTCCCTATATATAGCACACTACCTTACCAAGGCCCTATTCCCTATATATAGCACACTACCTTACCAGGGCCCTATATATAGTGCACTACCTTATCAGGCCCTATTCTATATATAGCACACTACCTTACCTAGGGCCCTATTCCTATATATAGCACACTACCTTACCATGGCCCTATATATAGCACACTACCTTACCAGGGCCCTATATAGTGCACTACCTTACCAGGGCCCTATTCCCTATATATAGCACACTACCTTACCAGGGCCCTATATATAGCACACTACCTTACCAGGGCCCTATATATAGCACACTACCTTACCAGGGCCCTATTCCCTATATATAGCACACTACCTTACCAGGGCCCTATTCCCTATATATAGCACACTACCTTACCAGGGCCCTATTCCCTATATATAGCACACTACCTTACCAGGGCCCTATTCCCTATATATAGCACACTACCTTACCAGGGCCCTATATATAGTGCACTACCTTACCAGGGCCCTATATATAGTGCACTACCTTACCAGGGCCCTATTCCCTATATATAGCACACTACCTTACCAGGGCCCTATATATAGCACACTACCTTACCAGGGCCCTATTCTATATATAGCACACTACCTTACCAGGGCCCTATATATATAGCACACTACCTTACCAGGGCCCTATATATAGTGCACTACCTTACCAGGGCCCTATTCCCTATATATAGCACACTACCTTACCAGGGCCCTATTCCCTATATATAGCACACTACCTTACCAGGGCCCTATTCCCTATATATAGCACACTACCTTACCAGGGCCCTATTCCCTATATATAGCACACTACCTTACCAGGGCCCTATTCCCTATATATAGCACACTACCTTACCAGGGCCCTATTCCTATATATAGCACACTACCTTACCAGGGCCCTATATATAGCACACTACCTTACCAGGGCCCTATATATAGCACACTACCTTACCAGGGCCCTATATATAGCACACTACCTTACCAGGGCCCTATATATAGCACACTACCTTACAGGGCCCTATTCCTATATATAGCACACTACCTTACCAGGGCCCTATATATAGCACACTACCTTACCAGGGCCCTATTCCCTATATATAGCACACTACCTTACCAGGGCCCTATTCCCTATATATAGCACACTACCTTACCAGGGCCCTATATATAGTGCACTACCTTACCAGGGCCCTATTCCCTATATATAGCACACTACCTTACCAGGGCCCTATATATAGTGCACTACCTTACCAGGGCCCTATATATAGCACACTACCTTACCAGGGCCCTATTCCTATATATAGCACACTACCTTACCAGGGCCCTATATATAGCACACTACCTTACCAGGGCCCTATTCCCTATATATAGCACACTACCTTACCAGGGCCCTATATATAGTGCACTACCTTACCAGGGCCCTATATATAGCACACTACCTTACCAGGGCCCTATTCCCTATATATAGCACACTACCTTACCAGGGCCCTATTCCCTATATATAGCACACTACCTTACCAGGGCCCTATTCCCTATATATAGCACACTACCTTACCAGGGCCCTATATATAGCACACTACCTTACCAGGGCCCTATTCCCTATATATAGCACACTACCTTACCAGGGCCCTATTCCCTATATAGCACACTACCTTACCAGGGCCCTATTCCCTATATAGCACACTACCTTACCAGGGCCCTATTCCTATATATAGCACACTACCTTACTAGGGCCCTATTCCCTATATATAGCACACTACCTTACCAGGGCTCCTATTCCCTATATAGCACACTACCTTACCAGGGCCCTATTCCTATATATAGCACACTACCTTACCAGGGCCCTATATATAGCACACTACCTTACCAGGGCCCTATATATAGCACACTACCTTACCAGGGCCCTATTCTATATATAGCACACTACCTTACCAGGGCCCTATTCCCTATATATAGCACACTACCTTACCAGGGCCCTATATATAGCACACTACCTTACCAGGGCCTCTATTCCCTATATATAGCACACTACCTTACCAGGGCCCTATTCTATATATAGCACACTACCTTACCAGGGCCCTATTCCTATATATAGCACACTACCTTACCACAGGGCCCTATATATAGCACACTACCTTACCAGGGCCCTATTCTATATATAGCACACTACCTTACCAGGGCCCTATTCCTATATATAGCACACTACCTTACCAGGGCCCTATATATATAGCACACTACCTTACCAGGGCCCTATATATAGTGCACTACCTTACCAGGGCCCTATTCCCTATATATAGCACACTACCTTACCAGGGCCCTATTCCTATATATAGCACACTACCTTACCAGGGCCCTATATATAGCACACTACCTTACCAGGGCCCTATTCCCTATATATAGCACACTACCTTACCAGGGCCCTATTCCCTATATATAGCACACTACCTTACCAGGGCCCTATTCCCTATATATAGCACACTACCTTACCAGGGCCCTATTCCCTATATATAGCACACTACCTTACAGGGCCCTATTCCCTATATATAGCACACTACCTTACCAGGGCCCTATTCCTATATAGCACACTACCTTACCAGGGCCCTATATATAGCACACTACCTTACCAGGGCCCTATTCCCTATATATAGCACTACCTTACCAGCCCTATATATAGCACACTACCTTACCAGGGCCCTATATATAGCACACTACCTTACCAGGGCCCTATATATAGCACACTACCTTACCAGGGCCCTATATATAGCACACTACCTTACCAGGGCCCTATTCCCTATATATAGCACACTACCTTACCATGGCCCTATATATAGCACACTACCTTACCAGGGCCCTATATATAGCACACTACCTTACCAGGGCCCTATTCCCTATATATAGCACACTACCTTACCAGGGCCCTATTCCCTATATATAGCACACTACCTTACCAGGGCCCTATTCCCTATATATAGCACACTACCTTACCAGGGCCCTATTCCTATATATAGCACACTACCTTACCAGGGCCCTATTCCCTATATATAGCACACTACCTTACCAGGGCCCTATTCCCTATATATAGCACACTACCTTACCAGGGCCCTATTCCCTATATAGCACACTACCTTACCAGGCCCTATTCCCTATATATAGCACACTACCTTACCAGGGCCCTATATATAGCACACTACCTTACCAGGGCCCTATATATAGCACACTACCTTACCAGGGCCCTATATATAGCACACTACCTTACCAGGGCCCTATATATAGCACACTACCTTACCAGGGCCCTATATATAGCACACTACCTTACCAGGGCCCTATTCCCTATATATAGCACACTACCTTACAGGGCCCTATATAGCACACTACCTTACCAGGGCCCTATATATAGCACACTACCTTACCAGGGCCCTATTCCCTATATATAGCACACTACCTTACCAGGGCCCTATTCCCTATATATAGCACACTACCTTACCAGGGCCCTATTCCCTATATATAGCACACTACCTTACCAGGGCCCTATTCCCTATATAGCACACTACCTTACCAGGGCCCTATATATAGCACTACCTTACCAGGGCCCTATATATAGCACACTACCTTACCAGGGCCTATATATAGCACACTACCTTACCAGGGCCTATATATAGCACACTACCTTACCAGGGCCCTATATATAGCACACTACCTTACCAGGGCCCTATATATAGCACACTAACCTTACCAGGGCCCTATTCTCATATATAGCACACTACCTTACCAGGGCCCTATTCCCTATATATAGCACACTACCTTACCAGGGCCCTATATATAGCACTACCTTCACCAGGGCCCTATATATAGCACACTACCTTACCAGGGCCCTATATATAGCACTACCTTACCAGGGCCCTATTCCCTATATATAGCACACTACCTTACCAGGGCCCTATTCCCTATATATAGCACACTACCTTACCAGGGCCCTATATATAGCACACTACCTTACCAGGGCCCTATATATGCACACTACCTTACCAGGGCCCTATTCCTATATATAGCACACTACCTTACCAGGCCCTATTCCCTATATAGCACACTACCTTACCAGGGCCCTATTCCCTATATATAGCACACTACCTTACCAGGGCCCTATTCTATATATAGCACACTACCTTACCAGGGCCCTATATAGCACACTACCTTACCAGGGCCCTATATATAGCACACTACCTTACCAGGGCCCTATATATAGCACACTACCTTACCAGGCCCTATTCCCTATATATAGCACACTACCTTACCAGGGCCCTATATATAGCACACTACCTTACAGGGCCCTATATATAGCACACTACCCTACCAGGGCCCTATATATAGCACACTACCTTACCAGGGCCCTATATATAGCACACTACCTTACCAGGGCCTATATATATAGCACACTACCTTACCAGGGCCCTATTCCCTATATATAGCACACTACCTTACCAGGGCCCTATATATAGCACACTACCTTACAGGGGCCCTATTCCCTATATAGCACACTACCTTACCAGGGCCCTATATATAGCGCACTACCTTACCAGGGCCCTATATATAGCACACTACCTTACCAGGGCCCTATATATAGCACACTACCTTACCAGGGCCCTATATATAGCACACTACCTTACCAGGGCCCTATATATAGCACACTACCTTACCAGGGCCCTATATATAGCACTACCTTACCAGGGCCACTATTCCCTATATATAGCACACTACCTTACCAGGGCCCTATATATAGCACACTACATACAGGGCCCTATATATAGCACACTACCTTACCAGGCCCTACTATATAGCACACTACCTTACCAGGGCCCTATATATAGCACACTACCTTACCAGGGCCCTATATATAGCACACTACCTTACCAGGGCCCTATATATAGCACACTACCTTACCAGGGCCCTATATATAGCACACTACCTTACCAGGGCCCTATTCCTATATATAGCACACTACCTTACCAGGGCCCTATATATAGCACACTACCTTACCAGGGCCCTATATATAGCACACTACCTTACCAGGGCCCTATATATAGCACACTACCTTACCAGGGCCCTATTCCCTATATATAGCACACTACCTTACCAGGGCCCTATATATAGCGCACTACCTTACCAGGGCCCTATTCCCTATATATAGCACACTACCTTACCAGGGCCCTATATATAGCACACTACCTTACAGGGCCCTATATATAGCACTACTCACCAGGGCCCTATATATAGCACACTACCTTACCAGGGCCCTATTCCCTATATATAGCACACTACCTTACCAGGGCCCTATATATAGCACACTACCTTACCAGGGCCCTATATATAGCACACTACCTTACCAGGGCCCTATATATAGCACACTACCTTACCAGGGCCCTATATATAGCACACTACCTTACTCAGGGCCCCCTATATATAGCACACTACCTTACCAGGGCCCTATTCCCTATATATAGCACACTACCTTACCAGGGCCCTATTCCCTATATATAGCACACTACCTTACCAGGGCCCTATTCCCTATATATATAGCACACTACCTTACCAGGGCCCTATATATAGCACACTACCTTACAGGGCCCTATATATAGCACACTACCTTACCAGGGCCCTATTCCCTATATATAGCACACTACCTTACCAGGGCCCTATTCCTATATATAGCACACTACCTTACCAGGGCCCTATATATAGCACACTACCTTACCAGGGCCCTATATATAGCACACTACCTTACCAGGGCCCTATATATAGCACACTACCTTACCAGGGCCCTATATATAGCGCACTACCTTACCAGGGCCCTATTCCATATATAGCACACTACCTTACCAGGGCCCTATATATAGCACACTACCTTACCAGGGCACTATATATAGCACACTACCTTACCAGGGCCCTATTATCCTATATACACTACCTTACCAGGGCCCTATTCCCTATATATAGCACACTACCTTACAGGGCCCTATATATAGCACACTACCTTACCAGGGCCCTATTCCTATATATAGCACACTACCTTACCAGGGCCCTATTCCCTATATATAGCACACTACCTTACCAGGGCCCTATTCCCTATATAGCACACTACCTTACCAGGGCCCTATATATAGCGCACTACCTTACCAGGGCCCTATATATAGCACACTACCTTACCAGGGCCCTATATATAGCGCACTACCTTACCAGGGCTATTCCTATATATAGCACACTACCTTACCAGGGCCCTATATATAGCACACTACCTTACCAGGGCCCTATTCCTATATATAGCACACTACCTTACCAGGGCCCTATATATAGCACACTACCTTACCAGGGCCCTATATATAGCACACTACCTTACCAGGGCCCTATTCCCTATATATAGCACACTACCTTACCAGGGCCCTATTCCTATATATAGCACACTACCTTACAGGGCCCTATATATAGCACACTACCTTACCAGGGCCCTATTCCTATATATATAGCACACTACCTTACCAGGGCCCTATTCCTATATATAGCACACTACCTTACCAGGGCCCTATTCTATATATAGCACACTACCTTACCAGGGCCCTATTCACTATATATAGCACACTACCTTACCAGGGCCCTATTCCCTATATATAGCACACTACCTTACCAGGGCCCTATTCTATATATAGCACACTACCTTACCAGGGCCCTATTCCTATATATAGCACACTACCTTACCAGGGCCCTATATATAGCACACTACCTTACCAGGGCCCTATTCCCTATATAGCACACTACCTTACCAGGGCCCTATATATATAGCACACTACCTTACCAGGGCCCTATATATAGCACACTACCTTACCAGGGCCCTATATATAGCACACTACCTTACCAGGGCCCTATTCCTATATATAGCACACTACCTTACCAGGGCCCTATATATAGCACACTACCTTACCAGGGCCCTATTCCCTATATATAGCACACTACCTTACCAGGGCCCTATATATAGCACACTACCTTACCAGGGCCCTATATATATAGCACACTACCTTACCAGGGCCCTATATATAGCACACTACCTTACCAGGGCCCTATTCCTATATATAGCACACTACCTTACCAGGGCCCTATATATAGCACACTACCTTACCAGGGCCCTATTCCTATATATAGCACACTACCTTACCAGGGCCCTATATATAGCACACTACCTTACAGGGCCCTATATATAGCACACTACCTTACCAGGGCCCTATATATATATACACTACCTTACCAGGGCCCTATTCCCTATATATAGCACACTACCTTACCAGGGCCCTATATATAGCACACTACCTTACAGGGCCCTATTCCCTATATATAGCACACTACCTTACCAGGGCCCTATTCCCATATATAGCACACTACCTTACCAGGGCCCTATTCACTATATATAGCACACTACCTTACCAGGGCCTATTCACTATATATAGCACACTACCTTACCAGGGCCCTATTCCTATATATAGCACACTACCTTACCAGGGCCCTATATATAGCACACAACCTTACCAGGGCCCTATTCCCTATATATAGCACACTACCTTACCAGGGCCCTATTCCCTATATATAGCACACTACCTTACCAGGGCCCTATATATAGCACACTACCTTACCAGGGCCCTATATATAGCACACTACCTTACCAGGGCCCTATTCCCTATATATAGCACACTACCTTACCAGGGCCCTATATATAGCACACTACCTTACAGGGCCCTATTCCCTATATATAGCACACTACCTTACCAGGGCCCTATTCCCTATATATAGCACACTACCTTACCAGGGCCCTCCCTATATATAGCACACTACCTTACCAGGGCCCTATATATAGCACACTACCTTACCAGGGCCCTATTCTATATATAGCACACTACCTTACCAGGGCCCTATATATAGCACACTACCTTACCAGGGCCCTATATATAGCACACTACCTTACCAGGGCCCTATATATAGCACACTACCTTACCAGGGCCTATTCTATATATAGCACACTACCTTACCAGGGCCCTATATATAGCACACTACCTTACCAGGGCCCTATTCCCTATATAGCACACTACCTTACCAGGGCCCTATATATAGCACACTACCTTACCAGGGCCCTATTCCCTATATATAGCACACTACCTTACCAGGGCCCTATATATAGCACACTACCTTACCAGGGCCCTATATATATAGCACACTACCTTACCAGGGCCCTATATATAGCACACTACCTTACCAGGGCCCTATTCCCTATATATAGCACACTACCTTACCAGGGCCCTATTCCCTATATATAGCACACTACCTTACCAGGGCCCTATTCACTATATATAGCACACTACCTTACCAGGGCCCTATATATAGCACACTACCTTACCAGGGCCCTATTCTATATATAGCACACTACCTTACCAGGGCCCTATTCCTATATATAGCACACTACCTTACCAGGGCCCTATTCACTATATATAGCACACTACCTTACCAGGGCCCTATATATAGCACACTACCTTACCAGGGCCCTATTCCCTATATATAGCACACTACCTTACCAGGGCCCTATATATAGCACACTACCTTACCAGGGCCCTATATAGCACACTACCTTACCAGGGCCCTATTCCCTATATATAGCACACTACCTTACCAGGGCCCTATATATAGCACACTACCTTACCAGGGCCCTATTATATATAGCACACTACCTTACCAGGGCCCTATATATAGCACACTACCTTACCAGGCCCTATTCCCTATATATAGCACACTACCTTACCAGGGCCCTATATATAGCACACTACCTTACCAGGGCCCTATATATAGCACACTACCTTACCAGGGCCCTATTCCTATATATAGCACACTACCTTACCAGGGCCCTATTCCCTATATAGCACACTACCTTACCAGGGCCCTATATATAGCACACTACCTTACCAGGGCCCTATTCCCTATATATAGCACACTACCTTACCAGGGCCCTATTCCCTATATATAGCACACTACCTTACCAGGGCCCTATATATATATAGCACACTACCTTACCAGGGCCCTATATATAGCACACTACCTTACCAGGGCCCTATTCCCTATATATAGCACACTACCTTACCAGGGCCCTATTCCCTATATATAGCACACTACTTACCAGGGCCCTATTCCTATATATAGCACACTACCTTACCAGGGCCCTATTCTATATATAGCACACTACCTTACCAGGGCCCTATATATATAGCACACTACCTTACCAGGGCCCTATATATAGCACACTACCTTACCAGGGCCCTATTCCCTATATATAGCACACTACCTTACCAGGCCCTATATATAGCACACTACCTTACCAGGGCCCTATATATAGCACACTACCTTACCAGGGCCCTATATATAGCACACTACCTTACCAGGGCCCTATTCCTATATATAGCACACTACCTTACCAGGGCCCTATATATAGCACACTACCTTACCAGGGCCCTATATATAGCACACACTACCTTACCAGGGCCCTATTCCCTATATATAGCACACTACCTTACCAGGGCCCTATTCCCTATATATAGCACACTACCTTACCAGGGCCCTATATATAGCACACTACCTTACCAGGGCCCTATATATAGCACACTACCTTACCAGGGCCCTATTCCTATATATAGCACACTACCTTACCAGGGCCCTATATATAGCACACTACCTTACCTAGGGCCCTATATATAGCACACTACCTTACAGGGCCCTATATCTACTTACCAGGGCCCTATATATAGCACACTACCTTACTAGGGCCCTATTCCCTATATATAGCACACTACCTTACCAGGGCCCTATATATAGCACACTACCTTACCAGGGCCCTATTCCCTATATATAGCACACACTACCTTACCAGGGCCCTATTCCCTATATAGCACACTACCTTACCAGGGCCCTATATATAGCACACTACCTTACCAGGGCCCTATATATAGCACACTACCTTACCAGGGCCCTATTCCCTATATATAGCACTACCTTACAGGGCCCTATTCCTATATATAGCACACTACCTTACCAGGGCCCTATATATAGCACACTACCTTACCAGGGCCCTATTCCCTATATATAGCACACTACCTTACAGGGCCCTATTCTATATATAGCACACTACCTTACCAGGCCCTATATATAGCACACTACCTTACCAGGGCCCTATATATATACACTACCTTACCAGGCCCTATATATAGCACACTACCTTACCAGGGCCTCTATTCCTATATATAGCACACTACCTTACCAGGGCCCTATATATAGCACACTACCTTACCAGGGCCCTATATATAGCACACTACCTTACAGGGCCCTATATATAGCACACTACCTTACCAGGGCCCTATATATAGCACACTACCTTACCAGGGCCCTATATATAGCACACTACCTTACCAGGGCCCTATATATAGCACACTACCTTACCAGGGCCCTATTCCTATATATAGCACACTACCTTACCAGGGCCCTATTCCTATATATAGCACACTACCTTACCAGGGCCCTATATATAGCACACTACCTTACCAGGGCCCTATATATATAGCACACTACCTTACCAGGGCCCTATTCTATATATATAGCACACACACTACCTTACCAGGGCCCTATTCCCTATATATAGCACACTACCTTACCAGGGCCCTATATATAGCGCACTACCTTACCAGGGCCCTATATATAGCACACAACCTTACCAGGGCCCTATATATAGCACACTACCTTACCAGGGCCCTATTCCCTATATATAGCACACTACCTTACCAGGGCCCTATATATAGCACACTACCTTACCAGGGCCCTATATATAGCACACTACCTTACCAGGGCCCTATTCCCTATATATAGCACACTACCTTACCAGGGCCCTATATATAGCACACTACCTTACCAGGGCCCTATTCCCTATATATAGCACACTACCTTACTAGGGCCCTATATATAGCACACTACCTTACCAGGGCCCTATATATAGCACACTACCTTACAGGGCCCTATTCATATAGCACACTACCTTACCAGGGCCCTATATATAGCACACTACCTTACCAGGGCCCTATATATAGCACACTACCTTACCAGGGCCCTATATATAGCACACTACCTTACCAGGGCCCTATTCTATATATAGCACACTACCTTACCAGGGCCCTATTCCCTATATAGCACACTACCTTACCAGGGCCCTATATATAGCACACTACCTTACCAGGGCCCTATTCCCTATATATAGCACACTACCTTACCAGGGCCCTATTCCCTATATATAGCACACTACCTTACCAGGGCCCTATATATAGCACACTACCTTACCAGGGCCCTATATATAGCACACTACCTTACCAGGGCCCTATATATAGCACACTACCTTACCAGGGCCCTATATATAGCACACTACCTTACCAGGGCCCTATTCCCTATATATAGCACACTACCTTACCAGGGCCCTATTCCCTATATATAGCACACTACCTTACCAGGGCCCTATATATAGCACACTACCTTACCAGGGCCCTATTCCTATATATAGCACACTACCTTACCAGGGCCCTATATATAGCACACTACCTTACCAGGGCCCTATTCCCTATATATAGCACACTACCTTACCAGGGCCCTATTCCTATATATAGCACACTACCTTACCAGGGCCCTATATATAGCACACTACCTTACCAGGCCCTATATATAGCACACTACCTTACCAGGGCCCTATATATAGCACACTACCTTACCAGGGCCCTATTCCCTATATAGCACACTACCTTACCAGGGCCCTATTCCTATATATAGCACACTACCTTACCAGGGCCCTATATAGCACACTACCTTACAGGGCCCTATTCCCTATATATAGCACACTACCTTACCAGGGCCCTATATATAGCACACTACCTTACCAGGGCCCTATATATAGCACACTACCTTACCAGGGCCCTATTCCTATATATAGCACACTACCTTACCAGGGCCCTATATATAGCACACTACCTTACCAGGCCCTATTCCCTATATATAGCACACTACCTTACCAGGGCCCTATTCCCTATATATAGCACACTACCTTACCAGGGCCCTATATATAGCACACTACCTTACCAGGGCCCTATTCCCTATATATAGCACACTACCTTACCAGGGCCCTATTCCCTATATATAGCACACTACCTTACCAGGGCCCTATATATAGCACACTACCTTACCAGGGCCCTATATATAGCACACTACCTTACCAGGGCCCTATATATAGCACACTACCTTACCAGGGCCCTATATATAGCACACTACCTTACCAGAGACCCTATATATAGCACACTACCTTACCAGGGCCCTATATATAGCACACTACCTTACCAGGGCCCTATATATAGCACACTACCTACCAGGCCCTATTCCTATATATAGCACACTACCTTACCAGGGCCCTATATATAGCACACTACCTTACCAGGGCCCTATTCCTATATATAGCACACTACCTTACCAGGGCCCTATTCCCTATATATAGCACACTACCTTACCAGGGCCCTATTCCCTATATATAGCACACTACCTTACCAGGGCCCTATATATAGCACACTACCTTACCAGGGCCCTATTCCCTATATATAGCACACTACCTTACAGGGCCCTATATATAGCACACTACCTTACCAGGGCCCTATTCCCTATATAGCACACTACCTTACCAGGGCCCTATTCCCTATATATAGCACACTACCTTACCAGGGCCCTATATATAGCACACTACCTTACCAGGGCCCTATTCCCTATATATAGCACACTACCTTACCAGGGCCCTATATATAGCACACTACCTTACCAGGGCCCTATTCCCTATATAGCACACTACCTTACAGGGCCCTATTCCTATATAGCACACTACCTTACAGGGCCCTATTCCCTATATATAGCACACTACCTTACCAGGGCCCTATATATAGCACACTACCTTACCAGGGCCTATTCCCTATATATAGCACACTACCTTACCAGGGCCCTATATATAGCACACTACCTTACCAGGGCCCTATTCCATATATAGCACACTACCTTACCAGGGCCCTATTCTCATATATAGCACTACCTTACCAGGGCCCTATTCTATATATAGCACACTACCTTACCAGGGCCCTATTCCCTATATATAGCACACTACCTTACCAGGGCCCTATATATAGCACACTACCTTACCAGGGCCCTATATATAGCACACTACCTTACCAGGGCCCTATTCCCTATATATAGCACACTACCTTACCAGGGCCCTATATATAGCACACTACCTTACCAGGGCCCTATTCCTATATATAGCACACTACCTTACCAGGGCCCTATTCCTATATATAGCACACTACCTTACCAGGGCCCTATATATAGCACACTACCTTACCAGGGCCCTATTCCTATATATAGCACACTACCTTACCAGGGCCCTATATATAGCACACTACCTTACCAGGGCCCTATATATAGCACACTACCTTACCAGGGCCCTATTCCTATATATAGCACACTACCTTACCAGGGCCCTATTCCCTATATATAGCACACTACCTTACCAGGGCCCTATATATAGCACACTACCTTACCAGGCCCTATATATAGCACACTACCTTACCAGGGCCCTATATATAGCACACTACCTTACCAGGGCCCTATTCCCTATATATAGCACACTACCTTACCAGGGCCCTATATATAGCACACTACCTTACAGGGCCCTATATATAGCACACTACCTTACCAGGGCCCTATTCCCTATATATAGCACACTACCTTACCAGGGCCCTATATATAGCACACTACCTTACCAGGGCCCTATTCCTATATATAGCACACTACCTTACCAGGGCCCTATATATAGCACACTACCTTACCAGGGCCCTATATAGCACACTACCTTACCAGGGCCCTATTCCCTATATATAGCACACAACTTTACCAGGGCCCTATTCCCTATATATAGCACACTACCTTACCAGGGCCCTATTCCTATATATAGCACACTACCTTACCAGGGCCCTATTCCTATATATAGCACACTACCTTACCAGGGCCCTATATATAGCACACTACCTTACCAGGGCCCTATTCCCTATATAGCACACTACCTTACCAGGGCCCTATTCCCTATATATAGCACACTACCTTACCAGGGCCCTATACTATATATAGCACACTACCTTACCAGGGCCCTATTCCCTATATATAGCACACTACCTTACCAGGGCCCTATATATAGCACACTAACTTACCAGGGCCCTATATATAGCGCACTACCTTACCAGGGCCCTATATATAGCACACTACCTTACCAGGGCCCTATTCCTATATATAGCACACTACCTTACCAGGGCCCTATATATAGCACACACTACCTTACCAGGGCCCTATTCCCATATATAGCACACTACCTTACCAGGGCCCTATTCCCTATATATAGCACACTACCTTACAGGGCCCTATTCCTATATATAGCACACTACCTTACCAGGGCCCTATTCCCTATATATAGCACACTACCTTACAGGGCCCTATATATAGCACACTACCTTACCAGGGCCCTATTCCCTATATATAGCACACTACCTTACCAGGGCCCTATTCCTATATATAGCACACTACCTTACCAGGGCCCTATTCCCTATATATAGCACACTACCTTACCAGGGCCCTATATATAGCACACTACCTTACAGGGCCCTATTCCCTATATATAGCACACTACCTTACCAGGGCCCTATTCCCTATATATAGCACACTACCTTACCAGGGCCCTATATATAGCACACTACCTTACCAGGCCCTATTCCCTATATAGCACACTACCTTACCAGGGCCCTATTCCCTATATATAGCACACTACCTTACCAGGGCCCTATATATAGCACACTACCTTACCAGGGCCCTATTCCCTATATATAGCACACTACCTTACAGGGCCCTATATATAGCACACTACCTTACCAGGGCCCTATTCCCTATATATAGCACACTACCTTACCAGGGCCCTATTCCCTATATATAGCACACTACCTTACCAGGGCCCTATTCCCTATATATAGCACACTACCTTACCAGGGCCCTATTCCCTATATATAGCACACTACCTTACCAGGGCTATTCCCTATATATAGCACACTACCTTACCAGGGCCCTATTCCCTATATATAGCACACTACCTTACCAGGGCCCTATTCCCTATATATAGCACACTACCTTACCAGGGCCCTATATTCCTATACCTATAGCACACACTATACTACCTTACCAGGGCCCTATATATAGCACACTACCTTACCAGGGCCCTATTCCCTATATATAGCACACTACCTTACTAGGGCCCTATATATATAGCACACTACCTTACCAGGGCCCTATATATAGCACACTACCTTACAGGGCCCTATTCCCTATATATAGCACACTACCTTACCAGGGCCCTATTCCCTATATAGCACACTACCTTACCAGGGCCCTATTCTCATATAGCACACTACCTTACCAGGGCCCTATATATAGCACACTACCTTACCAGGGCCCTATTCCCTATATATAGCACACTACCTTACCAGGGCCCTATTCCCTATATATAGCACACTACCTTACCAGGGCCCTATATATAGCACACTACCTTACCAGGGCCCTATTCTATATATAGCACACTACCTTACCAGGGCCCTATATATATCGCACTACCTTACCAGGGCCCTATATATAGCACACTACCTTACCAGGGCCCTATTCCCTATATATAGCACACTACCTTACCAGGGCCCTATTCCCTATATATAGCACACTACCTTACCAGGGCCCTATATATAGCACACTACCTTACCAGGGCCCTATTCCTATATATAGCACACACTACCTTACCAGGGCCTATTCCCTATATATAGCACACTACCTTACCAGGGCCCTATTCCCTATATATAGCACACTACCTTACCAGGGCCCTATTCCCTATATAGCACACTACCTTACTAGGGCCCTATATATAGCACACTACCTTACCAGGGCCCTATATATAGCACACTACCTTACCAGGGCCCTATTCCCTATATATAGCACACTACCTTACCAGGGCCTATTCCTATATATAGCACACTACCTTACCAGGGCCCTATTCTATATATAGCACACTACCTTACCAGGGCCCTATATATAGCACACTACCTTACCAGGGCCCTATTCCCTATATATAGCACACTACCTTACCAGGGCCCTATTCCCTATATATAGCACACTACCTTACCAGGGCCCTATTCCCTATATAGCACACTACCTTACCAGGGCCCTATATAGCACTACCTTACCAGGGCCCTATATATATAGCACACTACCTTACCAGGGCCCTATTCCCTATATATAGCACTACCTTACAGGGCCCTATATATACACATATATAGCACACTATTACCAGGGCCCTATATATAGCACACTACCTTACCAGGGCCCTATTCCTATATATAGCACACTACCTTACCAGGGCCCTATATATAGCACACTACCTTACCAGGGCCCTATTCCCTATATATAGCACACTACCTTACCAGGGCCCTATTCCCTATATATAGCACACTACCTTACCAGGGCCCTATATATAGCACACTACCTTACCAGGGCCCTATATATAGCACACTACCTTACCAGGGCCCTATTCCCTATATATAGCACACTACCTTACCAGGGCCCTATTCTCTATATATAGCACACTACCTTACCAGGCCCTATTCCCTATATATAGCACACTACCTTACCAGGGCCCTATTCTCATATATAGCACACTACCTTACCAGGGCCCTATTCTCATATATAGCACACTACCTTACCTAGGGCCTCATTCTCATATATAGCACACTACCTTACCAGGGCCCTATTCCCTATATATAGCACACTACCTTACCAGGGCCCTATTCCCTATATATAGCACACTACCTTACCAGGGCCCTATATATATAGCACACTACCTTACCAGGGCCCTATTCCCTATATAGCACACTACCTTACCAGGGCCCTATATATAGCGCACTACCTTACCAGGGCCCTATATATAGCACACTACCTTACCAGGGCCCTATTCCCTATATAGCACACTACCTTACCAGGGCCCTATTCCCTATATATAGCACACTACCTTACCAGGGCCCTATTCCCTATATAGCACACACTACCTTACCAGGGCCCTATTCCCTATATATAGCACACTACCTTACCAGGGCCCTATATATAGCACACTACCTTACTGGGCCCTATTCCCTATATAGCACACTACCTTACCAGGGCCCTATTCCCTATATATAGCACACTACCTTACCAGGGCCCTATTCTATATATAGCACACTACCTTACCAGGGCCCTATTCCCTATATATAGCACACACTACCTTACCAGGGCCCTATTCTCTATATATAGCACACTACCTTACCAGGGCCCTATTCCCTATATATAGCACACTACCTTACCAGGGCCTCTATATAGCACACACTACCTTACCAGGGCCCTATATATAGCACTACCTTACTACCAGGGCCTCATATATAGCACACTACCTTACCAGGGCCCTATTCCTATATAGCACACTACCTTACCAGGGCCCTATTCCCTATATATAGCACACTACCTTACAGGGCCCTATATATAGCACACACTACCTTACCAGGGCCCTATTCCCTATATATAGCACACTACCTTACCAGGGCCCTATTCCCTATATATAGCACACTACCTTACCAGGGCCTATATATAGCACACTACCTTACCAGGGCCCTATTCCCTATATATAGCACACTACCTTACAGGGCCCTATTCCTATATATAGCACACTACCTTACCAGGGCCCTATTTATATAGCACACTACCTACCAGGGCCCTATTCCCTATATAGCACACTACCTTACAGGGCCCTATTCCCTATATAGCACACTACCTTACCAGGGCCTATTCCTATATATAGCACACTACCTTACCTAGGGCCCTATTCTATATATAGCACACTACCTTACCAGGGCCCTATTCCCTATATATAGCACACTACCTTACCAGGGCCCTATTCTATATATAGCACACTACCTTACCAGGGCCCTATATATAGCACACTACCTTACCAGGGCCCTATATATAGCACACTACCTTACCAGGGCCCTATATATAGCACACTACCTTACCAGGGCCCTATTCCCTATATATAGCACACTACCTTACCAGGGCCCTATTCCCTATATATAGCACACTACCTTACCAGGGCCCTATATATAGCACACTACCTTACCAGGGCCCTATATATATAGCACACTACCTTACCAGGGCCCTATATATAGCACACTACCTTACCAGGGCCCTATTCCTATATATAGCACACTACCTTACCAGGGCCCTATATATAGCACACTACCTTACCAGGGCCCTATATAGCAGTACTATCTCTCCTATAGCACACTACCTGGCCTCATATATAGCACACTACCTTACCAGGGCCCTATTCCCTATATATAGCACACTACCTTACCAGGGCCCTATTCCCTATATAGCACACTACCTTACCAGGGCCCTATATATAGCACACTACCTTACCAGGGCCCTATATATATAGCACACTACCTTACCAGGGCCCTATATATATAGCACACTACCTTACCAGGGCCCTATTCCCTATATATAGCACACTACCTTACCAGGGCCCTATATATATAGCACACTACCTTACCAGGGCCCTATTCCCTATATATAGCACACTACCTTACCAGGGCCCTATTCTATATATAGCACACTACCTTACAGGGCCCTATTCCTATATATAGCACACTACCTTACCAGGGCCCTATTCTCTATATATAGCACACTACCTTACCAGGGCCCTATATATAGCACACTACCTTACCAGGGCCTATTCCTATATATAGCACACTACCTTACCAGGGCCCTATTCCCTATATAGCACACTACCTTACCAGGGCCCTATATATAGCACACTACCTTACCAGGGCCCTATTCCCTATATATAGCACACTACCTTACCAGGGCCCTATTCCTATATAGCACACTACCTTACCAGGGCCCTATATATAGCACACTACCTTACCAGGGCCCTATATATAGCACACTACCTTACCAGGGCCCTATATATAGCACACTACCTTACCAGGGCCCTATTCCCTATATATAGCACACTACCTTACCAGGGCCCTATTCCCTATATAGCACACTACCTTACCAGGGCCCTATATATAGCACACTACCTTACCAGGGCCCTATTCCCTATATATAGCACACTACCTTACCAGGGCCCTATATATAGCACACTACCTTACCAGGGCCCTATTCCCTATATATAGCACACTACCTTACCAGGGCCCTATTCCCTATATATAGCACACTACCTTACCAGGGCCCTATTCCTATATATAGCACACTACCTTACCAGGGCCCTATATATAGCACACTACCTTACCAGGGCCCTATATATAGCACACTACCTTACCAGGGCCCTATTCTATATATAGCACACTACCTTACCAGGGCCCTATTCCCTATATATAGCACACTACCTTACAGGGCCCTATTCCCTATATATAGCACACTACCTTACCAGGGCCCTATATATAGCACACTACCTACCAGGGCCCTATGCCCTATATATAGCACACTACCTTACCAGGGCCCTATTCCCTATATATAGCACACTACCTTACCAGGGCCCTATTCCCTATATATATAGCACACTACCTTACCAGGGCCCTATATATAGCACACTACCTTACCAGGGCCCTATTCCCTATATATAGCACACTACCTTACAAGGGCCCTATTCCCTATATATAGCACACTACCTTACCAGGGCTCCTATATATAGCACACTACCTTACCAGGGCCCTATATATAGCACACTACCTTACCAGGGCCCTATTCCCTATATATAGCACACTACCTTACTAGGGCCCTATATATAGCACACTACCTTACCAGGGCCCTATTCCCTATATATAGCACACTACCTTACCAGGGCCCTATATAGCACACTACCTTACCAGGGCCCTATTCCCTATATATAGCACACTACCTTACCAGGGCCCTATTCCCTATATATAGCACACTACCTTACCAGGCCCTATTCCCTATATATAGCACACTACCTTACCAGGGCCCTATTCTCTATATATAGCACACTACCTTACCAGGGCCCTATATATAGCACACTACCTTACCAGGGCCCTATTCCCTATATATAGCACACTACCTTACCAGGGCCCTATATATAGCACACTACCTTACCAGGGCCCTATATATAGCACACTACCTTACCAGGGCCCTATTCCTATATATAGCACACTACCTTACCAGGGCCCTATTCCCTATATATAGCACACTACCTTACCAGGGCCCTATATATAGCACACTACCTTACCAGGGCCCTATATATAGCACACTACCTTACCAGGGCCCTATATATAGCACACTACCTTACCAGGGCCCTATATATATATAGCACACTACCTTACCAGGGCCCTATTCCCTATATATAGCACACTACCTTACAGGGCCCTATTCCCTATATATAGCACACTACCTTACCAGGGCCCTATTCCCTATATATAGCACACTACCTTACCAGGGCCCTATTCCTATATAGCACACTACCTTACCAGGGCTCCTATTCCCTATATATAGCACACTACCTTACCAGGGCCCTATTCCCTATATATAGCACACTACCTTACCAGGGCCCTATATATAGCACACTACCTTACCAGGGCCCTATATATAGCACACTACCTTACCAGGGCCCTATTCCTATATATAGCACACTACCTTACCAGGGCCCTATATATAGCACACTACCTTACTAGGGCCCTATATATAGCACACACTACCTTACCAGGGCCCTATTCCCTATATATAGCACACTACCTTACCAGGGCCCTATTCCCATATATAGCACACTACCTTACCAGGGCCCTATTCTCTATATATAGCACACTACCTTACCAGGGCCCTATTCCCTATATATAGCACACTACCTACCAGGGCCCTATATATAGCACACTACCTTACCAGGGCCCTATTCCCTATATATAGCACACTACCTTACAGGGCCTCATATATAGCACACTACCTTACCAGGGCCTATTCTATATATAGCACACTACCTTACCAGGGCCCTATTCCCTATATATAGCACACTACCTTACCAGGGCCCTATATATAGTGCACTACCTTACCAGGGCCCTATATATAGCACACTACCTTACCAGGGCCCTATATATAGCACACTACCTTACCAGGGCCCTATTCTATATATAGCACACTACCTTACTAGGGCCCTATTCCTATATATAGCACACTACCTTACAGGGCCCTATTCTCCTATATAGCACACTACCTTACCAGGGCCCTATTCCCTATATATAGCACACTACCTTACCAGGGCCCTATTCCCTATATATAGCACACTACCTTACCAGGGCCCTATATATAGCACACTACCTTACCAGGGCCCTATTCCCTATATATAGCACACTACCTTACCAGGGCCCTATATATAGCACACACTACCTTACCAGGGCCCTATTCCCATATATAGCACACTACCTTACTACCCTACCAGGGCCTCTATATAGCACACTACCTTACCAGGGCCCTATTCCCTATATATAGCACACTACCTTACCAGGCCCTATTCCCTATATATAGCACACTACCTTACCAGGGCCCTATTCTATATATAGCACACTACCTTACCAGGGCCCTATTCCCTATATATAGCACACTACCTTACCAGGGCCCTATTCTATATATAGCACACTACCTTACCAGGGCCCTATATATAGCACACTACCTTACCAGGGCCCTATTCCCATATATAGCACACTACCTTACCAGGGCCCTATATATAGCACACTACCTTACCAGGGCCCTATATATAGCACACTACCTTACCAGGGCCCCTATATATAGCACTACCTTACCAGGGCCCTATTCCCTATATATAGCACACTACCTTACCAGGGCCCTATATATAGCGCACTACCTTACCAGGGCCCTATTCCCTATATATAGCACACTACCTTACCAGGGCCCTATATATAGCACACTACCTTACCAGGGCCCTATTCCTATATATAGCACACTACCTTACCAGGGCCTATTCTATATATAGCACACTACCTTACCAGGGCCCTATTCTCATATATAGCACACTACCTTACCAGGGCCCTATATATAGCACACTACCTTACCAGGGCCCTATTCCCTATATATAGCACACTACCTTACCAGGGCCCTATATATATAGCACACTACCTTACCAGGGCTCCTATTCCCCTATATATAGCACACTACCTTACCAGGGCCCTATTCCCTATATATAGCACACACTACCTTACCAGGCCTATTCCCTATATATAGCACTACCTTACCAGGGCCCTATATATAGCACACTACCTTACCAGGGCCCTATTCCTATATATAGCACACTACCTTACCAGGGCCCTATTCTATATATAGCACACTACCTTACCAGGGCCCTATATATAGCACACTACCTTACCAGGGCCCTATTCCTATATATAGCACACTACCTTTACCAGGGCCCTATTCCCTCATATATAGCACACTACCTTACCAGGGCCCTATTCCTATATATAGCACACTACCTTACCAGGGCCCTATATATAGCACACACTACCTTACCAGGGCCCTATTCCCTATATATAGCACACTACCTTACCAGGGCCCTATATATCCCTATATAGCACACTACCTTACTAGGGCCCTATTCCCTATATAGCACACTACCTTACCAGGGCCCTATATATAGCACACTACCTTACCAGGGCCCTATATATATAGCACACTACCTTACCAGGGCCCTATTCCTATATATAGCACACTACCTTACCAGGCCCTATTCCCTATATATAGCACACTACCTTACCAGGGCCCTATATATAGCACACTACCTTACCAGGGCCTCTATTCCCTATATAGCACACTACCTTACTAGGGCCCTATATATAGCACACTACCTTACCAGGGCCCTATTCCTATATATAGCACACTACCTTACCAGGGCCCTATATATAGCACACTACCTTACCAGGGCCCTATTCCCTATATATAGCACACTACCTTACCAGGGCCCTATATATAGCACACTACCTTACCAGGGCCCTATATATAGCACACTACCTTACCAGGGCCCTATTCCCTATATATAGCACACTACCTTACCAGGGCCCTATATATAGCACACTACCTTACTAGGGCCCTATATATAGTCCCTATATATAGCACACTACCTTACTCAGGGCCCTATTCCCTATATATAGCACACTACCTTACTTCAGGCCCTATTCCCTATATATAGCACACTACCTTACCAGGGCCCTATATATAGCACACTACCTTACCAGGGCCCTATATATAGCACACTACCTTACCAGGGCCCTATTCCTATATATAGCACACTACCTTACCAGGGCCCTATTCCCTATATAGCACACTACCTTACCAGGGCCCTATTCCCTATATATAGCACACTACCTTACCAGGGCCCTATTCCCTATATATAGCACACTACCTTACCAGGGCCCTATATATAGCACTACTACCTTACCAGGGCTCCTATTCCCTATATATAGCACACTACCTTACCAGGGCCCTATATATAGCACACTACCTTACAGGGCCTATTCTATATATAGCACACTACCTTACCCAGGGCCCTATATATAGCACACTACCTTACCAGGGCCTCATTCCCTCATATATAGCACACTACCTTACCAGGGCCCTATATATAGCACACTACCTTACAGGGCCCTATTCCCTATATATAGCACACTACCTTACCAGGGCCCTATTCCCTATATATAGCACACTACCTTACTAGGGCCCTATTCCCTATATATAGCACACTACCTTACCAGGCCTCTATTCCCTATATATAGCACACTACCTTACCAGGGCCCTATTCTCTATATATAGCACACTACCTTACCAGGGCCCTATTCTCTATATATATAGCACACTACCTTACCAGGCCCTATTCTCTATATATAGCACACTACCTTACCAGGGCCCTATTCCCTATATATAGCACACTACCTTACCAGGGCCTATTCCCTATATATAGCACACTACCTTACCAGGGCCTATTCCCTATATATAGCACACTACCTTACCAGGGCCCTATATATAGCACACTACCTTACCAGGGCCCTATTCTCATATATAGCACACTACCTTACCAGGGCCCTATTCCCTATATATAGCACACTACCTTACCAGGAGCCCTATTCCCCTATATATAGCACACTACCTTACCAGGGCCCTATATATAGCACACTACCTTACAGGGCCCTATTCTCATATATAGCACACTACCTTACCAGGGCCCTATATATAGCACACTACCTTACCAGGGCCCTATTCCCTATATATAGCACACTACCTTACCAGGGCCCCCCTATATATAGCACACTACCTTACCAGGGCCTATTCCTATATATAGCACACTACCTTACCAGGGCCCTATTCCCTATATATAGCACACTACCTTACCAGGCCCTATATATAGCTATATATAGCACACTACCTTACCAGGGCCCTATATATAGCACACTACCTTACCAGGGCCCTATTCCCTATATATAGCACACTACCTTACCAGGGCCCTATTCCCTATATATAGCACACTACCTTACCAGGGCCCTATTCCCTATATATAGCACACTACCTTACCAGGGCCCTATATATAGCACACTACCTTACCAGGGCCCTATTCTATATATAGCACACTACCTTACCAGGGCTCCTATTCCCTATATATAGCACACTACCTTACCAGGGCCCTATTCCCTATATATAGCACACTACCTTACCAGGGCCCTATTCTATATATAGCACACTACTTACCAGGCTCCCTATATATAGCACACTACCTTACCAGGGCTCCTATATATAGCACACTACCTTACCAGGGCCCTATTCCTATATATATAGCACACTACCTTACCAGGCTATTCCCTATATAGCACACTACCTTGGCCAGGGCCCTATATATATAGCACACTACCTTACTAGGGCCCTATATATAGCACTACCTTACCAGGGCCCTATTCTATATATAGCACACTACCTTACCAGGGCCCTATATATAGCACACTACCTTACCAGGGCCCTATTCCCTATATATAGCACACACTACCTTACCAGGGCCCTATTCCCTATATAGCACACTACCTTACCAGGGCCCTATTCATATATAGCACACTACCTTACCAGGGCCCTATTCCCTATATATAGCACACAACCTTACCAGGGCCCTATTCCCTATATATAGCGCACTACCTTACCAGGGCCCTATATATAGCACACAACCTTACCAGGGCCCTATTCCCTATATATATAGCACACTACCTTACCAGGGCCCTATATATAGCGCACTACCTTACCAGGGCCCTATATATAGCACACTACCTTACCAGGGCCCTATTCCCTATATATAGCACACTACCTTACCAGGGCCCTATATATATATACACTACCTTACCAGGGCCCTATTCCCTATATATAGCACACTACCTTACCAGGCCCTATTCCCTATATATAGCACACTACCTTACCAGGGCCCTATTCCCTATATATAGGCCCACTATATTACCTTACCAGGCTATTCCCTATATATAGCACACTACCTTACCAGGGCCCTATTCCCTATATATAGCACACTACCTTACCAGGGCCCTATATATAGCACTACCTTACCAGGGCCCTATATATATATAGCACACTACCTTACCAGGGCCCTATATATAGCACTACCTTACCAGGGCCTATTCTCTATATATAGCACACTACCTTACCAGGGCCCTATTCCCTATATATAGCACACTACCTTACCAGGGCCCTATTCTCCTATATATAGCACACTACCTTACCAGGGCCCTATTCCTATATAGCACACTACCTTACTACAGGGCCTCTATATATAGCACACTACCTTACCAGGGCCCTATATATAGCACACTACCTTACCAGGGCCCTATTCCCTATATATAGCACACTACCTTACCAGGGCCCTATTCCCTATATATAGCACACTACCTTACCAGGGCCCTATATATAGCACACTACCTTACCAGGGCCCTATATAGCACACACTACCTACTTACCAGGGCTATTCCCTATATATAGCACACTACCTTACTAGGGCCCTATTCCCTATATATAGCACACTACCTTACCAGGGCCCTATTCATATATATAGCACATATACCTTAGGGCCCTATATAGCACTACATACCAGGGCCCTATATATAGCACACTACCTTACCAGGGCCCTATTCCTATATATAGCACACTACCTTACCAGGGCCCTATATATAGCACACTACCTTACCAGGGCCCTATATATATATAGCAGCACTACCTTACCAGGGCCCTATATATAGCACACTACCTTACCAGGGCCCTCATTCCCTATATATAGCACACTACCTTACCAGGGCCCTATTCCCTATATATAGCACACTACCTTACCAGGGCCCTATTCCCTATATATAGCACACTACCTTACCAGGGCCCTATATATAGCACACTACCTTACCAGGGCCCTATATATAGCGCACTACCTTACCAGGGCCTATTCTATATATAGCGCACTACCTTACCAGGGCCCTATTCTCTATATATAGCACACTACCTTACCAGGCCCTATTCCCTATATATAGCACACTACCTTACCAGGGCCCTATATATAGCACACTACCTTACCAGGGCCCTATTCCCTATATATAGCACACTACCTTACCAGGGCCCTATATATAGCACACTACCTTACCAGGGCCCTATATATAGCAGCACACTACCTTACCAGGGCCCTATTCTATATATAGCACACTACCTTACCAGGGCCCTATTCCCTATATATAGCACACTACCTTACCAGGGCCCTATTCCCTATATATAGCACACACTACCTTACCAGGCCCCTATATATAGCACACTACCTTACCAGGGCCCTATTCCCTATATATAGCACACTACACTACCTACCAGGGCCCTATATATAGCACACTAACTTACCAGGGCCCTATTCTCATATATATAGCACACTAACTACCTTACCAGGGCCCTATATATAACTACCTTACCAGGGCCCTATTCCTATATATAGCACACTACCTTACCAGGGCCTCTATTCCCTATATATAGCACACTAACCTTACCAGGGCCCTATATATAGTGCTACACACTACCTACCAGGGGCCTATTCCTATATATAGGCACACTACCTTACAGCCAGGGCCCTACTATTCCCTATATATAGCACACTACCTTACCAGGGCCCTATATATAGCGCACTACCTTACCAGGGCCCTATATATAGCACACTACCTTACCAGGGCCCTATATATAGCACACTGTTCTACCCAGGGCCCTATATATAGCACACTACCTTACCAGGCCTAGCTCACTATGTATAGCACACTACCTTACCAGGGCCTATTCCCTATATATCACACTACCTTACCAGGGCCCTATATAGCACACTACCTTACCAGGGCCCTATTCTCATATATAGCACACTACCTTACTAGGCCCTATATATAGCACACTACCTTACCAGGGCCCTATATATAGCATCAACCTACCCTATATATATATAGCACACTACCTTACAGGGCCCTATATATAGCACACTACCTTACCAGGGCCCTATATATAGCACTACCTTACCAGGGCCCTATATATAGCACACTACCTTACCAGGGCCCTATATCCCCTATATATAGCACACTACTCCATTTACCAGGGCCCCATACTATATATATAGCACACTACCTACCAGGGCCCTATATATAGCACACTACCTTACTAGGGCCCTATCTCTATATATAGCACACTACCTTACCAGGGCCCTATTCCCTATATATAGCACACTACCTTACCAGGGCCCTATTCCTATATATAGCACACTACCTTACCAGGGCCCTATTCCCTATATATAGCACACTACCTTAGGGCCCTATTCCCTATATATAGCACACTACCTTACCAGGGCCCTATTCCCTATATATAGCACACTACCACCAGGGCCCTATATATAGCACACTACCTTACCAGGGCCCTATATATAGCACACTACCTTACCAGGGCCCTATTCCCTATATAGCACACTACCTTACCAGGGCCCTATATATAGCACACTACCTTACCAGGGCCCTATATATAGCACACTACCTTACCAGCCTATTCCCTCATATATAGCACACTACCTTACCAGGGCCCTATTCTATATATAGCACACTACCTTACAGGGCCCTATATATAGCACACTACCTTACCAGGGCCTCATTCCCATATATAGCACACT
This sequence comes from Brachymystax lenok tsinlingensis, assembly GCA_030435695.1. Taxonomy (NCBI): domain Eukaryota; kingdom Metazoa; phylum Chordata; class Actinopteri; order Salmoniformes; family Salmonidae; genus Brachymystax; species Brachymystax lenok. The sequence goes on from CM059798.1 coordinate 26,341,270, forward strand.
ACCTTACCAGGCCCTATAGTCCCTACTATATAGCACACTACCTTACCAGGGCTCTATTCTATATATATAGCACACTACCTTACCAGGGCCCTATTCCCTATATATAGCACACTACCTTACCAGGCCCTATTCCCTATATATAGCACACTACCTTACCAGGGCCCTATATATAGCACACTACCTTACCAGGGCCCTATATATAGCACACTACTCTTACCAGGGCCCTATTCTCTATATATAGCACTACTACCTTACCAGGGCTCCTATATATAGCACACTACCTTACCAGGGCCCTATATAGCACACTACCTTACCAGGCCCTCTCTATATATAGCACACTACCTTACCAGGGCCCTATATATAGCACACTACCTTACCAGGCCCTATTCCCTATATATAGCACACTACCTTACCAGGTGACTTATATATAGCACACTACTCTTACCAGGCCCTATTCCATATATAGCACACTACCTTACCAGGGCCCTATTCCCTATATATAGTGCACACTACCTTACTCAGGCTCCTATTCCCTATATAGCACACTACCACTTACCAGGGCCCTATATATAGCACACTACCTTACCAGGGGCCCTATTCCTATATATAGCACACTACCTTACCAGGGCCCTATATATAGCACACTCTACTCAGGGCCCTATATATAGCACACTACCTACCAGGGCCCTATTCTCATATATACACTACCTTACCAGGGCCCTATTCTATATATAGCACACTACCTTACAGGGCCCTATATATAGCACTACTACCTGGCTACCAGGGCCCTATATATAGCACACTACCTTACCAGGGCCCTATATATAGAAGTGCACTACCTTACCAGGGCCCTATATATAGCACACTACCTTACCAGGGCCCTATATATAGCACACTACCTTACCAGGGCCCTATTCACTATATATAGCACACTACCTTACCAGGGCCCTATATATAGCACACTACCTTACCAGGGCTCCTATATATATATAGCACACTACTTACCAGGGCCCTATATATAGCACACTACCTTACCAGGGCCCTATTCCCTATATATAGCACACTACCTTACCAGGGCTCCTATATATAGCACACTACCTACCAGGCTCCTATTCTCATATAGCACACTACCTTACCAGGGCCCTATATATATAGCACACTACCTTACCAGGGCCCTATATATAGCACACTACCTTACCAGGCACTATTCCCATATATAGCACACTACCTACCAGGGCCCTATATATAGCACACTACCTTACCAGGGCCCTATATATAGCACACTACCTTACCAGGGCCCTATATATAGCACACCTACCTTACCAGGGCCTATTCCCTATATATAGCACACTACCTTACCAGGCTCCTATATATAGCACACTACCTTACCAGGGCCCTATTCTATATAGCACACTACCTTACCAGGCCCTATCTCTATATATAGCACACTACCTTACCAGGCCCTATTCCCTATATATAGCACACTACCTTACCAGGGCCCTATATATAGCACACTACCTTACCAGGGCCCTCTATTCCCTATATAGCACTACCTTACAGCCTGGTCTATTCCCTATATATAGCACACTACCTTACTAGGGCCCTATTCTCATATATAGCACACTACCTTACCAGGGCCCTATATATAGCACACTAACCTTACCAGGGCCCTATATATAGCACACTACCTTACCAGGGCCCTATATATAGCACACTACCTTACCAGGCCCTATTCCCTATATATAGCACACTACCTTACTAGGGCCTCATATAGCACACTACCTTACTCAGGGCCCTATATAGCACACTACCTACCAGGCCTATTCCTATATATATACACTACCTTACCAGGGCCCTATTCCTATATAGCACACTACCTACCAGGGCCCCTATATATAGCACACTACCTTACCAGGGCTCCTATATATAGCACTACCTTACCAGGGCTCCTATATATATAGCACTACCTTACCAGGGCCCTATTCTCATATATAGCACACTACCTTACCAGGGCCCTATATATATAGCACACTACCTTACCAGGGCCCTATTCCCTATATAGCACACTACCTTACCAGGGCTCCTATATATAGCACACTCATCTACTAGGGCCTCTATTCACTATAGCACACTACCTTACCAGGGCCCTATTCCCTATATATAGCACACAACCTACTAGGGCCCCTATTCTCCTATATATAGCAGCACACTACCTTACCAGGGCCCTATATATAGCACACTACCTACCAGGCCCTATATATAGCACACTACCTTACCAGGGCTCCTATATAGTGCACTACCTTACCAGGCCCTATTCTATATAGCACACTACCTTACCAGGGCCCTATATAGCACACTACCTTACCAGGGCCCTATTCCCTATATATAGCACACTACCTACTAGGGCCCTATTCCCTCATATATAGCACACTACCTTACCAGGGCTCCTATATATAGCACACTACCTCACTAGGGGCCCTATTCCTATATATAGCACACTACCTACCAGGGCCCTATATATAAGCACACTACCTTACCAGGGCCCTATATATAGCACACTACCTTACCAGGCCCTATATATAGCACACTACCTTACCAGGGCCCTATATATAGCACACTACCTTACCAGGGCTCCTAATATAGCACACTACCTACCAGGGCCCTATTCTCTATATATAGCACTACCTTACCAGGGCCCTATTCTATATATATAGCATCACTACTACCAAGGGCCCTATATATAGCACACTACCTACCAGGCTCCTCATATATAGCACACTACCTTACCAGGGCCCTATTCCTATATATATAGCACACTACCTTACCAGGGCCCTATTCCTATATATAGCACACTACCTTACCAGGGCCCTCTATATAGCACACTACCTTACCAGGGCTATTCTATATATAGCACACTACCTTACTAGGGCCCTATATATAGCACACTACCTTACCAGGGCCCTATATATAGCACACTACCTTACCAGGGCCCTATTCCTATATATAGCACACTACAACCTACCTAGGGCCTCCTATATATATAGCACACTAGCCTTACCAGGGCCCTATATATAGCACACTACCTTACTAGGGCCCTATTCCTATATATAGCACACTACCTTACCAGGGCCCTATTCCCTATATATAGCACACTACCTTACCAGGGCCCTATTCCCTATATATAGCACACTACCTTACCAGGGCCCTCATATATAGCACACTACTCTTACCAGGCCCTATATATAGCACACTACCTTACCAGGGCCCTATTCTATATATAGCACACTACCTTACCAGGGCCCTATTCTCTATATATAGCACACTACCTTACCAGGCTCCCTATATATAGTGCACTACCTTACCAGGCCTCATTCCCTATATATAGCACACTACCTTACCAGGGCCCTATTCCCTATATATAGCACACTACCTTACCAGGCCCTATATATAGTGCACACTACCACCAGGCCCTATTCCCTATATATAGCACACTACCTACCAGGGCCCTATATATAGCACACTACCTTACCAGGGCCCCATATATAGCACACTACTACCAGGCCCTATATATAGCGCACTACCTTACCAGGGCCCTATTCTCATATATAGCACTACCTTACAGGGCCTCATATATAGCACACTACCTTACCAGGGCTCCTATATATAGTGCACACTACCTTACCAGGCCCCTATTCCTCATATAGCACAATTACCTTACCAGGGCCTATATATAGCACACTACCTTACCAGGCCCTATATAGCACACTACCTTACCAGGCCCTATTCCCTATATATAGCACACTACCTGCTACTAGGGCCCTATATATAGCACACTACCTTACCAGGCCCTATATATAGCGCACACTACCTTACAGGGCCCTATATATAGCACACACCTACCTAGGCCCTATTCTATATATAATTACTACCAGGGCCCTATTCTCATATATAGCACACTACCTTACCAGGCCCTCCTATATAGCACACTACCTTACCAGGGCCCTATATATAGCACACTACCTACTTACCAGGGCCTCATATATAGCACACTACCTTACCAGGGCCCTATTCTCTATATATAGCACACTACTACTTACCAGGGCCTCTATATATAGCACACTACCTTACTCAGGGCTCCTATTCCCCATATATAGCACACACACTACCTTACCAGGGCCCTATATAGCACTACCTTACCAGGCCCTATTCCCTATATAGCACACTACCTACCAGGGCCCTCTATATAGCACTACCTTACCAGGCCCTATATATAGCACACTACCTTACTAGGCCCTATATATAGCACACTACCTTACCAGGGCCTATATATAGCACTGTACTTACCAGGGCCTCTATATAGCACACTACCTTACCAGGTCCCTATTCCCTATATATAGCACACTACCTTACCAGGGCCCTATATATAGCACACTACCTTACCAGGGCCCTATATATAGGCACTACCTACTAGGGCCCTATATATAGCACACTACCTACCAGGGCCCTATATAGCACACCTACCTTACCTAGGGCCCTATATATAGCACACTACTCTTACAGGCCTATTATTCCCTATATATAGCACACTACCTTACTACCAGGGCCCTATTCTATATATATAGCACTACCTTACTCCAGGGCCCTATATATAGCACACTACCTTACCAGGGCCCTATTCCCTATATATAGCACACTACCTTACTAGGCTCCTATTCCCTATATATAGCACACTACCTTACCAGGGCCCTATTCTCATATATAGCACACTACCTACCAGGGCCCTATATACACACTACCTTACCAGGGCCCTATATATAGCACACTACCTTACCAGGGCCCATATAGCACACTACCTTACCAGGGCTCCTATTCCCTCATATATAGCACACTATTACTCAGGGCCCTATATAGCACACTACCTTACCAGGCCCTATTCCTCATATATAGCACACTACCTTACCAGGGCCCTATTCCTATATATAGCACACTACCTTACCAGGCCTATTCTATATATAGCACACTAATTCTACCAGGGCCCTCTATATATAGCACTACCTTACTAGGCCCATATAGCACTACCTTACCAGGGCCCTATTCCCTATATATAGCACACTACCTTACCAGGGCCCTATATATAGCACACTACCTTACCAGGGCCCTCATTCCCATATATAGCACACTACCTACCAGGGCCCTATTCTATATATAGCACACTACCTTACCAGGGCCCTATTCCCTATATATAGCACACTACCTACCAGGGCCCTATTCCCTATATAGCACACTACCTTACCAGGGCCCTATTCCCTATATATAGCACACTACCTTACTAGGGTCCTATTCCTATATAGCACACTACCTTACCAGGGCCCTATATATAGGGCACACACTACCTTACCAGGGCCCTGATATATAGCACACTACCTTACCAGGGGCTCTCTTATATAGCACACTACCTTACCAGGGCCCTATATATAGCACACTACCAATTACCAGGGCTCCTATTCCCTATATATATAGCACACTACCTTACCAGGCCCTATTCCCTATATATAGCACACTACTCCTACCAGGGCCCTATATAGCACACTACCTTACTCAGGTCTCATTCTCATATATAGCACACTACCTTACCAGGGCCCTATATATAGCACACTACCTACTAGGCCCTATATATAGCACACACACTACCTACTAGGGCCCTATTCCCTATATATAGCACACTACCTTACCAGGGCCCTATATATAGCACACTACCTTACCAGGGCCCTATTCCCTATATATAGCACAATTACCTTACCAGGGCCCTATATACTACCTTACTAGGTTTTATATAGCACACTACCTACCAGGGCCCTATAGCACACTACCTTACCAGGGCCTGGCCCTCATATATAGCACACTACCTTACCAGGGCCCTCTATATATATAGCACACTACCTTACCAGGGCCTCTATATATAGCACACTACCTTACCAGGGCCCTATTCCCCTATATATATAGCACACTACCTTACCAGGGTTCTATTCTCTATATATAGCACACTACCTTACCAGGGCCCTATTCACTATATATAGCACACTACCTTTACCAGGGCCCTATATAGCACACTACCTACTAGGGCCCTATTCCTCATATATAGCACACACACTACCTTACCAGGGCCCTATATATAGCACTACCTTACCAGGGCTCCTATATATAGCACACTACCCAAGGGCTCAGGGCTCCTCTATTCCCTATATATAGCACACACTACCCTACCAGGTCCTATTCCTCATATATAGCACACTACCTTTACCAGGGCCCTATATATAGCACACACTACCTTACCAGGGCCCTATTCCCTATATATAGCACACACAACCTTACTTCAGGGCCCTATTCCCTATATAGCACACTACCTTACCAGGGCCCTATATAGCACACTACCTCATACCAGGCCCTAACCCTATATATATAGCACACTACCTACCAGGGCTCCTATTCCCTATATATAGCACACTACCTTACCAGGCCCTATTCCTCATATATATAGCACACTACCTTACCAGGGCCCTATATATAGCACACACTACCTTACCAGGGCCTACTATATATAGCACACTCACCTACCAGGGCCCTATTCCCTATATATAGCACACTACCTTACCAGGGCCCTATTCCTATATATAAGCACACTACCTTACCAGGGTTCTATATATAGTGCACTACCTTACCAGGCCCTATTCCTCATATATAGCACACTACCTTACCAGGGCCTCATTCCCTATATATAGCACACTACCTTACCAGGGCCCTATATAGTGCACTACCTTACCAGGGCCTCATTCCCTATATATAGCACACTACTACAACCAGGCCCTATATATAGCACACTACCTTACCAGGGCCCTATTCTCTATATATAGCAAGCACTACCTCTACCAGGGCCCTCATATATAGCACACTACCTACTAGGCCCTACATATATAGCACACTACCTTACTAGGGCCCTATTCTCATATATAGCACACTACCTTACCAGGCCCTATTCCCTATATAGCACACTACCTTACCAGGGCCCTATATATAGCACTACCTTACCAGGGCCCTATATATAGCACACACTACCTTACCAGGCCCTATTCCTCATATATAGCACACTACCTTACCAGGGCCCTCATATATAGCACACTACCTTACCAGGGCCCCATATAGCACACTACCTTACCAGGGCCCTATATATATAACGCACTACCTTACTCAGGGCCCTATATATAGCACACTACCTTACCAGGGCCCTATTCTCCTATATAGCACACTACCTTACCAGGGCCCTATATATAGCACACTACCTTACCAGGGCCCTATATATAGCACACTACCTTACACAGGGCCCTATATATAGCACTACCTACTACAGGGCCCTATATATAGCACACTACCTACCAGGCCCCATATATAGCTCACTCACCTTGGCCAGGCCCTATTCTCATATATAGCACACTACCTTACCAGGGCCCTATTCCCTATAGCACACTACCTTACCAGGAACCTATTCCTATATATAGCACACTACCTTACCAGGCTCCTATTCCCTATATATATAGCACACTACCTTACCAGGGCCCTATTCCCTATATATAGCACACTACCTACCAGGGCCCTATTCCCTATATATAGCACACTACCTTACTAGGCCCCATAGCATTACCTTACCAGGCCCTACCTTACCAGGGCACTATATATAGCACACTACCTTACCAGGCCCTATTCCCTATATAGCACACTACCTTACCAGGGCCCTATTCCTCATATATAGCACACTACCTTACCAGGGCCCTATTCCCTATATATAGCACACTACCTTACCAGGCCCTATATATAGCACACTACCTTACCAGGCCCTATATATAGCACACTACCTTACCAGGCCTCATTCTCTATATATAGCACACTACCTTACTAGGGCCCTATATATAGCACACTACCTACCAGGGCCCTATATATAAGGCACTACCTTACCAGGGCCCCATATATAGCACACTACCTACCAGGGCCCTATTCCTATATATAGCACACTACCTTTACCAGGGCCCTATATATAGTGCACTACCTTACCAGGCCCTATATAGCACACTACCTTACCAGGCCCTATTCTCATATATAGCACACTACCTACCAGGGCCCTATTCCTATATAGCACACAATTACCTTACCAGGGCCCTATTCCTATAGCACACTACTACCTTACCAGGGCTCCTATATAGCACACACTACCTTACCAGGGCCCTAAGTATATAGCACACTACCTTACCAGGGCCCTATTCCCTATATATAGCACACTACCTTACCAGGGCCCTATATATAGCACACTACCTTACCAGGGCCTCTATTCCTCATATATAGCACACTACCTTTACCAGGGCCTCTATATATAGCACACACTACTTACCAGGGCCCTATATATAGCGCACTACCTTACAGGGCCCTCCTATATATAGCACACTACCTTACTAGGGCCCTATTCTCATATATGGGACACTACCTTACCAGGGCTCCTATATATAGCACACTACTTACCAGGGCCCTATTCCCTATATATACACATACCTTACCAGGGCCCTATTCCCTTTGATATATAGCACACTACCTTACCAGGGCCCTATTCCCATATATAAAGCACTACCTTACTAGGGCCCTCATCATATATAGTGCACACTACCTTACCAGGGCCTCTATATATATAGCACACTACCTTACCAGGGCCTTGGCCCTATATATAGCGCAATTCTACCTGGCTTTAGGCCCTATTCCCTATATATAGCACATTACCTTTACCAGGCCCTATATATAGCACACTACCTTACCAGGGCCCTATATATAGCACACTACCTTACTCAGGGCCCTATTCTATATATAGCACACACTCACCTTACCAGGCCCTATTCCCTATATATAGCACACTACTTACTAGGGCCTCCCTATATATAGCACTACCTTACTAGGGTCTCTATATAGCACTACCTTACCAGGGCCCTATTCCCTATATATAGCACACTACCTCTCACCAGGCCCTATATATAGCACACTACTCCTTACTCAGGCCCCATATATAGAGCACACTACCTTACCAGGGCCTCTATATATAGCACACTACCTTACCAGGGCCCTATTCCCTATATATAGCACACTACCTTACCAGGGCCCCCATATATAGCACACACTATCTTACTAGGGCCTCTATATATATAGCACACTACCTTACCAGGGCCCTATTCCCTATATATAGCACACTACCTTACCAGGGCCCTATTCCCCTATATATAGGCACACTACCTACCAGGGCCCTATATATATAGCACACTACCTTACTAGGGCCCTATATATAGCACACCACTTTACCAGGGCCCCTATATATAGCACACTACCTACCAGGGCCCTATTCTCATATAGCACACAACTTTACCAGGGCCCTATATATAGCACACTACCTTACCAGGCCCTATTCCCCCTATATATAGCACACTACCTTACCAGGGCCCCTATATAGCACACTAACTCTTACCAGGGCCCTATATATAGCACACCTGACCTTACCAGGGCCCTATATATAGCGCACTACCTTACCAGGGTCTTATTCCCTATATATAGCACACTACCTTACCAGGGCCCTATATATAGCGCACTACCTTACCAGGGCCCTATTCCCTATATATAGCACACTACCTTACCAGGGCCCTATATATAGCGCACTACCTTACCAGGGCCCTATTCCCTATATATAGCACACTACCTTACCAGGGCCCTATATAATGCACACTACCTTACCAGGGCCCTATTCCCTATATATAGTGCACTACCTACCAGGGCCCTATATATAGCACACTACCTTACCAGGGCCCTATATATAGCACACTACCTTACCAGGTCACATTCCCTATATATAGCACACTACCTCACCAGGGCCCTATATATAGCACACTACCTTACCAGGGCCCTATATATAGCACACTACCTTACCAGGGCCCTATTCCCTATATATAGCACACTACCTTTACTAGGGCTCCTATTCCCTATATATAGCACACTACCTTACCAGGGCCCTATTCATATATAGCACACTACCTTACCAGGGCCCTATTCCCTATATATAGCACACTACCTTACCAGGGCCCTATATATAGCACACTACCTTACCAGGCCCTATATATAGCACACTACCTGACCCTAGGCCCTATATATAGCACACTACCTTACCAGGGGCTCTATTCCATATATAGCACACTACCTACCAG
>CM059798.1:26351649-26496649 GCA_030435695.1 Brachymystax lenok tsinlingensis
TACCAGGGCCCTATATAGCACACTAACTTACCAGGGCCCTATATATAGCACACTACTTACCAGGGCCCTATATAGCACTTTTTACCTTACCAGGGCCCTATTCCCTATATATAGCACACTACCTTACCAGATTCCTATATAGCACACTACCTTACCAGGGCCCTATTCCCTATATAGCATACACTACCTTACCAGGAGCCCTATATATAGCGCACTACCTTACCAGGGCCCTATTCCTATATATAGCACACTACACCAGGAGCACTATTCCTATATATAGCACACTACCTTACCAGGGCCCTATATATAGTGCACACTACCTTACCAGGCCCCTATATAGCACACTACCTTACCAGGGCCCTATTCTATATGCACACTTTGCTGTACCAAGACTATATAGTGCACTACCTTGCAGGCCCTATATATAGCACACTACCTACCACAGGGCCCTATATAGCACACTACCTTACCAGGGCCCTATATACCACTACCACCAGGGCCCTATTCCCTATATATAGCACACTACCTTACCAGGGCCCTATATATATAGCACACTACCTTACTGCAGGCCCCTATATATAGCACACTACCTTACCAGGGCCCTATTCCTATATATAGCACACTACCTTACCAGGGCCCTATTCCCTATATATAGCACACTACCTTACCAGGGCTATTCCTATATATAGCACACTACTTACCAGGGCCCTATATATAGCACACTACCTTACCAGGGCCCTATTCCCTATATATAGCACACTACCTTACCAGGGCCCTATTCCCTATATATAGCACACCTTACTCTTACCAGGCCCTAGCCTCATATAGCACACTACCTTACCAGGCCCTATATATATAGCACACTGAGACCTACCAGGGTTCTGGCCCCCTATATATAGCACACTACCTTACCAGGGCCCTATTCCCTATATATAGCACACTACCTACCAGGGCCCCATATAGCACACTACCTTACAGGGCCCTATATATAGCACACTACCTTACCAGGGCCCCTATATATAGCACACTACCTTACCAGGACCTCTATATATAGCACACTACCTACAGGGCCCTATTCTATATATAGCACACTACCTTACCAGGGCCCTATATATAAGCACACTACCTGAGACCAGGCCCCTATATATTTTAGCACACTACCTTACAAGGCCCTATTCTATGATATAGCACACTACTACCAGGGCCCCTATATATAGCGCACTACCCAGCCAGGGCCCTATATCTATATATAGCAACTACCTTACCAGGGCTCCTATTCCTATATAGCACACTACTACCAGGGCCCTATTCTATATATACCTTCACAGGCCCCTACTCAGGGCCTCCCCTATAGCACACTACCTTACCAGGGCCCTATTCCTATATATAGTAGCACATACCTTACTAGGCCTCCCTATATATAGCACACTACCTTGTCAGGGTCCCTATATATAGCATGCCACTGCCTTACCAGTGGCCCTATATATAGCACACTACCTTACCAGGGCCCTATATATAGTGCACTACCTTACCAGGGCCCTATATATAGCACTACACAGGGCCTACTATTCCCTATATATAGCGCAGACTACCTTACCAGGCCCTATATATAGCACACACTTTTGCTTACCAGGGCCCTATATATAGCACACTACCTTACCAGGGCCCTATTCCTATATATAGCACACAATCTTTACCAGAGACCCTATTCCCTATATATATAGCACACTACCTTACAGGCCCTATATATAGCACACTACCTTACCAGGGGCCCATATATAGCACACTACCTTGCAGGGCCCTATTCCCTATATATAGCACACTACCTACCAGGGCCCTATTCTATATATAGCACACACACTTGTCAGCCCTCATATATAGCACACTACCTACCAGGGCCCTATATATAGCGCACTACCTTACCAGGGCCCCTATATATAGCACACTACCTACTAGGGCTCCTATTCCTCATATATAGCACACTACCTTACCAGGGCCCTATATAGCACACTATCTACCAGGGCCCTATATATAGCACACTACCTACAGGGCCCTATATCTCAGGCACACACAACTTACCAGGCCCTATTCTCATATATAGCACACTACCTTACCAGGGCTCCTATTCTCTATATAGCACACTACCTTACCAGGGCCCTATATATACATATAGCACACTACCTTACCAGGGCCCTATATATAGCACACTACCTACCAGGGCCCTATTCCCTATATATAGCACACTACCTTACCAGGGCCCTATATATAGCACACTACCTTACCAGGAGCTCCTATATATATAGCACTACCTTACCAGGGCCTATATATAGCACTACCTTACAGGGCCCTATTCCCTATATATAGCACACTACCTTACCAGGCCCTATATATAGCACTTCTAACTTACCAGGGCCCTATATATAGCATACACTACCTTACCAGGGCCTATTCTATATATAACACACTACCTTACAGGCCCTATTCCCTATATATAGCACACTACCTTACAGGGCCCTATATATAGCACACTACCTTACCAGGGCCCTATATATAGCACACTACCTTACCAGGGCCCTATATATAGCGCACTACCTTACCAGGGCCCTATATATAGCACACTACCTTACCAGGGCCCTATATATAGCACACTACCTTACCAGGGCCTATATATAGCACACTACCTTACCAGGGCCCTATATATAGCACACTACCTTACCAGGGCCCTATTCCTATATAGCTCACTACCTTACCAGGCCCTATTCCTATATATAGCACACTACCTTACCAGGGCCCTATATATAGCATACTACCTTACACAGAGGGCCCTATTCCCTATATATGACACACTACCTTACCAGGGCCCTATTCCCTATATATAGCACACTACCTTACAGGGCCCTATATAGCACACTACCTACCAGGGCCCTATTCCCTATATATAGCACACTACCTTACCAGAGGCCTATTCACTATATATAGCACACTACCTACCAGGGCCCTATATATAGCACACTACCTTACCAGGGCCCTATATATAGCACACTACCTTACTAGGGCCCTATATATAGCACACTACCTTACAGGGCCCTATATATAGCACACTACCTTACCAGGCTATTCCCTATATAGCACACTACCTTACCAGGGCCCTATTCACTATATATAACACCTTTTCACATACAGGGCCCTATATATATACCCTACCTTACCAGGGCCCTATTCTCATATATAGCACACTACCTTACCAGGGCCCTATATATATAGCACACTACCTTACCAGGGCCCTATTCCTATATATAGCACACTACCTTACCAGGGCTCCTATATATAGCACACTACCTACCAGGGCCCTATTCTATATATAGTGCACTACCTTACCAGGGCCCTATTCCCTATATATAGCACACTACCTTACCAGGGCCCTATATATAGCACACTACCTTACCAGGGCCCTATATATAGCACACTACCTTACCAGGGCCTATTCCCTATATATAGCACACTACCTTACCAGGCCCTATATATAGCACACTACCTTACTAGGGCCCTATTCTCTATATATAGCACTACCTTACAGGGCCTCATTCACTATATATAGCACACTACCTTACCAGGGCCCTATATATAGCACACTACCTTACCAGGGCCCTATATATAGCACACTACCTTACCAGGGCCCTATATATAGCACACTACCTTACCAGGGCCCTATATATAGTACACTACCTACTCATATATAGCACTACCTAGGGCCTATTCCCATAGCATCACTATACCCCCTAACAGGGCCCTATTCACATTATATAGCACACTACCTTACCAGGGCCCTATATATAGCACACTACCTACCAGGGCCCTATTCCCTATATATAGCACACTACCTTACAGGGCCCTATTCCCTATATATAGCACACTACCTTACCAGGCCCTATTATATATAGCACACTACCTTACCAGGGCCCTATTCCTATATATAGCACACTACCTTACCAGGGCCCTATATATAGCACACTACCTTACCAGGGCCCTATATATATAGCACACTACCTTACCAGGGCCCTATATATAGCACACTACCTTACCAGGGCCCTATATATAGCACACTACCTTACCAGGGCCCTATTCTCATATATAGCACACTACCTTACCAGGGCCCTATTCCCTATATATAGCACACTACCTTACCAGGGCCCTATATATAGCACACTACCTTACTGGGGCCTGAAACACACTGCCTCTGCTACTAGAGCCTATTCTCTATATATAGCACACTACCTTACCAGGGCCCTATATATAGCACACTACCTTACCAGGGCCCTATTCCCTATATATAGCACACTACCTTACTTTCAGGGCCCTATTCCTCATATATATAGCACACTACCTTACCAGGGCCCTATATATAGCACACTACCTTACCAGAGCCCTATTCCTATATATAGCACACTACCTTACCAGGGCCCTATATATAGCACACTACCTTACCAGGGCCCTATATATAGCACACACTACCTTACCAGGGCCCTATATATATAGCACACTACCTTACCAGGGCCCTATATATAGCACACTACCTTACCAGGGCCCTATATATAGCACACTACCTTACCAGGGCCCTATATATAGTGCACTACCTTACCAGGGCCCTATTCCATATATAGCACACTACCTTACCAGGGCCCTATATATAGCACACTACCTTACTAGGCTCTATTCCCTCATATATATAGCACACTACCTTACCAGGGCCCTATTCTCTATATATAGCACACTACCTTACCAGGGCCCTATTCCCTATATATAGCACACTACCTTACCAGGGCCCTATTCTATATATAGCACACTACCTTACCAGGGCCCTATTCCCTATATATAGCACACTACCTTACCAGGGCCCTATTCCCTATATATAGCACACTACCTTACCAGGGCCCTATATATAGCACACTACCTTACCAGGGCCCTATATATAGCGCACTACCTTACCAGGGCCCTATATATAGCACACTACCTTACCAGGGCCCTATTCTCATATATAGCACACTACCTTACCAGGGCCCTATTCCCTATATATAGCACACTACCTTACCAGGGCCCTATTCCCTATATATAGCACACTACCTTACCAGGGCCCTATATATAGCACTACCTTACCAGGGCCCTATTCCCTATATATAGCACACTACCTTACCAGGGCCCTATTCCCTATATATAACACTACCTTACCAGGGCCTATTCCCTATATATAGCACACTACCTTACCAGGGCTCCTATTCTCATATATAGCACACTACCTTACCAGGGCCCTATATATAGCACACTACCTTACCAGGGCCCTATTCCCTATATATAGCACACTACCTTACCACAGGGCCCTATATATAGCACACTACCTGAGGGGCCCTATATATAGCACACTACCTTACCAGGGCCCTTATATATAGCACACTACCTTACCAGGCCCTATATATAGCACACTACCTTACCAGGGCCCTATATATAGCACACTACCTTACCAGGGCCCTATTCCCTATATATAGCACACTACCTTACCAGGGCCCTATTCTATATATAGCACACTACCTTACCAGGGCCCTATAGTGCACTCAGCATATAGCACACTACCTTACCAGGGCCCTATATATAGCACACTACCTTACCAGGGCCCTATTCCCTATATATAGCACACTACCTTACCAGGGCCCTATTCCCTATATATAGCACACTACCTTACCAGGGCCCTATTCCCTATATATAGCACACTACCTTACCAGGGCCCTATTCCCTATATATAGCACACTACCTTACCAGGGCCCTATATATAGCACACTACCTTACCAGGGCCCTATATATAGTGCACACTACCTTACCAGGCCCTATTCCCCTATATATAGCACACACTACCTTACCAGGGCCCTATATATAGTGCACTACCTTACCAGGGCCCTATTCCCTATATATAGTGCACTACCTTACCAGGGCCCTATTCCCTATATATAGCACACTACCTTACCAGGGCCCTATATATAGCACACTACCTTACCAGGGCCCTATATATAGCACACTACCTTACCAGGGCCCTATTCCCTATATATAGCACACTACCTTACCAGGGCCCTATATATAGCACACTACCTTACCAGGGCCCTATATATAGCACACTACCTTACCAGGGCCCTATTCCCTATATATAGCACACTACCTTACCAGGGCCCTATTCCCTATATATAACGCACTACCTTACCAGGGCCCTATATATAGCACACTACCTTACCAGGGCCCTATTCCCTATATATAGCACACTACCTTACCAGGGCCCTATTCCCTATATATAGCACACTACCTTACCAGGGCCCTATATATAGCACACTACCTTACCAGGGCCCTATTCCCTATATATAGCACACTACCTTACCAGGGCCCTATATATAGCACACTACCTTACCAGGGCCCTATTCCCTATATATAGCACACTACCTTACCAGGGCCCTATATATAGTGCACTACCTTACCAGGGCCCTATTCCCTATATATAGTGCACTACCTTACCAGGGCCCTATTCCCTATATATAGCACACTACCTTACCAGGGCCCTATATATAGCACACTACCTTACCAGGGCCCTATTCCCTATATATAGCACACTACCTTACCAGGGCCCTATATATAGTGCACTACCTTACCAGGGCCCTATATATAGCACACTACCTTACCAGGGCCCTATTCCCTATATATAGTGCACTACCTTACCAGGGCCCTATTCCCTATATATAGCACACTACCTTACCAGGGCCCTATTCCCTATATATAGCACACTACCTTACCAGGGCCCTATATATAGTGCACTACCTTACCAGGGCCCTATTCCCTATATATAGCACTACCTTACCAGGGCCCTATATATAGTGCACTACCTTACCAGGGCCCTATTCCCTATATATAGCACACTACCTTACCAGGGCCCTATATATAGCACACTACCTTACCAGGGCCCTATATATAGCACACTACCTTACCAGGGCCCTATATATAGCACACTACCTTACCAGGGCCCTATTCCCTATATATAGCACACTACCTTACCAGGGCCCTATATATAGCACACTACCTTACCAGGGCCCTATATATAGCGCACTACCTTACCAGGGCCCTATTCCCTATATATAGCACACTACCTTACCATGGCCCTATATATAGCACACTACCTTACCAGGGCCCTATTCCCTATATATAGCACACTACCTTACCAGGGCCCTATATATAGCACTACCTTACCAGGGCCCTATTCTCTATATATAGCACACTACCTTACTAGGGCCCTATTCCCTATATATAGCACACTACCTTACCAGGGCCCTATATATAGCACACTACCTTACCAGGGCCCTATATATAGCACACTACCTTACCAGGGCCCTATTCCCTATATATAGCACACTACCTTACTAGGGCCCTATTCCTATATATAGCACACTACCTTACCAGGGCCCTATTCTCATATATAGCACACTACCTTACCAGGGCCCTATATATAGTGCACTACCTTACCAGGGCCCTATTCCCTATATATAGCACACTACCTTACCATGGCCCTATATATAGCACACTACCTTACCAGGGCCCTATATATAGTGCACTACCTTACCAGGGCCCTATTCTCATATATAGCACACTACCTACCAGGGCCCTATTCCCTATATATAGCACACTACCTTACCAGGGCCCTATTCCCTATATATAGCACACTACCTTACCAGGGCCCTATTCCCTATATATAGCACACTACCTTACCAGGGCCCTATTCCCTATATATAGCACACTACCTTACACAGGGCCCTATATATAGTGCACTACCTTACCAGGGCCCTATATATAGCACACTACCTTACCAGGGCCCTATATATAGTGCACTACCTTACTCAGGGCCTATATATAGAGCACACTACCTTACCAGGCCCTATTCTATATAGCACACACTACCTTACCAGGGCCCTATTCCCTATATATAGCACACTACCTTACCAGGGCCCTATATATAGCACACTACCTTACCAGGGCCCTATTCTATATATAGCACACTACCTTACCAGGGCCCTATATATAGTGCACTACCTTACCAGGGCCCTATATATAGCACACTACCTTACCAGGGCCCTATTCCCTATATATAGCACACTACCTTACCAGGGCCCTATTCCCTATATATAGTGCACTACCTTACCAGGGCCCTATTCCCTATATATAGCACACTACCTTACCAGGGCCCTATTCTCTATATATAGCACACTACCTTACCAGGGCCCTATATATAGCACACTACCTTACCAGGGCCCTATTCTCATATATAGCACACTACCTTACCAGGGCCCTATATATAGTGCACTACCTTACCAGGGCCCTATTCCCTATATATAGTGCACTACCTTACCAGGGCCCTATTCCCTATATATAGCACACTACCTTACCAGGGCCCTATTCCCTATATATAGCACACTACCTTACCAGGGCCCTATATATAGCACACTACCTTACCAGGGCCCTATTCCCTATATATAGCACACTACCTTACCAGGGCCCTATTCCCTATATATAATTACCTTACCAGGGCCCCTATATATAGTGCACTACCTTACCAGGGCCCTATTCCCTATATATAGCACACTACCTTACCAGGGCCCTATTCCCTATATATAGTGCACTACCTTACCAGGGCCCTATTCCTATATATAGCACACTACCTTACCAGGGCCCTATTCCCTATATATAGCACACTACCTTACCAGGGCCCTATATATAGTGCACTACCTTACCAGGGCCCTATTCCCTATATATAGCACACTACCTTACCAGGGCCCTATATATATATAGCACACTACCTTACCAGGCCCTATTCTCATATATAGCACACTACCTTACCAGGGCCCTATATATAGCACACTACCTTACCAGGGCCCTATTCCCTATATATAGCACACTACCTTACCAGGGCCCTATATATAGCACACTAACTTACCAGGGCCCTATTCCTATATATAGCACACTACCTTACCAGGGCCCTATATATAGCGCACTACCTTACCAGGGCCCTATTCCCTATATATAGCACACTACCTTACCAGGGCCCTATATATAGCGCACTACCTTACCAGGGCCCTATATATAGCGCACTACCTTACCAGGGCCCTATTCCCTATATATAGCACACTACCTTACCAGGGCCCTATATATAGCGCACTACCTTACCAGGGCCCTATATATAGCACACTACCTTACCAGGGCCCTATTCCCTATATATAGCACACTACCTTACTAGGCTCAGGCCCTATATATAGCGCACTACCTTACCAGGGCCCTATATATAGCGCACTACCTTACCAGGGCCCTATATATAGCGCACTACATTACCAGGGCCCTATATATAGCACACTACCTTACCAGGGCCCTATTCCCTATATATAGCTCACTACCTTACCAGGGCCCTATTCCCTATATATAGCACACTACCTTACCAGGGCCCTATTCCCTATATATAGCACACTACCTTACCAGGGCCCTATATATAGCACACTACCTTACCAGGGCCCTATTCCCTATATATAGCACACTACCTTACCAGGGCCCTATATATAGCACACTACCTTACCAGGGCCCTAAATATAGCACACAACCTTACCAGGGCCCTATATATAGCACACTACCTTGCCAAGGGCCTATTCTATATATAGCACACTACCTTACCAGGGCCCTATTCCCTATATATAGCACACTACCTTACCAGGGCCCTATATATAGCACACTACCTTACCAGGGCCCTATTCCCTATATATAGCACACTACCTTACCAGGGCCCTATATATAGCACACTACCTTACCAGGGCCCTATTCCCTATATATAGCACACTACCTTACCAGGGCCCTATTCCCTATATATAGCACACTACCTTACCAGGGCCCTATTCCCTATATATAGCACACTACTTTACCGAGGCCCTATTCCCTATATATATAGCACACTACCTTACCAGGGCCCTATATATAGCACACTACCTTACCAGGGCCCTATATATATAGCACACTACCTTACCAGGGCCCTATATATAGCACACTACCTTACCAGGGCCCTATATATAGCACACTACCTTACCAGGGCCCTATTCCCTATATATAGCACACTACCTTACCAGGGCCCTATTCCCTATATATAGCACACTACCTTACCAGGGCCCTATATATAGCACACTACCTTACCAGGGCCCTATTCCCTATATATAGCACACTACCTTACCAGGGCCCTATATATAGCACACTACCTTACCAGGGCCCTATATATAGCACACTACCTTACCAGGGCCCTATATATAGCACACTACCTTACCAGGGCCCTATTCCCTATATATAAAGCACACACTACCTTACCAGGGCCCTATTCCCTATATATAGCACACTACCTTACCAGGGCCCTATTCACTATATATAGCACACTACCTTACAAGGGCCCTATATATAGCACACTACCTTACCAGGGCCCTATTCCCAATATATAGCACACTACCTTACCAGGGCCCTATATATAGTGCACTACCTTACCAGGGCCCTATTCCCTATATATAGTGCACTACCTTACCAGGGCCCTATTCCCTATATATAGCACACTACCTTACCAGGGCCCTATATATAGCACACTACCTTACTCAGGGCCCTATATAGTGCACTACCTTACCAGGGCCCTATATATAGCACACACTACCTTTTACTAGGCCCTATTCCTATATAGCACACTACCTTACCAGGGCCCTATTCCCTATATATAGCACACTACCTTACCAGGGCCCTATATATAGCACACTACCTTACCAGGGCCCTATTCCCTATATATAGCACACTACCTTACCAGGGCCCTATTCCCTATATATAGCACACTACCTTACCAGGGCCCTATATATAGCACACTACCTTACCAGGGCCCTATATATAGCACACCACCTTACCAGGGCCCTATATATAGCACACTACCTTACCAGGGCCCTATATATAGTGCACTACCTTACCAGGGCCCTATTCCCTATATATAACGCACTACCTTACCAGGGCCCTATATATAGCACACTACCTTACCAGGGCCCTATATATAGTGCACTACCTTACCAGGGCCCTATTCCCTATATATAGCACACTACCTTACCAGGGCCCTATTCCCTATATAGCACACTACCTTACCAGGGCCCTATATATAGCCTTGTACTACTACCGTTCAGGAGCCCTATATATAGCACACTACCTTACCAGGGCCCTATATATAGCACACTACCTTACCAGGGCCCTATATATAGCACACTACCTTACCAGGGCCCTATTCCCTATATATAGCACACTACCTTACCAGGGCCCTATTCCCTATATATATAGCACACTACCTTACCAGGGCCCTATATATAGCACACTACCTTACCAGGGCCCTATATATAGCACACTACCTTACCAGGGCCCTATATATAGCGCACTACCTTACCAGGGCCCTATTCCCTATATATAGCACACTACCTTACCAGGGCCCTATTCCCTATATATAGCACACTACCTTACCAGGGCCCTATATATAGCACACTACCTTACCAGGGCCCTATTATATAGCACACTACCTTACCAGGGCCCTATATATAGCACACTACCTTACCAGGGCCCTATATATAGCACACTACCTTACCAGGGCCCTATATATAGCACACTACCTTACCAGGGCCCTATTCCCTATATATAGCACACTACCTTACCAGGGCCCTATATATAGCACACTACCTTACCAGGGCCCTATATATAGCACACTACCTTACCAGGGCCCTATTCCCTATATATAGCACACTACCTTACCAGGGCCCTATTCCCTATATATAGCACACTACCTTACCAGGGCCCTATATATAGCACACTACCTTACCAGGGCCCTATTCCCTATATATAGCACACTACCTTACCAGGGCCCCTATATATAGCACACACACTACCTTACCAGGGCTCCTATATATAGCACACTACCTTACCAGGGCCCTATATATAGCACACTACCTTACCAGGGCCCTATATATAGCACACTACCTTACCAGGGCCCTATTCCCTATATATAGCACACTACCTTACCAGGGCCCTATTCCCTATATATAGCACACTACCTTACCAGGGCCCTATTCACTATATATAGCACACTACCTTACAAGGGCCCTATATATAGCACACTACCTTACCAGGGCCCTATTCCCAATATATAGCACACTACCTTACCAGGGCCCTATATATAGTGCACTACCTTACCAGGGCCCTATTCCCTATATATAGTGCACTACCTTACCAGGGCCCTATTCCCTATATATAGCACACTACCTTACCAGGGCCCTATATATAGCACACTACCTTACCAGGGCCCTATATATAGTGCACTACCTTACCAGGGCCCTATATATAGCACACTACCTTACCAGGGCCCTATATATAGCACACTACCTTACCAGGGCCCTATTCCCTATATATAGCACACTACCTTACCAGGGCCCTATATATAGCACACTACCTTACCAGGGCCCTATTCCCTATATATAGCACACTACCTTACCAGGGCCCTATTCCCTATATATAGCACACTACCTTACCAGGGCCCTATATATAGCACACTACCTTACCAGGGCCCTATATATAGCACACCACCTTACCAGGGCCCTATATATAGCACACTACCTTACCAGGGCCCTATATATAGCACACTACCTTACCAGGGCCCTATATATAGTGCACTACCTTAACAAGGGCCCTATTCCCTATATATAACGCACTACCTTACCAGGGCCCTATATATAGCACACTACCTTACCAGGGCCCTATATATAGTGCACTACCTTACCAGGGCCCTATTCCCTATATATAGCACACTACCTTACCAGGGCCCTATATATAGCACACTACCTTACCAGGGCCCTATTCCCTATATAGCACACTACCTTACCAGGGCCCTATATATAGCGCACTACCTTCCAGGGCCCTATATATAGCACACTACCTTACCAGGGCCCTATATATAGCACACTACCTTACCAGGCCCTATATATAGCACACTACCTTACCAGGGCCCTATTCTCATATATAGCACACTACCTTACCAGGCCCTATTCCCTATATATAGCACACTACCTTACCAGGGCCCTATATATAGCACACTACCTTACCAGGGCCCTATTCCCTATATATAGCACACTACCTTACCAGGGCCCTATATATAGCACACTACCTTACCAGGGCCCTATATATAGCACACTACCTTACCAGGGCCCTATATATAGCGCACTACCTTACCAGGGCCCTATTCCCTATATATAGCACACTACCTTACCAGGGCCCTATTCCCTATATATAGCACACTACCTTACCAGGGCCCTATATATAGCACACTACCTTACCAGGGCCCTATTCTATATAGCACACTACCTTACCAGGGCCCTATATATAGCGCACTACCTTTCCAGGGCCCTATATATAGCACACTACCTTACCAGGGCCCTATTCCCTATATAGCACACTACCTTACCAGGGCCCTATATATAGCACACTACCTTACCAGGGCCCTATATATAGCACACTACCTTACCAGGGCCCTATTCCCTATATATAGCACACTACCTTACCAGGGCACTATATATAGCACACTACCTTACCAGGGCCCTATTCCCTATATATAGCACACTACCTTACCAGGGCCCTATTCCCTATATATAGCGCACTACCTTACCAGGGCACTATATATAGCACACTACCTTACCAGGGCCCTATTCCCTATATATAGCACACTACCTTACCAGGGCACTATATATAGTGCACTACCTTACCAGGGCCCTATTCCCTATATATAGCACACTACCTTACCAGGGCCCTATATATAGCACACTACCTTACCAGGGCCCTATTCCCTATATAGCACACTAGCTTACCAGGGCCCTATATATAGCGCACTACCTTTCCAGGGCCCTATATATAGCACACTACCTTACCAGGGCCCTATATATAGCACACTACCTTACCAGGGCCCTATTCCCTATATATAGCACACTACCTTACCAGGGCCCTATTCCCTATATAGCACACTAGCTTACCAGGGCCCTATATATAGCGCACTACCTTTCCAGGGCCCTATATATAGCACACTACCTTACCAGGGCCCTATATATAGCACACTACCTTACCAGGGCCCTATTCCCTATATATAGCGCACTACCTTACCAGGGCCCTATTCCCTATATATAGCACACTACCTTACCAGGGCCCTATTCCCTATATATAGCACACTACCTTGGCCTCAGGGCTCCTATATATAGCGCACTACCTTACCAGGGCCCTATTCCCTATATATAGCACACTACCTTACCAGGGCCCTATATATAGCACACTACCTTACCAGGGCCCTATTCCCTATATATAGCACACTACCTTACCAGGGCCCTATTCCCTATATATAGCACACTAACTTACCAGGGCCCTATATATAGCACACTACCTTACCAGGGCCCTATATATAGCACACTACCTTACCAGGGCCCTATTCCCTATATATAGCACACTAACTTACCAGGGCCCTATATATAGCGCACTACCTTACCAGGGCCCTATATATAGTGCACTACCTTACCAGGGCCCTATATATAGTGCACTACCTTACCAGGGCCCTATTCCCTATATATAGCACACTACCTTACCAGGGCCCTATTCCCTATATATAGCACACTAACTTACCAGGGCCCTATATATAGCACACTACCTTACCAGGGCCCTATATATAGTGCACTACCTTACCAGGGCCCTATTCCCTATATATAGCACACTACCTTACCAGGGCCCTATATATAGCACACTACCTTACCAGGGCCCTATATATAGCACACTACCTTACCAGGGCCCTATTCCCTATATATAGCACACTACCTTACCAGGGCACTATATATAGCGCACTACCTTTCCAGGGCCCTATATATAGCACACTACCTTACCAGGGCCCTATATATAGCACACTACCTTACCAGGGCCCTATATATAGCACACTACCTTACCAGGGCCCTATATATAGCACACTACCTTACCAGGGCCCTATATATAGCACACTACCTTACCAGGGCCCTATTCCCTATATATAGCACACTACCTTACCAGGGCCCTATATATAGCACACTACCTTACCAGGGCCCTATTCCCTATATATAGCACACTACCTTACCAGGGCCCTATATATAGCACACTACCTTACCAGGGCCCTATATATAGCACACTACCTTACCAGGGCCCTATTCCCTATATATAGCACACTACCTTACCAGGGCCCTATATATAGCACACTACCTTACCAGGGCCCTATATATAGCACTACCTTACCAGGCCCTATTCCTATATATAGCACACTACCTTACCAGGGCCCTATATATAGCACACTACCTTACCAGGGCCCTATTCCCTATATAGCACACTACCTTACCAGGGCCCTATATATAGCACACTACCTTACCAGGGCCCTATTTCCTATATATAGCACACTACCTTACCAGGGCACTATATATAGCACACTACCTTACCAGGGCCCTATTCCCTATATATAGCACACTACCTTACCAGGGCACTATATATAGTGCACTACCTTACCAGGGCCCTATTCCCTATATATAGCACACTACCTTACCAGGGCCCTATATATAGCACACTACCTTACCAGGGCCCTATTCCCTATATAGCACACTACCTTACCAGGGCCCTATATATAGCGCACTACCTTTCCAGGGCCCTATATATAGCACACTACCTTACCAGGGCCCTATTCCCTATATATAGCACTACCTTACCAGGGCCCTATATATAGCACACTACCTTACCAGGGCCCTATTCCCTATATATAGCACACTACCTTACCAGGGCCCTATTCCCTATATATAGCACACTACCTTACCAGGGCCCTATTCCCTATATATAGCACACTAACTTACCAGGGCCCTATATATAGCACACTACCTTACCAGGGCCCTATATATAGTGCACTACCTTACCAGGGCCCTATTCCCTATATATAGCACACTACCTTACCAGGGCCCTATTCCCTATATATAGTGCACTACCTTACCAGGGCCCTATTCCCTATATATAGTGCACTACCTTACCAGGGCCCTATTCCCTATATATAGCACACTACCTTACCAGGGCCCTATATATAGCACACTACCTTACCAGGGCCCTATATATAGTGCACTACCTTACCAGGGCCCTATATATAGCGCACTACCTTACCAGGGCCCTATTCCCTATATATAGCGCACTACCTTACCAGGGCCCTATATATAGCACACTACCTTACCAGGGCCCTATTCCTATATATAGCACACTACCTTACCAGGGCCCTATATATAGCACACTACCTACCAGGGCCCTATTCTCCTATATATAGCACACTACCTTACCAGGGCCCTATTCCCTCATATATAGCACACTACCTTACCAGGGCCCTATATATAGCACACTACCTTACCAGGGCCCTATAACATCGAAATAGCACACCACCTTACCAGGGCCCTATATATAGCACACTACCTTACCAGGGCCCTATATATAGCACACACTACCTACCAGGGCCCTATATATAGTGCACTACCTTACCAGGGCCCTATTCCCTATATATAACGCACTACCTTACCAGGGCCCTATATATAGCACACTACCTTACCAGGGCCCTATATATAGTGCACTACCTTACCAGGGCCCTATTCCCTATATATAGCACACTACCTTACCAGGGCCCTATATATAGCACACTACCTTACCAGGGCCCTATTCCCTATATAGCACACTACCTTACCAGGGCCCTATATATAGCGCACTACCGTTCCAGGGCCCTATATATAGCACACTACCTTACCAGGGCCCTATATATAGCACACTACCTTACCAGGGCCCTATATATAGCACACTACCTTACCAGGGCCCTATTCCCTATATATAGCACACTACCTTACCAGGGCCCTATTCCCTATATATAGCACACTACCTTACCAGGGCCCTATATATAGCACACTACCTTACCAGGGCCCTATTCTATATATAGCACACTACCTTACCAGGGCCCTATATATAGCACACTACCTTACCAGGGCCCTATATATAGCACACTACCTTACCAGGGCCCTATATATAGCACACTACCTTACCAGGGCCCTATTCCCTATATATAGCACACTACCTTACCAGGGCCCTATTCATATATATAGCACACTACCTTACCAGGGCCCTATATAGCACACTACCTTACCAGGGCCCTATTCCCTATATAGCACACTACCTTACCAGGGCCCTATATATAGCGCACTACCTTACCAGGGCCCTATATATAGCACACTACCTTACCAGGGCCCTATTCCCTATATAGCACACTACCTTACCAGGGCCCTATATATAGCGCACTACCTTTCCAGGGCCCTATATATAGCACACTACCTTACCAGGGCCCTATATATAGCACACTACCTTACCAGGGCCCTATTCCTATATATAGCACACTACCTTACCAGGGCCCTATTCCCTATATAGCACACTACCTTACCAGGGCCCTATATATAGCACACTACCTTACCAGGGCCCTATATATAGCACACTACCTTACCAGGGCCCTATTCCCTATATATAGCACACTACCTTACCAGGGCACTATATATAGCACACTACCTACCAGGGCCCTATTCCTATATATAGCACACTACCTTACCAGGGCCCTATTCCCTATATATAGCGCACTACCTTACCAGGGCCCTATTCCCTATATATAGCACACTACCTTACCAGGGCACTATATATAGCACACTACCTTACCAGGGCCCTATTCCCTATATATAGCACACTACCTTACCAGGGCCCTATTCCCTATATATAGCACACTACCTTACCAGGGCACTATATATAGTGCACTACCTTACCAGGGCCCTATTCCCTATATATAGCACACTACCTTACCAGGGCACTATATATAGTGCACTACCTTACCAGGGCCCTATTCCCTATATATAGCACACTACCTTACCAGGGCACTATATATAGTGCACTACCTTACCAGGGCCCTATTCCCTATATATAGCACACTACCTTACCAGGGCCCTATTCCCTATATATAGCACACTACCTTACCAGGGCCCTATTCACTATATAGCACACTAGCTTACCAGGGCCCTATATATAGCGCACTACCTTTCCAGGGCCCTATATATAGCACACTACCTTACCAGGGCCCTATATATAGCACACTACCTTACCAGGGCCCTATTCTATATATAGCACACTACCTTACCAGGGCCCTATTCCTATATAGCACACTAGCTTACCAGGGCCCTATATATAGCGCACTACCTTTCCAGGGCCCTATATATAGCACACTACCTTACCAGGGCCCTATATATAGCACACTACCTTACCAGGGCCCTATTCCCTATATATAGTGCACTACCTTACCAGGGCCCTATTCCCTATATATAGCACACTACCTTACCAGGGCCCTATATATAGCACACTACCTTACCAGGGCCCTATTCCCTATATATAGCACACTACCTTACCAGGGCCCTATATATAGTGCACTACCTTACCAGGGCCCTATTCCCTATATATAGCACACTACCTTACCAGGGCACTATATATAGTGCACTACCTTACCAGGGCCCTATTCCCTATATATAGCACACTACCTTACCAGGGCCCTATTCCCTATATATAGCACACTACCTTACCAGGGCCCTATTCCTATATAGCACACTAGCTTACCAGGGCCCTATATATAGCACTACCTTTCCAGGGCCCTATATATAGCACACTACCTTACCAGGGCCCTATATATAGCACACTACCTTACCAGGGCCCTATTCCCTATATATAGCACACTACCTTACCAGGGCCCTATTCCTATATATAGCACACTACCTTACCAGGGCCCTATATATAGTGCACTACCTTACCAGGGCCCTATTCCTATATATAGCACACTACCTTACCAGGGCCCTATATATAGCACACTACCTTACCAGGGCCCTATTCTATATATAGCACACTACCTTACCAGGGCCCTATTCCCTATATATATAGCACACTACCTTACCAGGGCCCTATATATAGCACACTACCTTACCAGGGCCCTATTCCCTATATATAGCACACTACCTTACCAGGGCCCTATTCCCTATATATAGCACACTACCTTACCAGGGCCCTATATATAGTGCACTACCTTACCAGGGCCCTATTCCCTATATATAGCACACTACCTTACCAGGGCCCTATATATAGCACACTACCTTACCAGGGCCCTATTCCCTATATATAGCACACTACCTTACCAGGGCCCTATTCCCTATATATAGCACACTAACTTACCAGGGCCCTATATATAGCACACTACCTTACCAGGGCCCTATATATAGCACACTACCTTACCAGGGCCCTATTCTATATATAGCACACTAACTTACCAGGGCCCTATATATAGCACACTACCTTACCAGGGCCCTATATATAGTGCACTACCTTACCAGGGCCCTATATATAGTGCACTACCTTACCAGGGCCCTATTCCCTATATATAGCACACTACCTTACCAGGGCCCTATTCCCTATATATAGCACACTAACTTACCAGGGCCCTATATATAGCACACTACCTTACCAGGGCCCTATATATAGTGCACTACCTTACCAGGGCCCTATTCCCTATATATAGCACACTACCTTACCAGGGCCCTATATATAGCACACTACCTTACCAGGGCCCTATATATAGCACACTACCTTACCAGGGCCCTATATATAGCACACTACCTTACCAGGGCCCTATTCCCTATATATAGCACACTACCTTACCAGGGCACTATATATAGCACACTACCTTACCAGGGCCCTATATATAGCACACTACCTTACCAGGGCCCTATTCCCTATATATAGCACACTACCTTACCAGGGCCCTATATATAGCACACTACCTTACCAGGGCCCTATATATAGACTACCTTACCAGGGCCCTATTCCCTATATATAGCACACTACCTTACCAGGGCCCTATATATAGTGCACTACCTTACCAGGGCCCTATTCCCTATATATAGCACACTAACTTACCAGGGCCCTATTCCCTATATATAGCACACTAACTTACCAGGGCCCTATATATAGCACACTACCTTACCAGGGCCCTATATATAGTGCACTACCTTACCAGGGCCCTATTCCCTATATATAGCACACTACCTTACCAGGGCCCTATATATAGCACACTACCTTACCAGGGCCCTATTCCCTATATATAGCACACTACCTTACCAGGGCACTATATATAGCACACTACCTTACCAGGGCCCTATATATAGCACTACCTTACCAGGGCCCTATTCTATATATAGCACACTACCTTACCAGGGCCCTATTCCTATATATAGCACACTACCTTACCAGGCCCTATATATAGCACTACCTTACCAGGGCCCTATTCTCTATATATAGCACACTACCTTACCAGGGCCTATATATAGCACACTACCTTACCAGGGCCCTATTCCCTATATATAGCACACTACCTTACCAGGGCCCTATATATAGCACACTACCTTACCAGGGCCCTATATATAGCGCACTACCTTACCAGGGCCCTATATATAGCGCACTACCTTACCAGGGCCCTATTCCCTATATAGCACACTAACTTACCAGGGCCCTATATATAGCACACTACCTTACCAGGGCCCTATATATAGTGCACTACCTTACCAGGGCCCTATTCCCTATATATAGCACACTACCTTACCAGGGCCCTATATATAGCACACTACCTTACCAGGGCCCTATATATAGCACACTACCTTACCAGGGCCCTATATATAGCACACTACCTTACCAGGGCCCTATTCTATATATAGCACACTACCTTACCAGGGCCCTATATATAGCACACACTACCTTACCAGGGCCCTATATATAGCACACTACCTTACCAGGGCCCTATATATAGCACACTACCTTACCAGGGCCCTATTCCCTATATATAGCACACTACCTTACCAGGGCACTATATATAGCACACTACCTTACCAGGGCCCTATATATAGCACACTACCTTACCAGGGCCCTATATATAGCACACTACCTTACCAGGGCCCTATTCCCTATATATAGCACACTACCTTACCAGGGCCCTATATATAGTGCACTACCTTACCAGGGCCCTATATATAGCGCACTACCTTACCAGGGCCCTATATATAGTGCACTACCTTACCAGGGCCCTATTCCTATATATAGCACACTACCTTACCAGGGCCCTATTCCCTATATATAGCACACTAACTTACCAGGGCCCTATATATAGCACACTACCTTACCAGGGCCCTATATATAGTGCACTACCTTACCAGGGCCCTATTCCCTATATATAGCACACTACCTTACCAGGGCCCTATATATAGCACACTACCTTACCAGGGCCCTATATATAGCACACTACCTTACCAGGGCCCTATATATAGCACACTACCTTACCAGGGCCCTATTCCCTATATATAGCACACTACCTTACCAGGGCCCTATATATAGCACACTACCTACCAGGGCCCTATTTCCTATATATAGCACACTACCTTACCAGGGCCCTATATATAGCACACTACCTTACCAGGGCCCTATTCCTATATATAGCACACTACCTTACCAGGGCCCTATTCTCATATATAGCACACTACCTTACCAGGGCCCTATTTCCTATATATAGCACACTACCTTACCAGGGCCCTATATATAGCACACTACCTTACCAGGGCCCTATATATAGCACACTACCTTACCAGGGCCCTATATATAGCACACTACCTTACCAGGGCCCTATTCCCTATATATAGCACACTACCTTACCAGGGCCCTATATATAGCACACTACCTTACCAGGGCCCTATTTCCTATATATAGCACACTACCTTACCAGGGCCCTATATATAGCACACTACCATACCAGGGCCCTATATATAGCACACTACCTTACCAGGGCCCTATATATAGCACACTACCTTACCAGGGCCCTATATATAGCACACTACCTTACCAGGGCCCTATTCCCTATATATAGCACACTACCTTACCAGGGCCCTATATATAGCACACTACCTTACCAGGGCCCTATTCCCTATATATAGCACACTACCTTACCAGGGCCCTATATATAGCACACTACCTTACCAGGGCCCTATTCTATATATAGCACACTACCTTACCAGGGCCCTATATATAGCACACTACCTTACCAGGGCCCTATATATAGCACACTACCATACCAGGGCCCTATTCCCTATATATAGCACACTACCTTACCAGGGCCCTATATATAGCACACTACCTTACCAGGGCACTATATATAGCACACTACCTTACCAGGGCCCTATTCCCTATATAGCACACTACCTTACCAGGGCCCTATATATAGCACACTACCTTACCAGGGCCCTATATATAGCACACTACCTTACCAGGGCCCTATTCCCTATATATAGCACACTACCTTACCAGGGCCCTATATATAGCACACTACCTTACCAGGGCCCTATATATAGCACACTACCTTACCAGGGCCCTATTCCCTATATATAGCACACTACCTTACCAGGGCCCTATATATAGCACACTACCATACCAGGGCCCTATTCCCTATATATAGCACACTACCTTACCAGGGCCCTATATATAGCACACTACCTTACCAGGGCACTATATATAGCACACTACCTTACCAGGGCCCTATTCCCTATATATAGCACACTACCTTACCAGGGCCCTATATATAGCACACTACCTTACCAGGGCCCTATATATAGCACACTACCTTACCAGGGCCCTATATATAGCACACTACCTTACCAGGGCCCTATATATAGCACACTACCTTACCAGGGCCCTATTCTATATATAGCACACTACCTTACCAGGGCCCTATATATAGCACACTACCTTACCAGGGCCCTATATATAGCACACTACCTTACCAGGGCCCTATATATAGCACACTACCTTACCAGGGCCCTATATATAGCACACTACCTTACCAGGGCCCTATATATAGCACACTACCTTACCAGGGCCCTATTCCTATATATAGCACACTACCTTACCAGGGCCCTATATATAGCACACTACCTTATCAGGGCCCTATATATAGCACACTACCTTACCAGGGCCCTATTCTATATATAGCACACTACCTTACCAGGGCCCTATATATAGCACACTACCTTACCAGGCCCTATTCCCTATATATAGCACACTACCTTACCAGGGCCCTATATATAGCACACTACCTTACCAGGGCCCTATTCCCTATATATAGCACACTACCTTACCAGGGCCCTATATATAGCACACTACCTTACCAGGGCCCTATTCCCTATATATAGCACACTACCTTACCAGGGCCCTATATATAGCACACTACCTTACCAGGGCCCTATATATAGCACACTACCTTACCAGGGCCTCTATATATAGCACACTACCTTACCAGGGCCCTATTCCCTATATATAGCCACTACCTTACCAGGGCCCTATATATAGCACACTACCTTATCAGGGCCCTATATATAGCACACTACCTTACCAGGGCCCTATTCCCTATATATAGCACACTACCTTACCAGGGCCCTATATATAGCACACGACCTTACCAGGGCCCTATTCCCTATATATAGCACACTACCTTACCAGGGCCCTATATATAGCACACTACCTTACCAGGGCCCTATTCCCTATATATAGCACACTACCTTACCAGGGCCCTATTCCCTATATATAGCACACTACCTTACCAGGGCCCTATTCCCTATATATAGCACACTACCTTACCAGGGCCCTATATATAGCGCACTACCTTACCAGGGCCCTATATATAGCACACTACCTTACCAGGGCCCTATTCCCTATATATAGCACACTACCTTACCAGGGCCCTATATATAGCACACTACCTTACCAGGGCCCTATTCCCTATATATAGCACACTACCTTACCAGGGCCCACATGTAGCAAGTGTCAAAATACAGTACTGCAAATACTAAAAAAAAACAGTACTGAAAATACAGTATACAGTACTGAAAATACAGTATAAAGTACTGAAAATACAGTACTGAAAATACTGAAAATACAGTACTGAAAATACAGTATATAGTACTGAAAATACAGTACTGAAAATACAGTATACAGTACTGAAAATACTGAAAATACAGTACTGAAAATACTGTATGCAGTACTGAAAATACTGAAAATACAGTACTGAAAATACAGTTTACAGTACTGAAAATACGGTACTGAAAATACTGAAAATACAGTACTGAAAATACAGAAAATACAGTACTGAAAATACAGTACTGAAAATACAGTATACAGTACTGAAAATACTGAAAATACAGTACTGAAAATACAGTATACAGTACTGAAAATACAGTATACAGTACTGAAAATACTGAAAATAGAGTATACAGTACTGAAAATACAGAAAATACAGTACTGAAAATACAGTATACATTACTGAAAATACAGTACTGAAAATACAGTATACAGTACTGAAAATACAGTATACAGTACTGAAAATACAGTACTGAAAATACAGTATACAGTACTGAAAATACAGTTTACAGTACTGAAAATACTGTACTGAAAATACAGTATACAGTACTGAAAATACAGTACTGAAAATACAGTATACAGTACTGAAAATACAGTACTGAAAATACAGTATACAGTACTGAAAATACAGAAAATACAGTACTGAAAATACAGTACACAGTACTGAAAATACTGAAAATACAGTACTGAAAATACAGTATACAGTACTGAAAATACAGTATACAGTACTGAAAATACTGAAAATACAGTACTGAAAATACAGTATACAGTACTGAAAATACAGTATACAGTACTGAAAATACAGTACTGAAAATACAGTACTGAAAATACAGTATACAGTACTGAAAATACAGTATACAGTACTGAAAATACAGTATACAGTACTGAAAATACAGTACGCTACACCTCGAAATGATCAAACGCAACAAAATAAAATAATCATCAAATGTGATTTTATTTGTATTTTATTTCTGCAGAAAGATAGTTTCATTCAAGAGTCCATCTGGCAGAAGACAACAGGTTAAAGAGTCCATCTGGCAGAAGACAACAGGTTAAAGAGTCCATCTGGCAGAAGACAACAGGTAAAAGAGTCCATCTGGCAGAAGACAACAGGTTAAAGAGTCCATCTGGCAGAAGACAACAGGTTAAAGAGTCCATCTGGCAGAAGACAACAGGTTAAAGAGTCCATCTGGCAGAAGACAACAGGTTAAAGAGTCCATCTGGCAGAAGACAACAGGTTAAAGAGTCCATCTGGCAGAAGACAACAGGTTAAAGAGTCCATCTGGCAGAAGACAACAGGTTAAAGAGTCCATCTGGCAGAAGACAACAGGTTAAAGAGTCCATCTGGCAGAAGACAACAGGTTAAAGAGTCCATCTGGCAGAAGACAACAGGTTAAAGAGTCCATCTGGCAGAAGACAGGTTAAAAGAGTCCATCTGGCAGAAGACAACAGGTTAAAGAGTCCATCTGGCAGAAGACAACAGGTTAAAGAGTCCATCTGGCAGAAGACAACAGGTTAAAGAGTCCATCTGGCAGAAGACAGGTTAAAGAGTCCATCTGGCAGAAGACAACAGGTTTTGATCAAATAACAGTTAGACAACCTCAGCATATTCAAATGTTGTGTATGGCAGTTCAAGTGTGTGTGAGAGAGTGTGTGTGTGTGGCAGTTCAAGTGTGTGTGTGTGTCCAGGTGATCATTCAGTGCTGTATACTGTGTTACTGATCAGGCCCCTCCTAATCATGTATGGCCGATACCTGACTGGCCGATACAGGACTGGCCGATACAGGACTGGCCGATACAGACGATCCAGTGCTAGAAGGTAAGTGGGAGGTTTCTACCGATATAGAGCCAGCTATGGGTGATGAGAAAGGACTGTTAGAATGGTGGACAACGGGTGATACTGCACTAGAGTTGTGATGTACAGGACTAGCAGAGTGACCTATAGGACCAGCAGAGTGACCTACAGGAGATATTGGACCAGCAGAGTGACCTACAGGACTAGCAGAGAGACCTACAGGAGATATAGGACCGGCAGAGTGACCTATAGGACCAGCAGAGTGACCTACAGAAGATACAGGACTAGCAGAGTGACCTGTAGGAGACACAGGACTAGCAGAGTGACCTACAGGAGATACAGGACTAGCAGAGTGACCTACAGGAGATACAGGACTAGCAGAGTGACCTACAGGAGATACAGGACTAGCAGAGTGACCTATAGGAGATACAGGACTAGCAGAGTGACCTATAGGAGATACAGGACTAGCAGAGTGACCTATAGGAGATACAGGACTAGCAGAGTGACCTATATGAGATACAGGACTAGCAGAGTGACCTACAGGAGATACAGGACTAGCAGAGTGACCTACAGGAGATACAGGACTAGCAGAGTGACCTATAGGAGATACAGGACCAGCAGAGTGACCTATAGGAGATACAGGACTAGCAGAGTGACCTATAGGACATACAGGACCAGCAGAGTGACCTACAGGAGATACAGGACTAGCAGAGTGACCTATATGAGATACAGGACTAGCAGAGTGACCTACAGGAGATACAGGACTAGCAGAGTGACCTACAGGAGATACAGGACTAGCAGAGTGACCTATAGGAGATACAGGACCAGCAGAGTGACCTATAGGAGATACAGGACCAGCAGAGTGACCTATAGGAGATACAGGACTAGCAGAGTGACCTACAGGAGATACAGGACTAGCAGAGTGACCTACAGGAGATACAGGACTAGCAGAGTGACCTATAGGAGATACAGGACCAGCAGAGTGACCTATAGGAGATACAGGACTAGCAGAGTGACCTACAGGAGATACAGGACTAGCAGAGTGACCTACAGGAGATACAGGACTAGCAGAGTGACCTATAGGAGATACAGGACCAGCAGAGTGACCTATAGGAGATACAGGACCAGCAGAGTGACCTATAGGAGATACAGGACTAGCAGAGTGGTAGTCTGTGAATGATACAGAACTCGGAGAGTGATTCGTTGTAGGTGAAACAGGGCTGTTGGTGTTGAAGTTTGTCTCTCCCTCAGAGGACCAAGGAGTCGGTGTGGTCTCTCTGGCCGGCCTGGCTTTCTCCCTGTGGTCCGGTGTGGTTGAATTACGGCTGTGGTTAGGGTCTGGGTTCAGGTTGGGGATAAAGGTCAGGTCAGGGAGCGTGATGTGTTCCAGGTCCTGTAGGATGGTCGCTAGGAGACGAGAGTCAGAGGTCGCGACCCCAGGGTCACAGCTATGGTTGACCTGGGGCAGAACATGACCGCGACCGTCTGCGTTCTGGGGACGGTCGACCGCTTTCGCATTAGTGTTTGTGTTCAGAACTCGGCCGTTGACGTTAACAGAAACGTCAACCACACAGTCGTCGTCGACATCCGTTTTATGGTCGATGATGTCATTGTGGTCCGAGTTACGGTCCAAAACGCTCAAAGAACGGTCGAAAATATCGACCGCTAAATCACTGATATCAACTCCCGTGTCCAGGTTGCGGTCGCCTAGTGGAAGACCAGTCGAAGAACGGTCAGAGAAATCGGCCGTGGCACGGCCATCTCCCAGGGTGGCCGTTTGGACCGTGCGTTCGTCGTCGCTGTCGCTGTCTATAGTGATGACCACGGGAGAGCGTTGGAGGGTGCGGTCGTGACGCTGTTTTCTCCGGTGTTGGCCGTCGCGTTTGTGGTTGTGTTTCGGTCGTAAGGGGCTGGCAGCGGTCACGGACACGCCTTCAAAGATGATTTCAACACTGGGGCTGCGGGACTGGCGTCTTCTCTTCTTCACACTGGGGACGGATGGACACACAAGACAGGCGAAGACACACAGACGGACACAGAGTCAGAAATGACATACCTAGTGAGAACACACTACAGGAGACATTTGTTAGGAATAAAATCAACAGTGGACGTGTACCAAATAGCACCCTAGCCCCTCAAACTACCCTCTGGACCTACAAACCAGTTCCATCGCATTTTTACATAGTTCCCCTCTAATCAGGGACTGATTTAGACCGGGAATACCAGGTGGGTGATTCCCCTCTAATCAGGGACTGATTTAGACCCGGGACACCAGGTGGGTGATTCCCCTCTAATCAGGGACTGATTTAGACCCGGGACACCAGGTGGGTGATTCCCCTCTAATCAGGGACTGATTTAGACCCGGGACACCAGGTGGGTGATTCCCCTCTAATCAGGGACTGATTTAGACCGGGGACACGAGGTGGGTGATTCCCCTCTTTGGTCTAAAGTAGTACACTACCTATAGGGCTCTGGTCTAAAGTAGTACACTACCACAGGGCTCTGGTCTAAAGTAGTACACTACCTATAGGGCTCTGGTCTAAAGTAGTACACTACCACAGGGCTCTGGTCTAAAGTAGTACACTACCACAGAGCTCTGGTCTAAAGTAGTACACTACCACAGGGCTCTGGTCTAAAGTAGTACACTACCTATAGGGCTCTGGTCTAAAGTAGTACACTACCACAGAGCTCTGGTCTAAAGTAGTACACTACCACAGAGCTCTGGTCTAAAGTAGTACACTACCCACAGGGCTCTGGTCTAAAGTAGTACACTACCTATAGGGCTCTGGTCTAAAGTAGTACACTACCTATAGGGCTCTGCTCTAAAGTAGTACACTACCTATAGGGCTCTGGTCTAAAGTAGTACACTACCTATAGAGCTCTGGTCTAAAGTAGTACACTACCTAGAGGGCTCTGGTCTAAAGTAGTACACTACCTATAGGGCTCTGCTCTAAAGTAGTACACTACCTATAGGGCTCTGGTCTAAAGTAGTACACTACCTATAGGGCTCTGCTCTAAAGTAGTACACTACCTATAGGGCTCTGGTCTAAAGTAGTACACTACCTATAGAGCTCTGGTCTAAAGTAGTACACTACCTAGAGGGCTCTGGTCTAAAGTAGTACACTACATATAGGGCTCTGGTCTAAAGTAGTACACTACCTACAGGGCTCTGGTCTAAAGTAGTGCCCTTTACAGTGCCTTCGGAAAGTATTCAGACCCCTTGACTTGTTCCACATTTTGTTACGTTACAGCCTTATTCTAAAATGGATTAAATAGATTTTCCATCAATCTACACACAATACCCCATAGTGACATCACAATACCCCATAGTGACATCACAATACCCCATAGTGACATCACAATACCACATAGTGACAAAGTAAAACTGGTTTTTCAAAAATTGTTAATTTATAAAAAACAACTGATATCACATTTCCATCAGTATTCAGACCCTTTACTCAGTACTTTGTTGAAGCACCTTTGGCAGTGATTACAGCCTTGAGTCTTTTTGGGTATGACACTACAAGCTTGGCACACCTGTATTTGGGCAGTTTCTCCCATTCTTCTCTGCAGATCCTCTCAAGCTCTGTCAGGTTGGATGGGGAGCGTTGCTGCACAGATATTTTCAGGTTTCTCAAGAGATGTTTGATCGGGTTCAAGTCCGGGCTCTGGTTGGGCCACTCAAGGACATTCAGAGACCTGTCCCGAAGCCACTCCTGCGTTGTCTTGGCTGTGTACTTAGGGTCGTTCTGGAGCAGGTTTTCATCAAGGATCGCTCTGTACTTTTCTCCGTTCATTTTTGCCTCGATCCAGCTCTAGGAAGAGTCTTGGTGGTTCCACTTCTTCCATTTAAGAATGATGGAGGCCACTGTGTTCTTGGGGACCTTCAATGCTGCAGAAATGTTTTGGTACCCTTCCCCAGATCTCTGCCTCGGAGCTCTACAGACAATTCCTTCGACCTCATGGTTTGGTTTTTGCTCTGACATGTACTGTCAACTGTGGGACCTTATATAGACAGGTGTGTGCCTTTCCAAATCATGTCCAATCAATTGAAGGTGGACTCCAATCAAGTTGTAGAAACATCTCAAGGATGATCAATGGAAACAGGATGCTCCTGAGCTCAATTTCGAGTCTGAATACGGAATACTTATGTAAATCAGGTATCCCTGTTTTGTATTTTTTTGCAAAAATTTCAAAGAACCTCCGCTTTGTCATTATGGGGTATTGTGATGTCATTATGGGGTATTGTGATGTCATTATGGGGTATTGTGATGTCATTATGGGGTATTGTGTGTAGATTGATGAGGATGTTTATTTATTTAATCAATTTTTAGAATAATAATAACGTAACAAAATGTGGAAAAAGTCAAGGGGTCTGAATACTTTCTGTATAAGGAATACGGTAACATTTCCCCAGAATGTTAATGTATAGACTAGCCCCTCTCCAAGCCCCAGTCCTCCTCACCTCTCTTTCAGACTGCCTCTGCTCTTCCTGGGGGTAGCGGTGGCCTCTGGTCCCCCTCCCCTCTTCTCCCGCTCTCCGCCTCTCCCCCTCTCCCGCTCCCCGCCTCTCCCCCCCTCTCGCTCCCCGCCTCTCCCCCTCTCCCGCTCCCCGCCTCTCCCCCTCTCTCGCCGTGCAGAGCTGAATGGCTCCCAGGAAGGGTCTTCCAGATGTCGTGTCTTATATTTCCTCTTCCCTGCCGGCTTGTCGGAGCGTGGGGAATGCCTGGAATGCTGTCTGTCTGCAGAGAGATGGGACAGAGAGCTGGAGGAAGAGAGGCTGTCGGAGGACCGGGAATGCCGGTGTTCCCCAGGAGATTCTGGTCCTCGCTGGCTACTCCGGGATAAGGACGGGGAATGGGATAGGACGCTGTTTTCCGGACTAAAGAATATTCCTGTGTTAGAATATTGGGACCTGGCTGGTTCATATGGAATCCTTTCTCTCTCTCTTCCTCTGCTCTTCTCACTTCCTCCACTGGCCTCTCTCCTCCTATAGGAGCCTCTGTCGTGAGAGTCTCTTCCTCTTCCTTTCTCCTGCCTCCTTTTCTCCCGCTCTCTCGTCCGTCTCTTCCGGTGCCGTTCCTGGCTGCTGTCAAGGCTCCGTACGGACGCAGGGCTCCGTGCTGACCAGCTCCGTTCAGAACTCCTGGACCGTGACCGCTGTCTGCTTCTAGAACGCGACCGCTCTCGGTGTCTGCCCTCCCTTCTCTCCCCTAGAGGGCAATAGAGGAGTCTCTCTTCTAGCTGCTCTCTCTCTCTGTCTAGATGTCTTAGTCCCACTCCTCTCTCCCCCCCTCCTCCCTGTCTCTCTGTGCTGGTGTTTCTAAACAGAGAGATGGGGGGAACTGGAACGGAGAGGGGAGGCTTAACGAGAGAGAGCGGGGTTGACGCTGTCAGTGGAACAGTCTCTTTCTTCTCCTGTTCTCCTCCCTCTTCGTCTGAGGGGTCAGAGGAGAGTTGGACCAGTTCAGGAGTTCTCTCAGCCATGGCTTTAACAAACCCTACTATCATACATTGTTCTCCCTCCTCTTCCTCTCCTCCTCCCTCCTCCTCCTCAACCCTCTCTCCATCTCCTGTCGCTGTCATGTCCTGAGCAGGATGCTGATTAGCCCCCGCTGGACCAGAATCCCGCCCCCCAGGGCTGATCGACAGCGGCAAGGGG
Source organism: Brachymystax lenok tsinlingensis (assembly GCA_030435695.1). Lineage (NCBI taxonomy): Eukaryota > Metazoa > Chordata > Actinopteri > Salmoniformes > Salmonidae > Brachymystax > Brachymystax lenok. The sequence goes on from CM059798.1 coordinate 26,383,305, forward strand.
GATTGGGAAGGCTCAGCTGTAGAGTAGGAGGGCCCTGGTGTTTCATCGTCCCATGCAGATTGGCTCAGGGCGCTACTTCCCGCTACCGACACCGGCCGTCTCTCTCGTTCTCCCTCCGACCCTCCTTCTTCTTCCTAGATAGACAAGACAGACATATTCCTGAGGGGAAATATCCTCCTTTTCCTCCTCAATATCAAATGCTCAGGATACAGCGCAGTGGCCAATGACATGCTTACTCACCAACTCTTCTCTCAAGGGGTGAAACAACTATTTAAAAAGTAAATAAATCATTTTAAAAAAAATTAAAAATAAAAACCTCTTCATCTGAGATGGCGATGACAGAGTCGTCCGTGTCGCTAGACGATGGTGTCATCCTGTCCTCGTAGGACAGTGCTGGAGGGTCGTAGATGGCAAGCTGGTCATACGCTTCCATACTGAGAGGGGAACGTGCAAAACTGATCTGGGGGGACACACACAAGGGTTAGTGAGGGTGCGAGTAAGTGCGTGATTGGTTTAGGGAGAGGGTGTGTGTGTGTGTGTGTGTGTGTGTGTGTGTGCGCTCACAAGCTCGTGAAGGAAGTGATCAGTCCTCGCCAGCAGGAAGGGACGGAGTTCGTCCTGGATGGCCCCACCCCCTCCCTCCATGTCGTGACGTGCGATTCGCGAGGTGATGATGCGTTGGACGATGTTGACCAATGAGCCATGGGCGCCGTACAGCACCGTCAGCTCCCGCTGTAACCAGGGGGGTCAAGGGTTAGGGGTCAAATACGCAGATTAAAAACACACTCTGAAAGACTTGACACTAGCAGCAGGAAAATGTGGTTGCAGAGCCTACTGGCCCCACAAAAAAATTCCCCTACACCTACGGCCCGATAAAATCTAAGAAACCACTGACGGAATCACGTAATCCAGACAAAAACGGAATTCTACCATATTAAAAAATGTATTGTAATCCACCTTCAAGAACATCTAATGTGATAGACCATGTGACTGGACAGGAAGTAGAAAGAACATCTAATGTGATAGACCATGTGACTGGACAGGAAATAGAAAGAACATCTAATGTGATAGACCATATGACTGGACAGGAAATAGAAAGAACATCTAATGTGATAGACCATGTGACTGGACAGGAAATAGAAAGAACATCTAATGTGATAGACCATGTGACTGGACAGGAAATAGAAAGAACATCTAATGTGATAGACCATATGACTGGACAGGAAGTGGAAAGCATCAACTGAATGTTAAATGTGTTTCCTGTCAGGTATTTTAATGGTCTGTATTGTCTACTTGTTGAATGTTGGTGAAGTCTTGATTGCGGTTGTTTGTAATGTCTTGTTAATTGGTGATGGACCCCGGGAAGACTAGCTAGCGTTATGGCGTTAGCTTATGGGGATCCTAATAAAAATTACAAAATTACAACAACAAAAAATCTTAAATGGAAGATGTTTGGAACCACCAAGACTCTTCCTAGAGCTGGCTGCCCGACCAAACTGAGCAATCGGGGGAGAAGTGCCTTGGTCAGGGAGGTGATGGTCACTCTGACAGAGCTCCAGAGTTCTTCTGTGGACATGGGAGAACCTTCCAGAAGGACAACCATCTCGGCAGCACTCCACCAAATCAGGCCTTTATGGTAGAGTGGCCAGATGGAAGCCTGAAAGCAAAGTGTCACGTCCAGAAGAAACCTGGCACCATCCCTACGGTGAAGCATGGTCGTGGCAGCATCATGCTCTGGGGATGTTTTTCAGCGGCAGGGACTGAGAGACTTGTCAGGATTGACGGAAAGTTGAACGGAGCACAGAGAGATCCTTGATGAAAACCTGCTCCTCAGACTGGGGCGAAAGTTCACCTTCCAACAGGACAACGACCCTAAGTACACAGCCAAGACAACGCAGGAGTGGCTTCGGGACAAGTCTCTGAATGTCCTTGAGTGGCCCAGCCAGAGCCCGGACTTGAAACCGATCAAACATCTCTGGAGAGACCTGAAAATAGCTGTGCAGCGACGCTCCCCATCCAACCTGACAGAGCTTGAGAGGATCTGCAGAGAAGAATGGGAGAAACTCCCCAAATACAGGTGTGCCAAGCTTGTAGCGTCATTCCCAAGAAGACTCGAGGCTGTAATCACTGCCAAAGCTGCTTCAACAAAGTACTGAGTAAAGGGTCTGAATACTGATGTAAATGTCATAAACAATTATTTTTTTTTATGATATAAATGTACAATTTATATTTCTAAAAACCTGTTTTTGTCATTATGAGGTATTTTGCATAGATTGATTAAATCGTTTTTTTCCCTTCATCATTTTTAGAATAAGGCTGTAACGTAACAAAATGTGGAAAAAGTCAAGGGGAATACTTTCCGAAGGCACTGTAGGTGGAAACAGCTTCTGTAACCACACACACACACACACACACACACACACACACACACACACACCTGTAACCAGGGGAGGAGTCTATGGAGAGCCACCGGGTTCCGCTGGTAAAACGCCGCCGTGATGTCGCGGGGCCTCTCGCAGCCCCCGTGGGCGTTCCTGACACGTACGCCACTGCGGTAGAGCGCCCGGCGGAAGGAAAGCATCTCCCGTGGTCGGAGCGGTCTTACGGAGCGGCCCTCCCTCTGGGACCGTCGCCTAGCAACCAGACGCACCATGAGACGCTGCACCCCTCGATCGTGAGGTGGGGGGGCGGACGCGCCCGTCAGCCCATCAAAGATGACCCCCGGGTCCTCTCCGTCAATCTCTCCTGACAGGAAGGGGGAGGGAAGAGGAAAAGAGAGAAAAGAAACAAAGCTTTAGAATTAATTTGGCGCGAGGGTCTGCCATACAAATTGATGGAAAGTAGTGTTGGGGGAAAAGCATACAACATTATAAAATACCCACACTGGGGTGGTGTATAACTCCTACAGGCTGAGGTACCCACACTGGGGTGGTGTATAACTCCTACAGATGAAGGTACCCACACTGGGGTGGTGTATAACTCCTACAGATGAAGGTACCCACACTGGGGTGGTGTATAACTCCTACAGATGAAGGTACCCACACTGGGGTGGTGTATAACTCCTACAGGCTGAGGTACCCACACTGGGGTGGTGTATAACTCCTACAGATGAAGGTACCCACACTGGGGTGGTGTATAACTCCTACAGGCTGAGGTACCCACACTGGGGTGGTGTATAACTCCTACAGATGAAGGTACCCACACTGGGGTGGTGTATAACTCCTACAGATGAAGGTACCCTCACTGGGGTGGTGTATAACTCCTACAGATGAAGGTACCCACACTGGGGTGGTGTATAACTCCTACAGATGAAGGTACCCACACTGGGGTGGTGTATAACTCCTACAGATGAAGGTACCCACACTGGGGTGGTGTATAACTCCTACAGATGAAGGTACCCACACTGGGGTGGTGTATAACTCCTACAGATGAAGGTACCCACACTGGGGTGGTGTATAACTCCTACAGATGAAGGTACCCACACTGGGGTGGTGTGTAACCCCTACAGATGAAGGTACCCACACTGGGGTGGTGTATAACTCCTACAGATGAAGGTACCCACACTGGGGTGGTGTATAACTCCTACAGATGAAAGTACCCTCACTGGGGTGGTGTATAACCCCTACAGGCTGAGGTACCCACACTGGGGTGTTGTATAACTCCTACAGATGAAGGTACCCACACTGGGGTGGTGTATAACTCCTACAGATGAAGGTACCCACACTGGGGTGGTGTATAACTCCTACAGGCTGAGGTACCCACACTGGGGTGGTGTATAACTCCTACAGATGAAGGTACCCACACTGGGGTGGTGTATAACTCCTACAGATAAAGGTACCCTCACTGGGGTGGTGTATAACTCCTACAGATGAAGGTACCCACACTGGGGTGGTGTATAACTCCTACAGATGAAGAGTACCCACACTGGGGTGGTGTATAACTCCTACAGATGAAGGTACCCACACTGGGGTGGTGTATAACTCCTACAGATGAAGGTACCCACACTGGGGTGGTGTATAACTCCTACAGATGAAGGTACCCACACTGGGGTGGTGTATAACTCCTACAGATGAAGGTACCCACACTGGGGTGGTGTATAACTCCTACAGATGAAGGTACCCACACTGGGGTGGTGTATAACTCCTACAGATGAAGGTACCCACACTGGGGTGGTGTATAACTCCTACAGATGAAGGTACCCACACTGGGGTGGTGTATAACTCCTACAGGCTGAGGTACCCACACTGGGGTGGTGTATAACTCCTACAGATGAAGGTACCCACACTGGGGTGGTGTATAACTCCTACAGGCTGAGGTACCCACACTGGGGTGGTGTATAACTCCTACAGATGAAGGTACCCACACTGGGGTGGTGTATAACTCCTACAGATGAAGGTACCCACACTGGGGTGGTGTATAACTCCTACAGGCTGAGGTACCCACACTGGGGTGGTGTATAACTCCTACAGATGAAGGTACCCACACTGGGGTGGTGTATAACTCCTACAGATGAAGGTACCCACACTGGGGTGGTGTGTAACCCCTACAGATGAAGGTACCCACACTGGGGTGGTGTATAACTCCTACAGATGAAGGTACCCACACTGGGGTGGTGTATAACTCCTACAGATGAAGGTACCCTCACTGGGGTGGTGTATAACCCCTACAGGCTGAGGTACCCACACTGGGGTGTTGTATAACTCCTACAGATGAAGGTACCCACACTGGGGTGGTGTATAACTCCTACAGATGAAGGTACCCACACTGGGGTGGTGTATAACTCCTACAGGCTGAGGTACCCACACTGGGGTGGTGTATAACTCCTACAGATGAAGGTACCCACACTGGGGTGGTGTATAACTCCTACAGGCTGAGGTACCCACACTGGGGTGGTGTATAACTCCTACAGATGAAGGTACCCACACTGGGGTGGTGTATAACTCCTACAGATGAAGGTACCCACACTGGGGTGGTGTATAACTCCTACAGGCTGAGGTACCCACACTGGGGTGGTGTATAACTCCTACAGGCTGAGGTACCCACACTGGGGTGGTGTATAACCCCTACAGATGAAGGTACCCACACTGGGGTGGTGTGTAACTCCTACAGATGAAGGTACCCACACTGGGGTGGTGTATAACTCCTACAGATGAAGGTACCCTCACTGGGGTGGTGTATAACTCCTACAGATGAAGGTACCCACACTGGGGTGGTGTGTAACTCCTACAGATGAAGGTACCCACACTGGGGTGGTGTATAACTCCTACAGATGAAGGTACCCACACTGGGGTGGTGTATAACTCCTACAGATGAAGGTACCCACACTGGGGTGGTGTATAACTCCTACAGGCTGAGGTACCCACACTGGGGTGGTGTATAACTCCTACAGATGAAGGTACCCACACTGGGGTGGTGTATAACTCCTACAGGCTGAGGTACCCACACTGGGATGGTGTATAACTCCTACAGATGAAGGTACCCACACTGGGGTGGTGTATAACTCCTACAGATGAAGGTACCCTCACTGGGGTGGTGTATAACTCCTACAGATGAAGGTACCCACACTGGGGTGGTGTATAACTCCTACAGGCTGAGGTACCCACACTGGGGTGGTGTATAACTCCTACAGATGAAGGTACCCTCACTGGGGTGGTGTATAACTCCTACAGATGAAGGTACCCTCACTGGGGTGGTGTATAACTCCTACAGATGAAGGTACCCTCACTGGGGTGGTGTATAACTCCTACAGGCTGAGGTACCCACACTGGGGTGGTGTATAACTCCTACAGATGAAGGTACCCTCACTGGGGTGGTGTATAACTCCTACAGATGAAGGTACCCACACTGGGGTGGTGTATAACTCCTACAGATGAAGGTACCCACACTGGGGTGGTGTATAACTCCTACAGATGAAGGTACCCACACTGGGGTGGTGTATAACTCCTACAGGCTGAGGTACCCACACTGGGGTGGTGTATAACTCCTACAGATGAAGGTACCCTCTAGTCTAGACCAACCTCAGGCAATGAAGTTAATTTATTTGGGTAAAAAAAAAAGAATACAACAAAGAGCACTTAAAAATATGAATGAAAATACATCTTTCCAAAGTGGTCCTCAATGGTAAAAACAAATCACGTCTAAGGATTATAAGACGAGACAAGGTTACCTCTCATCCCTCCGTCCTCGGGCCTGGGTAGAAGAGGGGGATGAAGAGGATGAAGAGGAGGTGAAGGAGCAACAGAGAGTCCCCTCCCTCTCCACAGTCGTCCTGACTGTCTCCTCTCTCTCCCTCTTCTCCCCTGCCCTCCCCCTCTCCTCCGCGTCCTCCTTCGTTCTCCATCATTACCACCTACCCTGGCGGTAACCAAGGCAGCGGCGGCTGCTTCGGCGGCTGCGATCATCGCGGTCCCGTTCTCTCCGGGTACAGGTGGTGGTCTGAGAGTGAACTCTTTAAAGTTGTCCTGGGCCTTGATAGAGTGGAGGATGGAGGAGAACGGCTGCTTGCACAGCGGACACTCCACCTGGAGATGGGACCAAAAGGGCAGAAACAGCATCGGAAAATCTGTATTAATCCCAAGAGGGCAAATTGGTTTGTTCATCATTTCAGCAATCAAAACGCTACTCAGAGCAATGATATTAATAAATACACAAAAGTCTAGCCTAGTGCTTGTTCTGTGCACAAAAAATGTAGTGCACTACATAGGGAATATGGTGCTATTTGGGACGTATAGGGTCTGGTCAAAGGTAGTGCACTACATAGGGAATATGGTGCTATTTGGGACATATAGGGTCTGGTCAAAGGTAGTGCACTACATAGGGAATAGGGTGCTATTTGGGACGTATAGGGTCTGGTCAAAGGTAGTGCACTACATAGGGAATATGGTGCTATTTGGGACACATGAATCCTAACCTTATTGTTGCTCCACTCCTGAATGCATCGGAAGCAGAAGCGATGCAGGCACCTGTTCAGGCAATGAAGAAACGGGTGAGAAGGGAGACATCCTAAACCTGAGAATAACTGGTGCTGGGATAAAATAATACACTACAAAAATATACACATTTTGAATTCACACAAGTCTATTCGTCAGCTGAAGTCTGTTGAAGTCAAAACGTATATTTGGGTAAAGCACTAAAGAGCAGCAATATGCCAGGCCTCTCATTCTTTTACCTAGGCCCTAGTTGTGTGTTCAGGCGCGGCAAAGAAGGACATAAGCAAATCGCAGTTGTTCCAAAACTCAGAAGCACATATTGATTGCACTTGGATTTACACGGAAGGGGCAAATGTCAATGACAATGCATGTCGATCTGTCCTGGTTCAAAGTTGAGGAGAGATCGACGTGCGTCACATTTGGCCTTTCGTGAGAGGCGTTGGATGTGCTAAAAAGGTAGTGAACTGTTCAAGCAGTCGGCACACAGCTCAGACACTCATCAGTACAACACAAGACGTGCAACCAGAGGTCTCTTCGCAGTCCCCCAGGTCCAGACCAGAGGCTGGGAAACACACAGTATTAAATACATTTTCATTGTATTGTATTATTATGTATGTGATGTGTGGTTGTCTCGCTGCGGGATTTTTACTTTTTTTAATAGCTTCATTTAACTAGGAAAGTCAGTTAAGAACAAATTCTTATTTACAATGACGGCCTAGGAACAGTGGGTTAAACTGCTCGGGGATTTGATCTTGCAACCTTTCGGGTTACTAGTCCAACGCTCTAACCACTAGGCCACCCTGCCGCCCCTAAACTGGCTAAATTGCAATGTAAATGTAGCAATATGTATATGATGCATTTTTTTCTATTGCGTTGTTTCCCCGTTTGGACCCCAGGATGAGTAGCCTCGGCAGCAGCTAATTGGGATCCTAATACCTGTCCAGGTAAGACATGTTGTTGAAGCGGTCCAGACAGATCGGACATTTAGAGTCGGGAGACGCCTCGGCCGAAACCGACTGAGAGGAGGTCTTCGAGGTCTCTTCCTGTTCCTGACCACCTCCTCGTCCTGGTCCTCCGCTCTCCCTCCGCCGGACACGGAGTTTCATCTTAGTAGGGACCATGCTCTAGAGAGGGGGGGAAAAGGTGTCAGTCAGTCGATGCACCTCCCAGGACACATCAATTGGAGAAGGAAAAAAACTAATTGCTAGTTTGCGATTCATGTAGGTTAGCCTACTATGGGGATGTGAGTCAAAGAGACATTTGGACCATCCACTAGAGAGGGGGGGAAAAGGTGTCAGTGTAAATGCGGGACTATATACAGAGCCTTCCGCGTAGTTACAACATCAAGGAGAGGCGCACGGCGATGCGGCACAGAGCTCAATTCTGGCCTCTATGCGTGCCTACGGAGGCTCTGCGTTGCGTCACACCACCCATACGGTGCCTCCGACAAAAACACACTTTCAGATCAAGCATAAAAATTGGTCTCTTAGTGTGTTTTTAGCGACCAGATCTACCATATATAAATATATAAATATATATATATACACACTTCACAGCTGGCTTTGGTAACGACGTGCTAAACCTGAACGCTAACCATGGGAGCCCTGGTTCTCCACTCACCAACCGCAGTCACTCACTACCTACAAAGACAGCTAGGAAGCTGCATCACTAGCTAGCACTACTGATGATCATCAACCGATACAAATAAGAGGTAGATAGTTAGCTAGCACTACTGATGATAATCAACCGATACAAATAAGAGGTAGATAGCTAGCTAGCACTACTGATGATCATCAACCGATACAAATAAGAGGTAGATAGCTAGCTAGCACTACTGATGATCATCAACCGATACAAATAAGAGGTAGATAGTTAGCTAGCACTACTGATGATCATCAACCGATACAAATAAGAGGTAGATAGCTAGCTAGCACTACTGATGATCATCAACCGATACAAATAAGAGGTTGATAGCTAGCTAGCACTACTGATGATGATAATCACATGATACAAATAAGAGGTAGATAGCTAGCACTACTGATGATCATCAACCGATACAAATAAGAGGTTGATAGCTAGCTAGCACTACTGATGATCATAATCAACCGATACAAATAAGAGGTTGATAGCTAGCTAGCACTACTGATGATCATAATCACATGATACAAATAAGAGGTAGATAGCTAGCACTACTGATGATCATAATCACATGATACAAATAAGAGGTAGATAGCTAGCTAGCACTACTGATGATCATAATCAAACGATACAAATAAGAGGTAGATAGCTAGCTAGCACTACTGATGATCATAATCAAACGATACAAATAAGAGGTAGATAGCTAGCTAGCACTACTGATGATCATCAACCGATACAAATAAGAGGTTGATAGCTAGCTAGCACTACTGATGATCATCAACCGATACAAATAAGAGGTTGATAGCTAGCTAGCACTACTGATGATGATAATCACATGATACAAATAAGAGGTTGATAGCTAGCTAGCACTACTGATGATGATAATCACATGATACAAATAAGAGGTAGATAGCTAGCACTACTGATGATCATAATCACATGATACAAATAAGAGGTAGATAGTTAGCTAGCACTACTGATGATCATCAACCGATACAAATAAGAGGTAGTTAGCTAGCACTACTGATGATCATCAACCGATACAAATAAGAGGTAGATAGCTAGCTAGCACTACTGATGATGATCAACCGATACAAATAAGAGGTTGATAGCTAGCTAGCACTACTGATGATCATCAACCGATACAAATAAGAGGTTGATAGCTAGCTAGCACCACTGATGATCATCAACCGATACAAATAAGAGGTTGATAGCTAGCTAGCACTACTGATGATCATCAACCGATACAAATAAGAGGTTGATAGCTAGCTAGCACTACTGATGATGATAATCACATGATACAAATAAGAGGTAGATAGCTAGCACTACTGATGATGATAATCACATGATACAAATAAGAGGTAGATAGTTAGCTAGCACTACTGATGATGATAATCAACCGATACAAATAAGAGGTTGATAGCTAGCTAGCACTACTGATGATGATAATCACATGATACAAATAAGAGGTAGATAGCTAGCACTACTGATGATCATAATCACATGATACAAATAAGAGGTAGATAGTTAGCTAGCACTACTGATGATCATAATCAAACGATACAAATAAGAGGTAGATAGTTAGCTAGCACTACTGATGATCATAATCAAACGATACAAATAAGAGGTAGATAGCTAGCTAGCACTACTGATGATGATAATCAACCGATACAAATAAGAGGTTGATAGGTAGCTAGCACTACTGATGATCATAATCAAATGATACAAATAAGAGGTAGATAGCTAGCTAGCACTACTGATGATCATAATCAAACGATACAAATAAGAGGTAGATAGCTAGCTAGCACTACTGATGATCATCAACCGATACAAATAAGAGGTAGATAGCTAGCTAGCACTACTGATGATCATCAACCGATACAAATAAGAGGTAGATAGTTAGCTAGCACTACTGATGATCATCAACCGATACAAATAAGAGGTTGATAGCTAGCTAGCACCACTGATGATCATCAACCGATACAAATAAGAGGTTGATAGCTAGCTAGCACTACTGATGATCATCAACCGATACAAATAAGAGGTTGATAGTTAGCTAGCACTACTGATGATGATAATCACATGATACAAATAAGAGGTTGATAGCTAGCTAGCACTACTGATGATGATAATCACATGATACAAATAAGAGGTTGATAGCTAGCTAGCACTACTGATGATCATAATCACATGATACAAATAAGAGGTTGATAGCTAGCTAGCACTACTGATGATGATAATCACATGATACAAATAAGAGGTAGATAGCTAGCACTACTGATGATCATAATCACATGATTCAAATAAGAGGTTGATAGCTAGCTAGCACTACTGATGATCATCAACCGATACAAATAAGAGGTTGATAGTTAGCTAGCACTTCTGATGATGATAATCACATGATACAAATAAGAGGTTGATAGCTAGCTAGCACTACTGATGATCATAATCACATGATACAAATAACAGGTAGATAGTTAGCTAGCACTACTGATGATCATAATCAAACGATACAAATAAGAGGTAGATAGCTAGCTAGCACTACTGATGATCATAATCAACCGATACAAATAAGAGGTTGATAGCTAGCTAGCACTACTGATGATCATAATCACATGATACAAATAAGAGGTAGATAGCTAGCACTACTGATGATCATAATCACATGATACAAATAAGAGGTAGATAGCTAGCTAGCACTACTGATGATCATAATCAAACGATACAAATAAGAGGTAGATAGCTAGCTAGCACTACTGATGATCATAATCAAATGATACAAATAAGAGGTAGATAGCTAGCTAGCACTACTGATGATCATCAACCGATACAAATAAGAGGTTGATAGCTAGCTAGCACTACTGATGATCATCAACCGATACAAATAAGAGGTTGATAGCTAGCTAGCACTACTGATGATGATAATCACATGATACAAATAAGAGGTTGATAGCTAGCTAGCACTACTGATGATGATAATCACATGATACAAATAAGAGGTAGATAGCTAGCACTACTGATGATCATAATCACATGATACAAATAAGAGGTAGATAGTTAGCTAGCACTACTGATGATCATCAACCGATACAAATAAGAGGTAGATAGCTAGCTAGCACTACTGATGATCATCAACCGATACAAATAAGAGGTTGATAGCTAGCTAGCACTACTGATGATGATAATCACATGATACAAATAAGAGGTAGATAGCTAGCACTACTGATGATCATCAACCGATACAAATAAGAGGTTGATAGCTAGCTAGCACTACTGATGATCATAATCAACCGATACAAATAAGAGGTTGATAGCTAGCTAGCACTACTGATGATCATAATCACATGATACAAATAAGAGGTAGATAGCTAGCACTACTGATGATCATAATCACATGATACAAATAAAAGGTAGATAGCTAGCTAGCACTACTGATGATCATAATCAAAGCGATACAAATAAGAGGTAGATAGCTAGCTAGCACTACTGATGATCATAATCAAACGATACAAATAAGAGGTAGATAGCTAGCTAGCACTACTGATGATCATCAACCGATACAAATAAGAGGTTGATAGCTAGCTAGCACTACTGATGATCATCAACCGATACAAATAAGAGGTTGATAGCTAGCTAGCACTACTGATGATGATAATCACATGATACAAATAAGAGGTTGATAGCTAGCTAGCACTACTGATGATGATAATCACATGATACAAATAAGAGGTAGATAGCTAGCACTACTGATGATCATAATCACATGATACAAATAAGAGGTAGATAGTTAGCTAGCACTACTGATGATCATCAACCGATACAAATAAGAGGTAGTTAGCTAGCACTACTGATGATCATCAACCGATACAAATAAGAGGTAGATAGCTAGCTAGCACTACTGATGATGATCAACCGATACAAATAAGAGGTTGATAGCTAGCTAGCACTACTGATGATCATCAACCGATACAAATAAGAGGTTGATAGCTAGCTAGCACCACTGATGATCATCAACCGATACAAATAAGAGGTTGATAGCTAGCTAGCACTACTGATGATCATCAACCGATACAAATAAGAGGTTGATAGCTAGCTAGCACTACTGATGATGATAATCACATGATACAAATAAGAGGTAGATAGCTAGCACTACTGATGATGATAATCACATGATACAAATAAGAGGTAGATAGCTAGCTAGCACTACTGATGATCATAATCACATGATACAAATAAGAGGTAGATAGTTAGCTAGCACTACTGATGATGATAATCAACCGATACAAATAAGAGGTTGATAGCTAGCTAGCACTACTGATGATGATAATCACATGATACAAATAAGAGGTAGATAGCTAGCTAGCACTACTGATGATCATAATCACATGATACAAATAAGAGGTAGATAGTTAGCTAGCACTACTGATGATCATAATCAAATGATACAAATAAGAGGTAGATAGCTAGCTAGCACTACTGATGATGATAATCAACCGATACAAATAAGAGGTTGATAGGTAGCTAGCACTACTGATGATCATAATCAAATGATACAAATAAGAGGTAGATAGCTAGCTAGCACTACTGATGATCATAATCAAATGATACAAATAAGAGGTAGATAGCTAGCTAGCACTACTGATGATCATCAACCGATACAAATAAGAGGTAGATAGCTAGCTAGCACTACTGATGATCATCAACCGATACAAATAAGAGGTAGATAGTTAGCTAGCACTACTGATGATCATCAACCGATACAAATAAGAGGTTGATAGCTAGCTAGCACTACTGATGATCATCAACCGATACAAATAAGAGGTTGATAGTTAGCTAGCACTTCTGATGATGATAATCACATGATACAAATAAGAGGTTGATAGCTAGCACTACTGATGATCATCAACCGATACAAATAAGAGGTTGATAGTTAGCTAGCACTTCTGATGATGATAATCACATGATACAAATAAGAGGTTGATAGTTAGCTAGCACTACTGATGATCATAATCACATGATACAAATAACAGGTAGATAACTAGCTAGCACTACTGATGATCATAATCAAACGATACAAATAAGAGGTAGATAGCTAGCTAGCACTACTGATGATCATAATCACATGATACAAATAAGAGGTAGATAGCTAGCTAGCACTACTGATGATCATAATCAAATGATACAAATAAGAGGTAGATAACTAGCTAGCACTACTGATGATCATAATCAAATGATACAAATAAGAGGTAGATAACTAGCTAGCACTACTGATGATAATAAAATTATACAAATAAGAGGTTGATACCTAGCTAGCACTACTGATGATCATAATCACATGATACAAATAAGAGGTAGATAGCTAGCTAGCACTACTGATGATCATAATCACATGATACAAATAAGAGGTAGATAGCTAGCTAGCACTACTGATGATAATAAAACAATACAAATAAGAGGTAGATAGCTCTGTCGGTCGTCACCTGACAGGCTAGCCGAGTAGCGTTAGCCAGCTAAACATAGCATTAGCTAACGTCTCTCTTCCTACCTGACAACTGGAATCCCGGCAAAGATCTCCCGGTTCACGGTCAAAACATCACAACACCTAACGTTACCACCGGAATCCGTCAGCGTCGCTCATCGGCTAGCTATCTGACGACATTAGGGCGAATATAGAGCTAAAAGAAAGGTATAAATGTATGGTAGGGATGTCGGCGAGCTAGGAACCTCCGTGTTGTGAATCAGAGAGCGGTAGCGGTGGCAGAGAGCGGTAGCGCGGAGCGGTAGCGCAGAGCGGTAGCGGAGAGCGGAGAGCGGAAACAGAGAGCGGTAGCGGAGAGCAGTAGCGCAGAGGACATCGGGATAGTGGAGGACTGTCCTTTCCGCGCAGCCGCTTTAGGGAAGGCCAGGGAGGAGAAGAGTTGGATGTTGGTTGATCGGGTTCACATTTATTGTTGTTGGTAGAAACGATTTAACATTGCCTTCTTACTATTACACGTCCACTTCACATCTATACAGGAGCAAATTATTACTAGATATTAGATTATTAGATCATTATTATAGTTCAGACCTGGGCCCAGTTTCCCGATAGTGATGGAATTTAGGCTTCCGAGTGTTTTTTAAAATGTATTTTATTGTTTTATTTCACATGGTAGTCTAGTTGAGAACCGTTTTAACGATGCCACTGACACCCGTTTCCTAAAACACCACGCAGTGCTCTCGTTTCAAAGTATCGTTACAGGACCTGTGCTGTGTTGAAAATTATTCCAGAATATAGGCTAAAGAGCTTGCTGTAGCTCGTAAATGATTTATGGCTATTTAAAGTCATGTTTCTTTTGTTGTTGCTTATTATTTTTTACAAATTACAGTTTTCCCACCAGGAGAATAAATGTTCTGTATCCTATTATGTATCGAGGTGTTTGTATTATGTTTGACAAGTTCTTTATCATGCTATTTTGTATGCAGTGTTTGATTATGTACATTCTGCATTTTCTTCAGTTTCTGTTTAAACTGAGCAAGAATAAATTCTTTCTAGGGAGTTGTTCCCCCTAGCCACCGTGCTTTTACACCTGCATTGCTTGCTGTTTGGTGGGTTTTAGGCTGGGTTTCTGTACAGCACTCTGTGACATCAGCTGATGTAAGAAGGGCTTTATAAATATATATTTGATTTGATTTGAATAAATAACGCCAGAGTCAGAGTCGTTCCATCATTCACTATGGAAAACATCAACGTGAGGTTATTTATATTCAACATTGAAGTTTTTCGGCCGTCACAGACAAATAAACATATACATCTTATGTTTAGCATAGATGTTCTGGGTGTAAAGTGGCGCGGTAGGGCAAACGGTGATCGAACGACGCGGCTTAGCTTTTCTACGAGTGGTCTGAGGAAGGCGTTCGATTACGAGCAATTTCAAGTGCAACCTTAATTAATAAAGAAGATTTTGGTAAACTGCTCGGATTTGAAAGATGCTCTTACCAAGTTTCTTTTTTTGTTGTTAAAATATATATATATTTTTAAACCATGGAAAACGTACAACATCATACAAACATCAACATCACCCTGCACAGACCCCACACCTACTCATTCAAGGGTTTTTCTTTATTTTTGTACTATTTTCTACATTGTAGAATAATAGTGAAGACATTAACAGTATTAAATAACACATATGGAATCATGTAGTAACCAAAACAAGTGTTAAACAAATCCAAATATATTTGTATATTTGAGATTCTTCAAAATAGCCACCCCGTTGCCTTGATGACAGCTTTGCATGCTCTTGGCATTCTCTCAACCAGCTTCGTGAGGTAGTCACCTGGAATGCATTTCAATTAACAGGTGTGCCTGGTTAAAATGTATTTCCTTCTTAATGCGTTTATAGCCAATCAGTTGTGTTGTGACAAGGTAGGGGCGGTATACAGAAGATAGCCCTATTTGATGAGTAGCGAATGACCCTTAGGATGGCAGCAGGTGAATTCTAGGTGGTGTTACTGGCTTTCTCTGTTCAGATTGTTTTAATTTAGTTTTGTTAGTTAGTTAGTTTAGTTTAGTTTCAACCAAACTAGGACAAAACTGACAGTGAAGTAGTCCAATTTGTAGAGTGTATTGCTTTAGCACCACTGTATCAAAACAGCTTCATAGACTGTTTTGGAAAGATCCACCCCGTATGTTGACCAATACTGGTATACTTTAAAATACCATGTATTGCCCAGCCTTAGTGTGTGTGTCTGTATCTGTGTGTGTGTGTCTGTATCTGTGTGTGTGTGTGTGTGTGTCTGTATCTGTGTGTGTCTGTATCTGTGTGTGTGTCTGTGTGTGTGTATCTTTTTCTGTGTGTGTGTTTGTACCCCGGTTGAGAGGTATCTCTTTGTTGAGCAGGACATCGTTCAAACTTCCTTAAGGACTCAGTGATGATGGCAACATTAGGAATCTCCACACAATCTTTGAATAATTTTGGACAGAGGCAGTGCTTAATTTGTAATTTGGGAGGTTTTGCTCATCATTTGATTATTACTTTGCTCATCTTTCCCTTGATCCTGACTAGTCTCCCATTCCCTGCCGCTGAAAAACATCCTCACAGCATGCTGCCACCACCATGCTTCACCGTAGGGATGGTGCCAATCTTGGTTTCGTCAGACCAGAGAATCTTGTTTCTCATGGTCAGCATGAGAGGTGCTTTTTTGGCAAACTCCAAGTGGGCTGTCATGTGCCTTTTACTGAGGAGTGGCTTCTGTCTGGCCACATAAAGGCCTGATTGCTGGAGTGCTGCAGAGATGGTTGTCCTTCTGGTAGGTTTCTCCATCTCCACAGAGGAACTCTGGAGCTCTGTCAGAGTGACCATCTGGTTCTCTGACATCTCCCAGACAGGATTGTGTCAAGGAACAGATCTGGGGTCCCCAAGAACACAGTGGCCTCCGTCATTCTTAAATAGAACACGTTTGGAACGTTTAAATGAGACACCTTAAATGAGACACCTTAAATGAGACACCTTAAATGAGACACCTTAAATGAGACACCTTAAATGAAACACCTTAAATGAGACACCTTAAATGAGACACCTTAAATGAGACACCTTAAATGAGACACCTTAAATGAGACACCTTAAATGAAACACCTTAAATGAGACACCTTAAATGAGACACCTTAAATGAGACACCTTAAATGAGACACCTTAAATGAGACACCTTAAATGAAACACCTTAAATGAGACACCTTAAATGAGACACCTTAAATGAGACACCTTAAATGAAACACCTTAAATGAAATTTTGGGGAAGAAAGCCAACTCGGCTCCTTCATTCATTGAATCAGATGGATCATTCATCACAAAGCCCACTGGTATTGCAAACTACTCTAATGACTTTTTCATTGGCAAGATTAGCAAACTTAGGGATGACAGCAACAAACGCTGACGCTACACATCCAAGTATATCGGAACAAATTATGAAAGACAAGAATTGTTCTTTTGAAATCCATAAAGTCAGTGTGGAAGAGGTGTAAAGATTATTGTTGTCTATCAACAATGACAAGCCACCAGGGTCTGACATTCTAGATGGAAAATTACTGAGGATAATAGCAGACGATATTGCCACTCCTATTTGCCACATCTTCAATTTGAGCCTACTAGAGAGCATGTGCCCTCAGGCCTGGAGGGAAGCTAAAGTCATTCCACTACCCAAGAATAGTAAAGCCCCCTTTACTGGCTCAAATAGCCGACCAATCAGCCTGTTGACAACCCTTAGTAAACTTCTGGATAAAACCTGTGTTTGACCAGATACAATGCTATTTTACAGTAAACAAATTGACAACAGACGTTCAGCATGCTTATAGGGAAGGACACTCAACAAGCACAGCACTTACACAAATGACTGATGATTGGCTGAGAGAAATTGATGATAAAATTATAGTGGGGGCTGTCTTGTTAGACTTCAGTGCAGCTTTTGACATTATCAATCATAGTCTGCTGCTGGCAAAACGTATGTGTTATGGCTTTACACCCCCTGCTATAATGTGGATGAAGAGTTACCTGTCTAACAGAACACAGAGGGTGTTCTTTAATGGAAGCCTCTCAAACATAATCCAGTTAGAATCAGGAATTCCCCAGGGCAGCTGTTTAGGCCCCTTGCTTTTTTCAATTTTTACTAACGACATGCCACTGGCTTTGAGTAAAGCCAGAGTTTCTATGTATGCAGATGACTCAACACTATACACGTCAGGTACTACAGCAACTGAAATGACTGCCACACTCAAGAAAGAGCTGCAGTTAGTTTCAGAGTGGGTGGCAAGGAATAAGTTAGCCCTAAATATTTATAAAACTAAAAGCATTGTATTTGGAAAAAAACACTCACTGAACCCTAAACCTCAACTGAATCTTGTAATAAAAAATCTGGAAAATTAGCAAATTGAGATGACTAAACTGCTCGGAGTAACCCTGGATTGTAAACTGCCATTATCAAAACATATTGTTGCAGTAGTAGCTAAGATGGGGAGAAGTCTGTCTATAATAAAGCGATGCTCTGCCTTCTTAACAACACTATCAACAAGGCAGGTCCTACAGGCCCTAGTTTTGTCGCACCTGGACCACTGTCCATTCGTGTGGTCAGGTGCCACAAAAAAGGACTTAGGAAAATTGCAATTGGTTCAGAACAGGGAAGAACGGCTGGCCCTTGGATGTACACAGAGAGCTAATACTAATAATTTGAATGTCCATCTCTCCTGGCTGAAAGTGGAGGAGAGATTGACTTCATCACTACTTTTATTTGTGAGAGGTATTGACATGTTGAATGCACAGAGCTGTCTATCTAAACTCCTGGCACACAGCTCGGACACCCATGCAGACAAGCCACAAGAGGACTCTTCACAGTCCCCATGTCCAGAACAGACTATTGGGAGGCACACGGTACTACATAGAGCCATGACCACATGGGACTGTATTCCACATCAAGTAACTGATGGAAGCAGTAGAATTATGGACCGCGGATTGTCCCGGGTTCTGGGATCCCTGTTGTTTGTTGTTTTCAATCTTCCCTGTCTGGAACTGCGAGGAGTAACAGCGTAACCTACGTTGCTACCATGACAAAGACCAAAGCCGGCAGGAGGAACCGTTGAGGACAGAGGTGTCTCTCTATCACAGGTAAAGGATCTTTTAAACAAACAAAATGAGTTCTACAAGCAGTTGTTATAACAACAAGAAAATAGCATCAAGTGTTTTGTCCAAATACTGGTGGATTCAACTAATAAAATAATGGACGACCTGACCAGTGAGGTCCAGGACCTGAAGAACAGCTTGCAGCTCGATGAGTTGAAACAGGAGAACGGCAAGATGACAGCAATCTGTAAGTAATTAAAAAAAAATGTTATTATATATTTTCCCCCGCCTTTATTTAACCAGGTAGGCTAGTTGAGAACAAGTTCTCATTTACAACTGCGACCTGGCCAAGATAAAGCAAAGCAGTGTGACAAAAACAACAACACAGTTACACATGGAATAAACAAGCGTACAGTCAATAATACAGTAGAAAAAGTATATTTACAGTGTGTGCAAATGAGGTAGGATAAGGGAGGTAAGGCAATAAATAGGCCATAGTGGCGAAATAATTACCATATAGCAATTTAACACTGGAGTGATAGATGTGCAGAAGATGAACGTGCAAGTAGAGATACTGGGGTGCAAAGGAGCAAGATAAATAAATTAATACGGTAGGGGATGAGGTAGTTGGATGGGCTGTTTACAGATGGGCTTGGTACAGGTGCAGTGATCTGTGAGCTGCTCTGACAGCTGGTGCTTAAAGCTAGTGATTTTTGCAGTTCATTCCAGTCCTTGGCAGCAGAGAACTGGAAGGAAAGGCGGCCGAAGGAGGAATTGGCTTTGGGGGTGACCAGTGAAATATACTTGCTGGAGCGCGTGCTACGGGTGGGTGCTGCAATGGTGCTTAGTGAGCTGAGATAAGGCGGTGCTTTACCTAGCAGAGACTTGTAGATGACCTGGAGCCAGTGGGTTTGGCGACGAGTATGAAGCGCGGGCCAGCCAATGAGAGCATCCAGGTCGCAGTGGTGGGTAGTATATGGGTACCTGCAACAACTTCCGCCAAAATGCAGAGTGCCAAATTCAAATTACAAAAGTAGTATAATAAAACATTCATGAAAATACAAGTGTTGCATACTGTTCAAAAGCTTAGAATCTTGGCAATCTCACAGCGTTGTCAGATTTCAAAAAGGCTTTACGGCGAAAGCAGAACATTTGATTGTCTGAGGACAGCGCCCCGCATATTTCCTGCATTAGCATAATAGCATAACCTACATAAGGGACGCGGATGGCATTTGCTGTATGTTTGATGAGAAACTGCATATTGCAAATGTACGCTCCCTTACTAGACGTCCGAAATTGTTTCTAAAATAAGCCGACGCCGTCGGGCCGTGCCCTAGGGCCAAATCTTCCAGGAAGTCATCAAACGAACTTTCTCGGACTTTCGATGTCCGTTTAATAAAATAAATTCATTTTTTTCATTTTTCCGCCCTTCATGTTAATCCCACCAGATGGCGAATGCCTTCATATTGCAAATGTACAAAACATACACCTAATTGACCTGGCTTTTTCTCCTAAACCGAAAACTCTTTGAAGACGAAACTTGGTGGGCATGGGTTTGGCCATATGGGCAGTTGGCCCCGAAACAGAATGGCGTCAGGGACTCACGGTTTTTGAGATAAGGCCCATTTTCTGGGATTAAAGGTGAAAAATGGAAATAGAGCACTAATTTGACAGCTTTACGTCAAAGTACATGAACCTACGGTGTAAGGGAAAAAAAAGAACCAGACATTTATCTCTTTTTAATTTTCGATTAATTGGCAAACGTCCAATTCGTAATGTTGAGAAAAATATTTTTTTTCCCCAAAAAAAGTTATGGATCCAGTTGCTGCGTGTTCAGACGGATCCGTTAAAGTGGGTTTCGGAGCTCTGCGTGATTTCTGTGATTTTCTGTGATTTTCTGAAAAAGCACACATGCACAGTCAATGGGGAATGACACAGTGAGGGGCTTACAGACACACACTGCCTGCAATAGTTACTTTTGTTCGAACTATTAAAGAACCGTCAGACCTAGAGCTCTGAAACTTTAGAAACCCATTCTAGACCTTTAGTTGATCGTGCACCGTGAGCTACGGGGCTCTAGAAGGTTTTCAGGCCGAGAAACAGCCTCGTACATTTGCAATATTTTCAATTCATTTTTACATCACGAAAATGACAAAAGTTCTAAAAGTCAGAGACACAAGGCTAGGTGCATTAGAACCGCCTCGGCCCATAGAGACGGACCCTAACGTTTCTGTCCGATAGCTCATTCAAGGACCCCGTAGCAACGCCCGGAAAACGTGGATTTTCAGCACCAATTAAGGTCGTTGCTCGGACTCCAAATGACCTATCGAGCCGAAACTTGAGATTCGGGGTCGCCTCAGCTAGGCCGACACATAATGTCGGAACTGGACCCGCAGCTAGAACGTAACTAGGTGTTTTACATTTTTACTATGATTTAAACAGAATTTTGAGCCTGCCCTGATATATGTGATTGTTGGCTTCTAAATGAGATGGGAAAAGTGGGTTTGGTGTCAGTTTTTATCAGTTTGGTGTCAGAATGATATCTAATTGATTAATTGACGCTGACTTGCTCGTTGACTTTTGTACATTTGCAATATGTTTGAATAGGGCTGAAACATCACCAAAATGACAGACTGAAATCAACACAAAAAGGGCATCACCATAGTCTCTAGGCCGTGCCGAGTTCAACGAGACGCCCCACTTGACTGTAGCTCGCTCTGACCTCATAGACCGTGCAAAAGTAGGCCCAAAATGAAGCTTGGCCCTAAATGTCAGCTGATTTTGGGTGACAGCGGCAGACCCGTTTGGGTTAGAAGCACAATTCAACTTCAGGAATGTTCCTAAGGTCCTCCCGATCTGAGCAAGCCTAACCGTGACTGTGTGGCATTAACCTTTAACAGTGAAAACAGGGTATTTACATCAAACCGCTTGCTATGAAATCTCTCCCCATAGGAATACATTGCCTGCTCCCCTAAATTCAACCTGGTGCCTATGTGGGTTATGAATGTCTTATGAACCTGTCTTCGGTAGCAATCCATCAGACCACTATGAGGTCTACCTGTGTTGATTCTAAGCTTCCTGGAGCAACCGGAAGTGGTTAAAATCACCCAAAAGGTGTTTTGATAGACCCAACCTGCAGTTTGTGAAAAACAGACATTCAACCCTGTGTAAATCAGTCAGTTCTTAACCTAAAGACGTATAACTCAGGATTCTGTTAAAGCATACCCCAATGAGGATATGTGTCTAACTACAGCTTCCTGTGACAACCGGAAGTGCTTTAAATAGGGGTCATAGGTGCTGTTTCAGAAGGGTTAAAAAGGTCAGATCTTTACAAAACTTCATATGTGTGATTAGGCAACCCTCATGAACTGTAAATGAGTCATTTCTCCCATCAGATTTACAAGACAACTCCACACACACACACAAACACATAGCTGGGATGGAGTGACACAGTGTGGGTCTTAAAGACACAAAGGGCCTGCAATGGCATCACCATAGTCTCTAGGCCTTGCCGAGTTCAACGAGACGCCACGCTTGACCGTAGCTCACTCGGTCTGACCGCAGCAACTGTGCCAAAAAGTAGGCCCAAACTGAAGCCTGGCCCTCAATTTCAGCTGCTTTTGGGTGACAGCGGCAGAACCGTTTGGGTTAGAAGCACGGTTCGACTTCAGGAGCGTTCCTTAGGACCTCCCGATCTGTGCAAGCCTAACCGTGACTGTGTGGCATTAACCCTTAACAGTGAAAACAGGGTATTTACATCAAACCGTTTGCTATGACATCTCTCCCCATAGGAATACATTGCCTGCTCGCCTAAATTCAACCTGGTGCCTATGTGGGTTATGAATGCCTTATGAACCTGTCTTTGATAGCAATCCATCAGGCCACTATGAGGTCTACCTGTGTTGATTCTAAGCTTCCTGGAGCAACCGGAAGTGGTTCAATTCACCCTAAAGGTGTTTTACAGTACCCAACCTGCTGTTGGTGAAAAACAGACTTTCAAACCTGTGTTAATCAGTCAGTTCTTAACTTACAGACTTAAAACTCAGGATTCTGTTAAAGCCTACCCCAATGAGGATATGTGGCTACCTACAGCTTCCTGTGACAACCGGAAGTGCCTTAAATTGGGGTCACAGGGTCTGTTTCGAAGGGTTAAAAAGGTCACGTCTTTCCAAAACTTCACATGTGTGATTAGGCAACCCCAATGAACTGTAAATCAGTCATTTCTCCCATCAGAATCCCTTGAAAAACTCACACATGCACACAGTCCATGGGGAGTGACATAGTGTGGGGCTTACAGACACACACTGCCTGAAATAGTTACTTTCCTTGAACTATTAAAGAACCGTCAGACCTAGAGCTCTGAAACTTTAGAACCCTTTTCTAGAGCTTATGTCGATAGTGCACGGTGAGTTATGGGGCTCTAGAAGGTTCACAGGCCGAGAAACAGCCTTGTACATTTGCAATATTTTCAATTCATTTTTACATCACGAAAATGACAAAATTTCTAAAAGTCCCAGAGACACAAGGCTAGGTGCGTTAGAACCGCCTCGGCCCATAGAGACGGACCCTAACGTTTCTCTCCGATAGCTCATTCAAGGACCTCGTAGCAACGCCCGGAAAACGTGGATTTTCAGCACCAATTAAGGTCGCTGCTCGGGCTCCGAAAGACCTATCGAGCCGAAACTCGGGATTTGGGGTCGCCTCAGATAGGCCGACACATAACGTCGGAACTGGACCCGCAACTAGAACGTAACTAGGTGTTTTACGTTTTCATTATAGTGACTTTATGGCAGACTTTTGTCCATTTGCAATAAGTTAAAACCGTCAAGCCCGGCCATCCTGAGATCAACGGGCAGTCAATTGACCATTCCTGAAGTATTTTAGAGCTTGTCATATTCGTGATGTTAAAAGCCCATTGAAACATATTGCAAATGTACTGTACATTTGCAATATGTTTCACTGTACATTTGCAATATGTTTCAATGGGCTTTTTTTTGACATGTTGAAATCAACACCAACGAGCTATGGACAGGTACCGCTATCAATCCTGGCCATCCTGAGATCAACGGGCAGTCAATTGACCATTCCTGAAGTATTTTAGAGCTTGTCATATTCGTGATGTTAACAGCCCATTGAAACATATTGCAAATGTACTGTACATTTGCAATATGTTTCACTGTACATTTGCAATATGTTTCAATGGGCTTTTTTTTGACATGTTGAAATCAACACCAACGAGCTATGGACAGGTACCGCTATCAATCCTGGCCATCCTGAGATCAACGAGCAGTCAATTGGCCATTCCTGCAGGATTTTAGAGCTTGTCATATTCGTGATGTTAACAGCCCATTGAAACATATTGCAAATGTACTGTACATTTGCAATATGTTTCACTGTACATTTGCAATATGTTTCAATGGGCTTTTTTTGACATGTTGAAATCAACACCAACGAGCTATGGCCAGGTGCCACTATCAATCCTGGGCATCCCGAGATCAACGGGCAGTCAATTGACCATTCCTGAAGTATTTTAGAGCTTGTCATATTCGTGATGTTAACAGCCCATTGAAACATATTGCAAATGTACTGTACATTTGCAATATGTTTCACTGTACATTTGCAATATGTTTCAATGGACTTTTTTTTGACATGTTGAAATCAACACCAACGAGCTATGGACAGGTACCACTATCAATCCTGGCCATCCTGAGATCAATGGGCAGTCAATTGGGCATTCCTGCAGGATTTTAGAGCTTGTCATATTCGTGATGTTAACAGCCCATTGAAACATATTGCAAATGTACTGTACATTTGCAATATGTTTCACTGTACATTTGCAATATGTTTCAATGGGCTTTTTTTTGACATGTTGAAATCAACACCAACGAGCTATGGCCAGGTGCCACTATCAATCCTGGCCATCCCGAGATCAACGGGCAGTCAATTGACCATTCCTGAAGTATTTTAGAGCTTGTCATATTCGTGATGTTAACAGCCCATTGAAACATATTGCAAATGTACTGTACATTTGCAATATGTTTCACTGTACATTTGCAATATGTTTCAATGGACTTTTTTTTGACATGTTGAAATCAACACCAACGAGCTATGGACAGGTACCACTATCAATCCTGGCCATCCTGAGATCAATGGGCAGTCAATTGGGCATTCCTGAAGTATTTTAGAGCTTGTCATATTCGTGATGTTAACAGCCCATTGAAACATATTGCAAATGTACTGTACATTTGCAATATGTTTCACTGTACATTTGCAATATGTTTCAATGGGCTTTTTTTTGACATGTTGAAATCAACACCAACGAGCTATGGACAGGTACCACTATCAATCCTGGCCATCCTGAGATCAATGGGCAGTCAATTGGGCATTCCTGAAGTATTTTAGAGCTTGTCATATTCGTGATGTTAAAAGCCCATTGAAACATATTGCAAATGTACAGTGAAACATATTGCAAATGTACTGTACAAAGCAATGGAAGAGAGTGTGGACTCTGTCATTTTTTGGAACATTTTTTGAAAACCTCCATAAATGAGCAGGGGCTTCTCCCACTGACTTAGGGCCATAGTGGGATGCTCCCATACGGATCCTGGAGGCACTGCACCCCCCTAAATGCATTTTTGACCAAATAAGCTTTCAGGGAAGGTGGCATTAACATCATCTCAGGAGATGATTCACTCAGCCTTTCAACTTTTTTAAAATTGAAAGAACTCCATAAATGAGCAGGGGCTTCTCCCACTGACTTAGGGCCATAGTGGGATGCTCCCATACGGATCCTGGAGGCACTGCACCCCCCTAAATGCATTTTTGACTAAATAAGCTTTCAGGGAAGGAGGCATTAACATCATCTCAGGAGATGATTCACTCAGCTTTTCAACTTTTTTAAAATTGAAAGAACTCCATAAATGAGCAGGGGCTTCTCCCACTGACTTAGGGCCATAGTGGGATACTCCCATAAAGATCCTGGACCAGGAGCAGCCCCCTAAAGTCATTTAAAACCCTTTTGAAAATATGGACCTGGTAAATGTACTGTACATTAACATAGTGATATATATCATTTTGTCAGTTTAAATGCCATTTGGACATTGCTCACTGACTTTTGGGTTCGGAAGCCGACTTCCTATGACGATATATGTAAATGGACATAACATCATGACTTTTGACTTCCTATGGTAACATATTGCAAATGGACAAAACATATTGCAAATGGACAATAAAAAAGTTAATAAAAATTAACTTTATTAAAATTAGACAAGAATATGTTTATACACATCTTCTATGTGTGAGATTATAACGAAAAGTCGTTAGAATCGCGAAAAACGGCCCAGAAAGCACTTTTTTAGGAGGTATAGTTATTTTGATATTTTTTTTGGAAATGTCAAAATTTGACCCTTGGGTCTTGTCTTCATGTACATTTGCAATATGTTTTGCCCCGTTGGAACGCGCTCGCCACCTATAGTAATTTTGAGTTATTACACTTGGCATTTGCCGTATGCCGTTTGCCATAAGAAATACACGAAACGGCGTACATTTGGGCACTCTTTTCCATCGTGTGTATGTTTGTTCCAATGGCAATATGTTGCCATTCATTTTTGTCCATTTCATGGGGGTCTTCCCTTACCAGCACGGGTGTCACAAAACTCAGAAAAAGCAATAAAATAAATCGCTTACCTTTGAAGATCTTCTTCCGAAGGGTCCCAGCAACACAATAAATGTTCCTTTTGTTCGAAAAAGTCCCTCTTTATATCCATAAAGCTCCGTTTGGTTGGCGCATTTTGTTCAGAAATCCACCGTCCACTCGTCCAATATAGAAGACATAGAGACCGTTAAAAATATACCTATAAACTTTGTCCAAACAACTCAAGTTTCTAATCGATCCTTAGGTACACTAATATGTGTATAAATGATAATATTTCACACGGATAATATCCTGGGCGATAGAAAAGGAAAAAACTGAGGCGCACGCTCACTTCCTCACTCCACTTGCCAAATCTTGTCTTACTCCTCTATCTTTCAAGACAAACGCATGAAACCTTGTCTAAAGACTGTTGACATCTAGTGGAAGCCATAGGTACTGCAACCTGGGAGCTGGATTCCAGTATTTACTATACCAAGTAAATGGGAAAAGAGGTACCTCACAGAATCACATTTTTCCGGATGGATGTTCCTCTGGTTTTTGCCTGCCAAATCAGTTCTGTTATACAGGTGGATCAGAGAACCATCAGCAGCAAGAGAGACATCATTGGTGTATACAGAGAAAAGAGTCGGCCTGAGGATTGAACCCTGTGACACCCCCATAGAGACTGCCAGAGGTCCGGACAACAGGCCCTCTGATTTGACACACTGATGCTGTCTGAGAAGTAGTTGGTAAACCAGGCGGGGCAGTCATTTGAGAAACCTGAGAAAGGCTGTAGAGTCTGCCGATAAGAATGTGGTGATTGACAGAGTCGAAAGCCTTGGCCAGGTCGATGAATACAACTGCACAGTATTGTCTCTTATCGATGGAGTGTGGCTGAGGTGCACCCATGACCAGCTCGGAAACCAGATTGCGTAGCAGAGAAGGTACAGTGGGATTCGAAATGGTCGGTGATCCGTTTGTTAAATTGGCTTTCGAAGACCTTAGAAAGGCAGGCTAGGATAGATATAGGTCTGTTGCAGTTTGGGTTTAGAGTGTCTCCCCTTTGGAGAGGGGGATGACCGCGGCAGCTTTTCAATCTTTGGGGATCTCAGACGGTACGAAAGAGAGGTTGAACAGGCTAGTAATAGGGGTTGCAACAATTTCGGCGGATAATTTTAGAAAGAGAGGGTCCGGCTGATTTGTAGGGGTCCAGATTTTGCAGCTCTTTCAGAACATCAGCTATCTGGATTTGGGTGAAGGAGAAATGGGGGAGGCTTGGGCAAGTTGCTGTGGGGGGTGCAGGGCTGTTGACCAGGGTAGGGGTAGCCAAAGCATGGCCAGTCGTAGAAAAATGCTTATTGAAATTCTTGCGGATTTATCAGTGGTGACAGTGTTTCCTATCCTCAGTGCAGTGGGCAGCTGGGAGGAGGTGCTCTTATTCTCTATGGACTTTACAGTGTCCCAGATCTTTTTGGAGTTTGTGCTACAGGATGAACATTTCTGTTTGAAAAAGCTAGCCTTTGCTTTCCTAACTGCCTGTGTATATTGGTTCCTATCTTCCCTGAAAAGTTGCATATCGCGGGGGCTATTCGATGCTAATGCAGAACGCCACAGGATGTGTTTGTGCTGGTCAAGGGCAGTCAGGTCTGGAGTGAACCAAGGGCTATATCTGTTCCTGGTTAAAAAATTTTTATGGGGCATGCTTATTTAAGATGGTGAGGAAAGCACTCTTAAAGAATAACCATGCATCCTCTACTGACGGAATGAGGTCAATATCCTTCCAGGATACCTGGGCCAGGTCGATTAGAAAGGCCTGCTCGCTGAAGTGTTTTAGGGAGCGTTTGACAGTGATGAGGGGTGGTCGTTTGACCGCAGACCCATTACGGACGCAGGCAACGAGGCAGTGATCGCTGAGATCCTGGTTGATGACAGCAGAGGTGTATTTGGAGGGCAGGTTGCTTAGGATGATATCTATGAGGGTGCCCATGTTTACGGATTTGGGGTTGTACCTGGTAGGTTCATTGATAATTTGTGTGAGATTGAGGGCATCAAGCTTGGATTGTAGGATGGCCGGGGAGTTAAGCATGTCTCAGTTTAGGCCACCTAATAGCACGAGCTCTGAAGATATATGGGGGGCAATCAATTCATATATGGTGTCCAGGGCAGAGGTGGGGGCTGAAGGTGGTCTATAACAAGCGGCAACGGTGAGAGACGTGTTTCTGGAAAGGTGGATATTTAAAAGTAGAAGCTCAAATTGTTTGGGCACAGACTTGGATAGTACGACAGAACTCTGCAGGCTATCTCTGCAGTAGATTGAAACACCGCCCTCTTTGGCAGTTCTATCTTTTCGGAAAATGTTATAGTTAGGGATGGAGAATCCTAAGCCAGGATTCAGACACGGCTAGGACATCCGGGTTGGCAGAGTGTGCTAGGGCAGTGAATAAAACAAACTTAGGGAGGAGGCTTCTAATGTTAACATGCATGAAACCAAGGCTTTTACGGTTACAGAAGTCAACAAATGAGAGCGCCTGGGGAATGGGAGTGGAGCTAGGCACTGCAGGGCCTGGATTAACCTCTATATCACCAGAGGAACAGAGGAGGAGTAGGATAAGGGTACGGCTAAAGGCTATAATGACTGGTCGTCTAGGACGTTCTGAACAGAGAGTAAAAAGAACAGGTTTCAGGGGGCGATAAAATAGATTAAAGGCATAATGTACAGACAAAGGTATGGTAGGACGTAAATACAGTGGAGGTAAACCTAGGCATTGAGTGGTGATGAAAGAGATATTGTCTCTAGAAACATTTAAACCAGGTGATGTCATCGCATGTGTGGGAGGTGGAACTGAAGTGTTAGCTAAGGCGTATTGAGCAGGGCTAGAGGCTCTACAGTGAAATAAGGCAATAATTAACCAAAACAGCAATGGACAAGGCATATTGACATTAGGGAGAGGCATGCGTAGCCGAGTGGTCATAGGGGTCCAGTGAGTGGCTCAGCGGGCCGGAGACACGGCGATTCAGACAGCTAGCGGGCCCAGGCTAGCAAGCTAGCAGAAGGGCTTTAGAGGGACGTCGCGACGGAAGAAGTCTGTTGTCATTGAGTGAGGACATCAGTTCCGTGTGTGAATCCATGATAACATTGACGGATAAATCAGACTCGAGGGACAGGTCGGAATAACATGGTCGTGGACGGAATTGCAGAATCTCCACATAAGACCTGGATGGAGTCTGAGGACAAAGTGAGGGAAATGATCTCAGAAAAATTGAAGATGGACCACAGGAAGATTGAGGTGGAGCACCCCCACAGGACTGGAAAACCCACCACCGGCCCAGGTGACAGGCCCGGGCTGATAGTGGTCAAGTTCCTGAGGTTCAAGGACAAGGTAGCTGCTCTGGAAAGAGCCAAGAACTTGAGAGGAACATATATCTTCTTCAACAAGGACTATCCTGAAGCTTTGCGCCAGAAGAGGAAATAACTTATCCCAGTCATGAAAGCTGCCACAGCGCGTGGGGACATTGCTTACATCCACTATGACAGGCTCATTGTCCACCCTCCCTCCCAGAAGCCTGGAAGAGATGAGAGAGCCAAGCCTATGGGTTCGTAGCCTCAACCTACACACACACACACACACACACACACACACACACACACACACACACACACACACACACACACACACACACACACACACACACACACACACTAATTGATTAATGGACTGCTGAATGTATATTTATTTCTCTTGCTTTGTTTGTTCTTTTCCATATTATGTCCATCTCTGATCAGCTACCCAGGAAAGGGCTGAAAATAGCCCATATTAATATATGTAGCCTTAGAATGAAGGTTCATGAAATCAATAACTTGCTAACATCAGATAACATTTATATATTATCCATTTCTGAGACTCACTTGATGATACATCAGTACCAATACATGGATATAACATCTATAGAAGAGACAGGAATGCTTATGGCGGAGGTGTTGCTGTATATATTCAAAGCCATATCCCTGTAATGCTTAGAGAAGATCTTATGTCAAGTGTTATTGAAGTGTTGTGGTTGCAGGTTCACCTGGCACATCTAAAGCCTGTTCTTTTGGGGTGTTGCTATTGGCCACCAAGTGCTACCAGTCAGCATCTAAATAATATGTGTGAAATGCTTGATAGTGTATGTGATGTAAACAGGAGAGGTCTACTTTCTTGGGGACCTGAATATTGACTGGTTTTCATCAAGCTGTCCGCTCAAGAGGAAGCTTCTCACTGTCACCAGTGCCTGTGATCTGGTTCAGGTTATTACTCAACCTACCAGGGTGTTTACAAACACTACAGGAACAAGATCATCCACATGTATCGATCACATCTTTATTAATACTGTAGAACTTTGTTCTGAAGCTGTATCCGTACCCATTGGATGCACTGATCCCAATATAGTGGCTATATCCAGGAAAGCCAAAGTTCCAACAGCTGGGCCTAAACTAGTGTATAAGAGATCATACATAAGCTTTTGCTGTGACTCTGATGTGGACGATGTGAAAAATATTTGTTGGTCTGATGTGATTAATGAAAGGCCCAATGTGCGCAAGTATGACAGTATGCGTGTGAACAGCCTGTATTTCTTACACCTGCAGCACACCGTGTGTGTCTTGGAGTCCTTCTTGGGCGGGCAGAGCTGACACCTCTTCCTCTTACTTGCCCCGGTGGCCCGGGGCAGCGAGCAGGGCAGCGCGCGGGGCAGCGGCGGGCTCCTGGCGCTGTTGATCAGGAGCCGCCGTAGCACTCCGTAGGACTTTGACAAGTGCCGACGCCGCTTCGGTGAGGGGCAGATGCCGCCATTCTTTGGATCAGCGGCTCGACAAGCGCCTTTCCCAGCTGCTCGAGGAACACCCTGCGCTTGTTGCTTGGCTTGGTCTCTCTCCATATGACAAAGGCGTTGTAGGAGGACACGTCGAGGATGTTGTGGAAGACGACCAGGGGCCAGCGGGCAGTCATCCACCTGCAGCTGTACGTGCCGACCACCTTGTCTAGGTTGTCCACGCCGCCCTTGTTGCAGTTGTAGTCTAGGATGACGGCCGGCTTCCTGTCGCGGCGATCGCTGACGTCGGCCTCTGTGTGCAGCGTGCTCAGAAGTAGCACGTTCTTGTTTTTCTTTGCCAGGTAGGACACTAGAGTGGCGGTGGGCGTGAAGGCAAACCTGGAGGACAGGACCTGTCTACCCTTGGACTCGAGCAGCGAGGGCGGCAGCTCGGCCTTGTTCTTTCTCACCGTGCCCACCACGGTGAGGTTCCTTTCGAGGAGCCGCTGGCCCAGTTCGTAGGAGGTGAAGAAGTTGTCACAGGTGACGTTGCGACCGCTCAGTCCCGTTGTCAGATCGAGGCTGCTGCTAGTCGGCCGCTACAGCTGCCACAGGTATTACCTCTCTATAGACATGTACGCACGCAGACGCACGCACACGCACGCACACACACACGCACACACACACACGCACACACGCACACACGCACACACACGCTCGGGGTTGTATTCCTCCCCGTCTTCATCTTCCGAGATCCCCAAAACCTGTTCCATGTCTGGACGCGTGTAGTGGCTGCCTGGGTCGCTCTGACCCACTAGCACAGAGCGGGGAGCCTCGCACGCAACCTCGCCACACCAGACTCTCTACACTCAATATACGTACGCCTCGCCAGTGGCTGGCGCCTGGGTCGCTCTGACCCAGAGCACAGAGCACAGAGCGGGTGCCCTGGAAACACATGGCCTGGGCCGCTCTGACCCCACGAGCGCAGAGCACAGAGCGGCAGGTAGCCTAGTGGTTAGTGTTGGACTTGTAACCGGAGGGTTGCAAGTTTGAATCCCCAAGCTGACAAGGTAAAAATCTGTCGCTCTGCCCCTGAACAAGGCAGTTAACCCACTGTTCCCCGGGCGCCGAAGACGTGGATGTCGATTAAGGCAGCCCCCCCGCACCTCTCTGATTCAGAGGGGTTGGGTTAAATGCGGAAGACACATTTCAGTTGAAGGCATTCGGTTGTACAACTGACTAATAATGGTGACTTTGACTTTGGAGCGGGGAGCCTCGCGCAACCTCGCCATACTATGAAACTTATGAAACTGACTGTTAGAACTGTTAACATGGATTGATTAGGAATTATAAAACTGTATGGTTTAAAAAGATGGGGCAGAAGGAGTGATTAATGAGTCTGGCTTCACATCTGACTGGCTGACTTACTGCAAACTGAGAAATTATGTGACTAAACTCAACAAAAAGAAGAAACTGGATTATGAAGCCTAGATCAATGATATAAAGAATGATGGAAAAATACTTTGGAGTACTTTAAATGAAAATTATGGGCAGAAAGACAAATCCAACCCCATTTTTCATCGAATCAGATGGTTTATTCATCACAAAACCGGTTAATGTTGCCGAATATTTTAATATTTTTTTTACTTAATTCGCAAAGCGGGCAAACGTATGCAGGAAATACCAACAACGAATAATGAGCCATCATATTCACGCATAAAAAAAAAAAAAAACTATGAAAGAAAAGCATTGCATGTTTGTTTTGTAGAGTTGTAGAATTTTGTAGAGTTAGTGTGGGAGAGGTGGGAAAAAGTATTGTTATCGATCAATAATGACAAACCTCCTGCCATTGATAACTTAGATGGAAAGCTACTGAGGATGGTAGCTGACTCTACAGCCACTCCTATGTGTCATATTTTTTAATCTGAGCAGAGAGGAAAGTCTTTGTCCTCAGGCCTGGAGGGAAGCCAAAGTCATTCCACTACCCAAGAGTGGTAAAGCGGGCTTTACTGGTTCTAACAGCAGACCTATCAGCTTGCTGCCAGCTCTTAGCAAACTGTTGGAAAAAATGGTGTTTGACCAAATACAATGCTATTTCTCTGTAAACAAATGAACTACAGACTTTCAGCATGCTTATAGAGAAGGGCACTCAACATGTACTGCACTGACACAAATGACTGATGATTGGTTGAAAGAAATTGATCATAAGAAGATTGTGGGAGCTGTACTGTTAGATTTCAGTGCAGCCTTTGATATTATTGACCATAACCTGTTGTTGAAAAAACGTATGTGTTATGGCTTTTCAACCATATTGTGGATTCAGAGCTATCTAATAGAACTGTCACACCCTGATCAGTTTCACCTGTCTTTGTGATTGTCTCCACCCACCTCCATGTGTCACCCGTTTTCCTCATTAGTCCCTGGGTATTTATTCCAGTTTTCCTCATTAGTCCCTGGGTATTTATTCCAGTTTTCCTCATTAGTCCCTGGGTATTTATTCCAGTTTTCCTCATTAGTTCCTGGGTATTTATTCCAGTTTTCCTCATTAGGCCCCCCGTGGAGCTTACAACATTAGCCTGGAGCTTACAGCATCACCCTGGAGCTTACAGCATCACCCTGGAGCTTACAGCATTAACCTGGAGCTTACAGCATTACCCTGGAGCTTACAACATTACCCTGGAGCTTACAGAATTACACTGGAGCTTACGACATTACCCTGGAGCTTACGACATTACCCTGGAGCTTACGACATTTAACTGGAGCTTACAACATTAACCTGGAGTTTACAAAATTACCCTGGAGATTACAACATTACCCTGGAGCTTACAACATTACCCTGGAGCTTACAGCATTACCCTGGAGCTTATAACATTACCCTGGAGCTTACAGCATTACCCTGGAGCTTATAACATTACCCTGGAGCTTACAACATTACCCTGGAGCTTACAACATTACCCTGGAGCTTACAACATTACCCTGGAGCTTACAACATTACCCTGGAGCTTACAACATTACCCTGGAGCTTACAACATTACCCTGGAGCTTACAACATTACCCTGGAGCTTACAACATTACCCTGGAGCTTATAACATTACCCTGGAGCTTATAACATTACCCTGGAGCTTACAGCATTACCCTGGAGCTTACGCAGTGGTAGAAAAAGTACTCAGTTGTCATACTTGAGTAGAAGTAAAGGTACCTTAATAGAGTAAAATACTACTTGAGTAAAAGTCTAAAAGTATTTGGTTTAAAATGTACTTAAGAATCAAAAGTAAAAGTGAAAGTATAAATCATTTTATAAAAAAGCAAAAATGTTCTTGTTTTTTTTTGGACTGACAGCCAGGGGCGCACTCCAATCTACCAATGTTATTTTGGAGTACAACCTGCATCTGTCTGGTTGACGGTATGTCTGTCTGTGGCCCATATGGCAGTTCTCTCTAATGTCCACAGGGCGGCAGCAGAGTGCCAGCTATGGTGCAGACCAACAGAATGGGAATTTAGATTTTTTAAAACAATTTTTATTTAACTCGGCAAGTCAGTTAAGAACAAATTCTTATTTACAATGACGGCCTACACCGGCCAAACCCGAACGACGCTGGGCCAATTGTGCGCCGCCCTACGGCCGGTTGTGATACAGCCTGGATTCGAACCCGGGTCTGTAGTGACACTTCTAGCACTGAGATGCAGTGCCTAAGACCTCTTCTCCTCTCTGACCACTCTTGATGTAATGTGCGCGGCCTCTCTCCACACTTTTCTAATCTTTACTTTGAGTTCATGCATCTTTGGCCACTCGGGGAAACCCCAAAGATGCATGAACTCAAACTAAAGATTAGAAAAGTGTGGAGAGAGGCCGCGCACATTACATCAAGAGTGGTCAGAGAGGAGACGAGGGCAACGGAGAGGCGTAGAGGCGGGCTGAGTGGCTTGTCAAAGAGCTAGAGCAGGAAGTCACTGAGGACCACCTCCACCTTAAACACCGCTTCCCATTCCTCTGCAGCAGCCCCAGATACCCAGGATAGGACAAGAGGGTTCTACTATCCCATAATTCTTGGTGTAAATGCAGAAGAATTTTAAACAAAGGGACCAGTGACGCTAGTTAACAGCACTGGTCCCATGAATCTGTGTATTTCATCGCGATTCCCTCCCAGCTTGGACTTTTTGTTGTGGTATTGTGTAGAAAAACTTTAATATTTTAATTACTGATAATGTATTTATTCTGTGTATTGTTGTGTTGGATATAATGTATTTATTCTATGTATTGTTGTGTTGGATATAATGTATTTATTCTATGTATTGTTGTGTTGGATATAATGTATTTATTCTATGTATTGTTGTTTTGGATATAATGTATTTATTCTATGTATTGTTGTGTTGGATATAATGTATTTATTCTATGTATTGTTGTGTTGGATATAATGTATTTATTCTGTGTATTGTTGTTTTGGATATAATGTATTTATTCTGTGTATTGTTGTGTTGGATATAATGTATTTATTCTGTGTATTGTTGTTTTGGATATAATGTATTTATTCTGTGTATTGTTGTGTTGGATATAATGTATTTATTATGTGTATTGTTGTGTTGGATATAATGTATTTATTATGTGTATTGTTGTGTTGGATATAATGTATTTATTCTGTGTATTGTTGTTTTGGATATAATGTATTTCTTCTGTGTATTGTTGTTTTGGATATAATGTATTTATTCTGTGTATTGTTGTTTTGGATATAATGTATTTATTCTGTGTGTTGTTAGTTGTTTTGTATATTTCGAGGCTTATATGACCAGGACTGTTTTCTAAGTAAGCTATCATGTAACTTTAACATTAAACCTATCTTCTCTTGAGATTAAAGTCTTATTTACAGTTTTACTCCAATAGAAGAATCGCCACAATAAACGTTTGTTCAAATGATGTACTTGTAACGTAGCAGGGAGTCAGGAAGTGAGGCTCTAACATGTGTACGCTGGGAGTCAGGAAGTGAGGCTCTAACATGTGTACGCTGTGAGTCAGGAAGCAGGTGCAGAAGGTGAGTTTCATGAGAAGAAAAAGGCAGGAAAACAAAATAGGAAGTGTACTGAACGTGACCAAAACCAATACTGCCTGATGACTGAGGCTACTGAGGGCTACATAAAGGGGAGCGTAATTAAGGTGATGATGAGGTCCAGGTGTGAGTAATGATGGTTGCCAGGACCGGTGGTTAGTAATTACTGGCGACGTCGAGCGCCGGAGACGTAGCGCCCACGGAGACGTAGCGCCCACGGAGACGTAGCGCCCACGGAGACGTCGAGCCCCCGGAGACGGGGAACGGGAGTAGACAGTACTATATTACAACAAAAATGAAGTAAACGTCCCACATTATCTTGAAAAATAAAATAAAGGTTTTGTTTTTACCAGGTTTTCACACTTTAATAGAAAAACAACTGAATTAGATGTTCTGTCCACAACAATTCAACCACATCTGGAGACCCGTTTTGAGGAAAAATCTGAGATATTTAGATTTTTCACCTAGAAAAAGGTTGTTTAGCAGTGCAAAACAAATACCCAATTGATTGATACAAATATTAATGATGTCATTCTGCCAGGTAAGGCTACTTTGTATTTAACATTTAATAGAGAAGGTTTTTGGGAAAGCCTTTTCATCTACCAGCAGACTTTTCATTCAGTACAGGTAGTTGATTCCCTACTAAGTTCAGAACAGGTAGTTGATTCCCTAATCAAGACAGCTGTGA
This sequence comes from Brachymystax lenok tsinlingensis, assembly GCA_030435695.1. Lineage (NCBI taxonomy): Eukaryota > Metazoa > Chordata > Actinopteri > Salmoniformes > Salmonidae > Brachymystax > Brachymystax lenok. The sequence continues at coordinate 26,420,608 of CM059798.1, forward strand.
CGGAAACAGGAAGTTTTGTCACAATTTTATAAATACTGACAGATAGCTTGTTTGTTCGACATCGTGTTTTTTTTGTGTTGTTAAAATGTATTATGGGAGAAATGACAGTGGAAACGCCTTTATGCGCAAATGTTGATATAATAACTATTGTATCAAAAGTAAACTTAGAGTCTACGACTCAGGAAACCATGAGGTTTATTAGGCTACAGATGAAGTTATGATGAACTTCACAGGGCGGGGTGAAAGTGCACGGTGATTTTGATGCTCTTTTCCAATAAATATTGAGAGTTCGCTTTTGACTTCCATTTTGACAAATAAAAATATTCTCGCTTTTTATCCATAATAATCTAATGTAGACTCATTTACCTGCACAGCCTACCCACACTGTGTCTATGAGCTGTTGGCTAGAGCGCAGGTGCCAAGACAGGAGCAGGCACATTTGCTATTTAACGCAACAGTTATTGTGACAAATCGGCAGAGTTGAAAATGCGACGGGAAACACATTGACCTTTAGATTTTTATTGGGTGCATAAAAATGAATGTGTATTGTGAACTGTGTCATCATGCATTGATTTTCATCAGCAACAAGTCCATGTGGTGGAAACACCACAGGTGGGGAAAAAGCACTTATTTTCTTTATGCATGTTTTGGGATGACATTCACATGAAGATCTGTCAACAACTGGATGGATACCAGCTTGATTACTGCATTGTTGGGTATTAAACTTGCAAGATAAGTATTTCACTGTAGTGGTGCACGTGGCACTACAACATGTAAAACACTAACCGTGACACTACGACATGTAAAACACTAACCGTGACACTACGACATGTAAAACACTAACCGTGACACTACGACATGTAAAACACTAACCGTGACACTACGACATGTAAAACACTAACCGTGGCACTACGACATGTAAAACACTAACCGTGGCACTACGACATGTAAAACACTAACCGTGACACTACGACATGTAAAACACTAACCGTGACACTACGACATGTAAAACACTAACCGTGACACTACGACATGTAAAACACTAACCGTGACACTACGACATGTAAAACACTAACCGTGACACTACGACATGTAAAACACTAACCGTGACACTACGACATGTAAAACACTAACCGTGACACTACGACATGTAAAACACTAACCGTGACACTACGACATGTAAAACACTAACCGTGACACTACGACATGTAAAACACTAACCGTGACACTACGACATGTAAAACACTAACCGTGACACTACGACATGTAAAACACTAACCGTGACACTACGACATGTAAAACACTAACCCTGACACTACGACATGTAAAACACTAACCGTGACACTACGACATGTAAAACACTAACCGTGACACTACAACATGTAAAACACTAACCCTGACACTACGACATGTAAAACACTAACCCTGACACTACGACATGTAAAACACTAACCCTGACACTACGACATGTAAAACACTAACCGTGACACTACGACATGTAAAACACTAACCGTGACACTACAACATGTAAAACACTAACCGTGACACTACGACATGTAAAACACTAACCGTGACACTACGACATGTAAAACACTAACCGTGACACTACGACATGTAAAACACTAACCGTGACACTACGACATGTAAAACACTAACCCTGACACTACGACATGTAAAACACTAACCCTGACACTACGACATGTAAAACACTAACCGTGGCACTACGACATGTAAAACACTAACCGTGACACTACGACATGTAAAACACTAACCGTGACACTACGACATGTAAAACACTAACCGTGACACTCGACATGTAAAACACTAACCGTGACACTACGACATGTAAAACACTAACCGTGACACTACGACATGTAAAACACTAACCGTGACACTACGACATGTAAAACACTAACCGTGACACTACGACATGTAAAACACTAACCGTGACACTACGACATGTAAAACACTAACCGTGACACTACGACATGTAAAACACTAACCCTGACACTACGACATGTAAAACACTAACCGTGACACTCACGATGTAAAACACTAACCGTGACACTCGACATGTAAAACACTAACCGTGACACTACGACATGTAAAACACTAACCGTGACACTACGACATGTAAAACACTAACCGTGACACTACGACATGTAAAACACTAACCGTGACACTACGACATGTAAAACACTAACCGTGACACTACGACATGTAAAACACTAACCGTGACACTACGACATGTAAAACACTAACCGTGACACTACGACATGTAAAACACTAACCGTGACACTACGACATGTAAAACACTAACCGTGACACTACGACATGTAAAACACTAACCGTGACACTACGACATGTAAAACACTAACCGTGACACTACGACATGTAAAACACTAACCCTGACACTACGACATGTAAAACACTAACCGTGACACTACGACATGTAAAACACTAACCGTGACACTACGACATGTAAAACACTAACCGTGACACTACGACATGTAAAACACTAACCGTGACACTACGACATGTAAAACACTAACCGTGACACTACGACATGTAAAACACTAACCGTGACACTACGACATGTAAAACACTAACCGTGACACTACGACATGTAAAACACTAACCGTGACACTACGACATGTAAAACACTAACCGTGACACTACGACATGTAAAACACTAACCGTGACACTACGACATGTAAAACACTAACCGTGACACTCGACATGTAAAACACTAACCGTGACACTACGACATGTAAAACACTAACCGTGACACTACGACATGTAAAACACTAACCGTGACACTACGACATGTAAAACACTAACCGTGACACTACGACATGTAAAACACTAACCGTGACACTACGACATGTAAAACACTAACCGTGACACTACGACATGTAAAACACTAACCGTGACACTACGACATGTAAAACACTAACCGTGACACTACGACATGTAAAACACTAACCGTGACACTACGACATGTAAAACACTAACCGTGACACTACGACATGTAAAACACTAACCGTGACACTACGACATGTAAAACACTAACCGTGACACTACGACATGTAAAACACTAACCGTGACACTACGACATGTAAAACACTAACCGTGACACTACGACATGTAAAACACTAACCGTGACACTACGACATGTAAAACACTAACCCTGACACTACGACATGTAAAACACTAACCGTGACACTACGACATGTAAAACACTAACCGTGACACTACGACATGTAAAACACTAACCGTGACACTACGACATGTAAAACACTAACCGTGACACTACGACATGTAAAACACTAACCGTGACACTCGACATGTAAAACACTAACCGTGACACTACGACATGTAAAACACTAACCGTGACACTACGACATGTAAAACACTAACCGTGACACTACGACATGTAAAACACTAACCGTGACACTACGACATGTAAAACACTAACCGTGACACTACGACATGTAAAACACTAACCGTGACACTACGACATGTAAAACACTAACCGTGACACTACGACATGTAAAACACTAACCGTGACACTACGACATGTAAAACACTAACCGTGACACTCGACATGTAAAACACTAACCGTGACACTACGACATGTAAAACACTAACCGTGACACTACGACATGTAAAACACTAACCGTGACACTACGACATGTAAAACACTAACCGTGACACTACGACATGTAAAACACTAACCGTGACACTACGACATGTAAAACACTAACCGTGACACTACGACATGTAAAACACTAACCGTGACACTACGACATGTAAAACACTAACCGTGACACTACGACATGTAAAACACTAACCGTGACACTACGACATGTAAAACACTAACCGTGACACTACGACATGTAAAACACTAACCGTGACACTACGACATGTAAAACACTAACCGTGACACTACGACATGTAAAACACTAACCGTGACACTACGCATGTAAAACACTAACCGTGACACTCGACATGTAAAACACTAACCGTGACACTACGACATGTAAAACACTAACCGTGACACTACGACATGTAAAACACTAACCGTGACACTACGACATGTAAAACACTAACCGTGACACTACGACATGTAAAACACTAACCGTGACACTACGACATGTAAAACACTAACCGTGACACTACGACATGTAAAACACTAACCGTGACACTACGACATGTAAAACACTAACCGTGACACTACGACATGTAAAACACTAACCGTGACACTACGACATGTAAAACACTAACCGTGACACTACGACATGTAAAACACTAACCGTGACACTACGACATGTAAAACACTAACCGTGACACTACGACATGTAAAACACTAACCGTGACACTACGACATGTAAAACACTAACCGTGACACTACGACATGTAAAACACTAACCGTGACACTACGACATGTAAAACACTAACCGTGACACTACGACATGTAAAACACTAACCGTGACACTACGACATGTAAAACACTAACCGTGACACTACGACATGTAAAACACTAACCGTGACACTACGACATGTAAAACACTAACCGTGACACTACGACATGTAAAACACTAACCCTGACACTACGACATGTAAAACACTAACCGTGACACTACGACATGTAAACGACATGTAAAACACTAACCGTGACACTACGACATGTAAAACACTAACCGTGACACTACGACATGTAAAACACTAACCGTGACACTACAACATGTAAAACACTAACCGTGACACTACGACATGTAAAACACTAACCGTGACACTACGACATGTAAAACACTAACCGTGGCACTACGACATGTAAAACACTAACCGTGACACTACGACATGTAAAACACTAACCGTGGCACTACGACATGTAAAACACTAACCGTGACACTACGACATGTAAAACACTAACCGTGACACTACGACATGTAAAACACTAACCGTGACACTACGACATGTAAAACACTAACCGTGACACTACGACATGTAAAACACTAACCGTGACACTACGACATGTAAAACACTAACCCTGACACTACAACATGTAAAACACTAACCGTGACACTACGACATGTAAAACACTAACCCTGACACTACGACATGTAAAACACTAACCGTGACACTACGACATGTAAAACACTAACCCTGACACTACGACATGTAAAACACTAACCGTGACACTCACGACATGTAAAACACTAACCGTGACACTACGACATGTAAAACACTAACCGTGACACTACGACATGTAAAACACTAACCGTGACACTACGACATGTAAAACACTAACCGTGACACTCGACATGTAAAACACTAACCGTGACACTACGACATGTAAAACACTAACCGTGGCACTACGACATGTAAAACACTAACCGTGACACTACGACATGTAAAACACTAACCCTGACACTACGACATGTAAAACACTAACCGTGACACTACGACATGTAAAACACTAACCGTGACACTACGACATGTAAAACACTAACCGTGACACTACGACATGTAAAACACTAACCCTGACACTACGACATGTAAAACACTAACCGTGACACTACGACATGTAAAACACTAACCGTGACACTACGACATGTAAAACACTAACCGTGACACTACGACATGTAAAACACTAACCGTGACACTACTTATTACGTAAAAACACTAACCGTGACACTACGACATGTAAAACACTAACCGTGACACTACGACATGTAAAACACTAACCGTGACACTACGACATGTAAAACACTAACCGTGACACTACGACATGTAAAACACTAACCGTGACACTACGACATGTAAAACACTAACCGTGACACTACGACATGTAAAACACTAACCGTGACACTACGACATGTAAAACACTAACCCTGACACTACGACATGTAAAACACTAACCGTGACACTACGACATGTAAAACACTAACCGTGACACTACAACATGTAAAACACTAACCGTGACACTACAACATGTAAAACACTAACCGTGACACTACGACATGTAAAACACTAACCGTGGCACTGCAACATGTAAAACACTAACCGTGACACTACAACATGTAAAACACTAACCGTGACACTACGACATGTAAAACACTAACCGTGACACTACGACATGTAAAACACTAACCGTGACACTACGACATGTAAAACACTAACCGTGACACTACGACATGTAAAACACTAACCGTGACACTACGACATGTAAAACACTAACCGTGACACTACGACATGTAAAACACTAACCGTGACACTACGACATGTAAAACACTAACCGTGGCACTACGACATGTAAAACACTAACCGTGACACTACGACATGTAAAACACTAACCGTGACACTACGACATGTAAAACACTAACCGTGACACTACAACATGTAAAACACTAACCGTGACACTACGACATGTAAAACACTAACCGTGACACTACAACATGTAAAACACTAACCGTGACACTACGACATGTAAAACACTAACCGTGACACTACGACATGTAAAACACTAACCGTGACACTACGACATGTAAAACACTAACCGTGACACTACAACATGTAAAACACTAACCGTGACACTACGACATGTAAAACACTAACCGTGACACTACGACATGTAAAACACTAACCGTGACACTACGACATGTAAAACACTAACCGTGGCACTACAACATGTAAAACACTAACCGTGACACTACAACATGTAAAACACTAACCGTGACACTACGACATGTAAAACACTAACCGTGACACTACGACATGTAAAACACTAACCGTGGCACTACGACATGTAAAACACTAACCGTGACACTACGACATGTAAAACACTAACCGTGGCACTACGACATGTAAAACACTAACCGTGACACTACGACATGTAAAACACTAACCGTGACACTACGACATGTAAAACACTAACCGTGGCACTACGACATGTAAAACACTAACCGTGACACTACGACATGTAAAACACTAACCGTGACACTACGACATGTAAAACACTAACCGTGGCACTACGACATGTAAAACACTAACCGTGACACTACGACATGTAAAACACTAACCGTGGCACTACGACATGTAAAACACTAACCCTGACACTACAACATGTAAAACACTAACCGTGACACTACGACATGTAAAACACTAACCGTGACACTACGACATGTAAAACACTAACCGTGACACTACGACATGTAAAACACTAACCGTGACACTACGACATGTAAAACACTAACCGTGACACTACGACATGTAAAACACTAACCGTGACACTACGACATGTAAAACACTAACCGTGACACTACGACATGTAAAACACTAACCGTGACACTACGACATGTAAAACACTAACCGTGACACTACGACATGTAAAACACTAACCGTGACACTACGACATGTAAAACACTAACCGTGACACTACGACATGTAAACGACATGTAAAACACTAACCGTGACACTACGACATGTAAAACACTAACCGTGACACTACGACATGTAAAACACTAACCCTGACACTACGACATGTAAAACACTAACCGTGACACTACGACATGTAAAACACTAACCGTGACACTACGACATGTAAAACACTAACCGTGACACTACGACATGTAAAACACTAACCGTGACACTACGACATGTAAAACACTAACCGTGACACTACGACATGTAAAACACTAACCGTGACACTACGACATGTAAAACACTAACCGTGACACTACGACATGTAAAACACTAACCGTGACACTACGACATGTAAAACACTAACCGTGACACTACGACATGTAAAACACTAACCCTGACACTACGACATGTAAAACACTAACCGTGACACTACGACATGTAAACGACATGTAAAACACTAACCGTGACACTACGACATGTAAAACACTAACCGTGACACTACGACATGTAAAACACTAACCGTGACACTACGACATGTAAAACACTAACCGTGACACTACAACATGTAAAACACTAACCCGTGACACTACGACATGTGAAACACTAACCGTGACACTTTGAATAGATTTATTTTAGTCTTTGATTCTGTAGGCACAAGGTCACGGCCTTTAACTCTGTAGGCACAAGGTGTCAAGGACAACGAATATGAGTTTTCAAAATGCTTTACTCAATATTTCCAAAATACATGAGTGGGGGAAAAACCAACCACTCGAATACACGGAACCAAAGAAACACAAACAATCACGCTCAAAAACATGAGGGGAACAGAGGGTTAAATAAGGAACATGTAATTATGGGATAGAAACCAGGTGTGTATAATGAAGACATAAAAAACAGAAAACGAAAAGTAGATCGGCGTTAGCTAGAAGACCGGTGATTTCGACCGACAAAAGCCACCCGAGCAAGGAAACCTTAGCTAAGGTGGACCAACAGTAGGAGAGGGACCAACTTTGGGTGAAGTCGTGACACAAGGTAACAGTCTTTGATTCAGGTCTATCCATCGCTGGTCTGACCAATCGGATTCGACGCTTCAAGATTGCTTCGATCACGTGGACTGGGATATGTTCCGGATCGCCTCAGACAACAACATTGACGGATACGGTGAGCAAGTTTATTAGCAAGTTTATCGGTGATGTTATACCCACTGTGACTATTAAAACCTTCCCTAACCAGAAACCATGGATTGATAGCAGCATTCGCGCAAAACTGAAAGTGTCATGGCAAGGCGACTGGAAACATGACCGAATACAAACAGTGTAGCTATTCCCTCCACAAGGCAATCAAACAAGCAAAGCGTCAGTATAGAGACAAAGTAGAGTCGCAATTCAACGGCTCAAACACGAGATGTATGTGGCAGGGTCTACAGTCAATCACAGATTACAAAAAGAAAGACAGCCCCGTCGCGGACATCGACGTCTTGCTCCAAGACAAATTAAACAACTTCTCTGCTCGCTTTGAGGACAATACAGTGCCACCGACACGGCCCGCTACCAAAGCCTGTGGGCTCTCCTTCTCCGTGGCCAACGTGAGTAAAACATTTAAATGTATAAACCCTCGCAAGGCTTCCGGTCCAGATGGCATCCCTAGCCGTGTCCTTAGAGCATGTGCAGACCAGCTAGTTGGTGTGTTTACGGACATATTCAATCAATCCCTATCCCAGTCTGCTGTCACCACATGCTTCAAGATGGCCACCATTGTTCCTGTTCCCAATAAAGCTAAAGTAACTGAACTAAATGACTATCGCCCCGTAGCACTCACTTCCGTATTCATGAAGTGCTTTGAGAGACTCATCAAGGATCATATCACCTCCACCCTACCTGATACCCTAGACCCACTCCAATTTGCTTACCGCCCCAATAGGTCCACAGACGACGCAATTGCCATCACACTGCACACTGCCCTAACCCATCTGGACAAGAGGAATACCTGAATGCTGTTCATTGACTACAGCTCAGCATTTAACACCACAGTTCCCTCCAAACTCGTTATTAAGCTCGCGACCCTGGGTCTCGACCCCACCTTGTGCAACTGATTCCTGGACTTTCTGACGCGCCTTCCCCAGGTGGTGAAGGTAGGAAACAACATCTCCACCCCGCTGATCCTCAACACTGGGGCCCCACAAGGGTGCGTTCTCAGCCCTCTCCTGTACTACCTGTTCACCCATGACTGCGTGGCCAAGCACGCCTCCAACTCAATCATCAAGTTTGCTGATGACACTACAGTGGTAGGCTTGATTACCAACAACGACTAGACGGCCTACAGGGAGGAGGTGAGGGCCCTCGGAGTGTGGTGTATCACCGCCTGGTACGGTAACTGCTCCGCCCACAACCGCAAGGCTCTCCACAGGGTAGTGAGGTCTGCACAACGCATCACGGGAGGCAAACTACCTGCCCTTCAGGACACCTACAGCGCCCGATGTCACAGGAAGGCCAAAAAGATAATCAAGGACAACAACCACCCGAGCCACTGCCTGTTCACCCCGCTATCATCCAGAAGGCGAGGTCAGTACAGGTGCATCAAAGCTGGTACCGAGAGACTGAAAAACAGCTTCTACCTCAAGGCCATCAGACTGTTAAACAGCCATCCCTAACATAGATTGGCTGCTGCCAAAATACAGACTCAAGTCTCTGGCCACTTCAATACATTTAATTAATGGATTTAATAAAAGGTATCACTAGGCACTTTATATAACACCACTTAAATAATTTATACATATCCTACATTAGTCATCCCATATGTATATACAGTATTCTATATGTAACAGTGTTGCTTCAGTCCCTCTCCTCACACCTACCTGGGCTCGAACGAGGGACCCTCTGCACACATCGACAACTGCCTCCCACGAAGCATTGTTACCCATCGCGCCACAAAAGCCACGGCCCTTGCAGAGCAAGGGGAACTATTACTTCAAGGTCTCAGAGCGAGTGACGTCACCGATTGAAACGCTGTTAGCGCGTACCCCGCTAGCTAACTAGCCATTTCACACCGGTTACACATACCATCTACTGCATCTTGCCTATGCCGCATGGCCATCGCTCATCCATATATTTATGTGTACATATTCTTATTCATCCCTTTACATTTGTGTGTATTAGGTAGTTGTTGTGAATTTGTTAGATTACTTGTTAGATACTACTGCATGGTCGGAACTAGAAGCACAAGCATTTCGCTACACTAGCATTAACATCTGCTAACCATGTGTATGTGACCCAAAAAATATGATTTGATTTGATTTTGTAGGCCCAAGGTCACGTTCTTTGAACCTTTAGGTACAAGGTCTTTGAACCTGTGGGCACAAGGTCTTTGAACCTGTAGGCACAAGGTCTTTGAACCTGTAGGTCAAAGGACAAGGTCTTTGAACCTGTAGGTACAAGATCTTTGAACCTGTAGGTCGAAGAACAAGGTCTTTAAACCTGTAGGCACAAGGTCTTTGAACCTGTAGGCACAAGGTCTTTGAACCTGTGGTTAGAAGGACAAGGTCTTTGAACCTGTAGGTCGAAGGACAAGGTCTTTGAACCTGTAGGCACAATGTCTTTGAACCTTTAGGTACAAGGTCTTTGAACCTGTAGGCACAAGGTCTTTGAACCTGTAGGCACAAGGTCTTTGAACCTGTAGGTAGAAGGACAAGGTCTTTGAACCTGTAGGCACAAGGACAAGGTCTTTGAACCTGTAGGTACAAGGTCACGGTCTTTGAACCTGTAGGTACAAGGTCACTGTCTTTGAACCTATTGGCACTACATGACATTTTGAGCCCATATAGGAAAACATTTTAAACATCCCAAGAGCCAACATGTTTTATCATATAACGTGCACTGTCAGTTCTATAGGCTATTAAATTCCTCATCGATTGACAGACACCAGTTGCAAATTGTACGAATTGCAATTCGTAACATATAATACATAATGGATGATGGACATCCACAAATGAATACATACCATACGGAACGTGACATACATATTAAATGGAGGAAGACCTGATTTACGTTTACTATGTTATGTCTACCCTTGATTCCAGGTTGGATAAAACGAGCTATTTGCCTGAGCTTACTGCCACGGTAACCCTGATTGGCTGAACCGCTGTCACCCTCGGCCAATCAGAGTTGAATGCGTTCAGTGTGAGTAAAATAAATCGTTTGATATTCATTTACATCGCAACATGAAATACACATTTTATTTGTTGTTTTTTGTGTGAATCGATGTACCGTTTTTCTATGTGAACGGCTGTTGTTCTTCTACCGGGCGCTGTTGCTCCGTGCGGGGAATGAGAAGAGTAGCCTACCGATGCGGACTTTGGGGGAGAAGTATCGTTAACGGAACGGTACCGGGTGGCAATGGCGGCCAGTCTGCCGGAGAGAGAGAGAGAGAGCGATGATGGAGACTTCTACCGGAGAGCGGCGGACCGGTTCTAGATGCTCTAACCAAGCTGAGTGATGCCGTGGCCTTGTGCCTCGCAGTTAGACAATGAACCGGTGCGTGAATCGTTCAAAAGTACATTTTATAACCTTGGTTGGTTGGTGTTATATAAAATGTTGCATCTCTGGTTTGCAGGACCAGTCGGCTGGATATACCGCTAGCTATATGAATGAGCGTTACCGTATAGGCGCCATACTACAGCGGGCTTTAGGCTGAAACCTTATGGTACCTAAATGCTTCTGTTTGTCTAGGAGCTTTATAATTATGGACACTATCTGCGATGGTTGTTTCCCATTTCTGCATGAACAGATGTCTCTCTCTCTCTCTCTCTCTCTCTCTCTCTCTCTCTCTCTGTGTGTGTGTGTGTGTGTGTGTGTGTGTGTGTGTGTGTGTGTGTGTGTGTGTGCAACCAGCCAGTATAGTGTGAAATTGTGGCAATGCAGCAAATCTGATGTGAACTTTGCCTCTGTAACTATTCCATGGTGTTATTTATACAGTATATACATAACTGTCCCATAACTGTGTGTGTGCATGCGTGTTAGTGTGTGTGTGTGCATGCGTGTTAGTGTGTGTGTGCATGCGTGTTAGTGTGTATGTGCATGCGTGTTAGTGTGTCTGTGCATGCGTGTTAGTGTGTGTGTGCATGCGTGTTAGTGTGTATGTGCATGCGTGTTAGTGTGCATGCGTGTTAGTGTGTGTGTGCATGCGTGTTAGTGTGTATGTGCATGCGTGCTAGTGTGTGTGTGCATGCGTGTTAGTGTGTGTGTATGTGTGCATGCGTGTTAGTGTGTATGTGCATGCGTGTTAGTGTGTGTGTGTCCCACCACCATCATCTCTTAAGATTCTGTCTTGATCATCCTAATGCGTCAATCATCCCTTATACTGTAGGCCTTCAGTAGGCTAAAGGAAACAGTGAAACCCTCCCAGATGGCACCATGTCAGTGATGTGTCTGTGTGTGTGTGTGTGTGTGTGTGTGTGTGTGTGTGTGTGTGTGTGTCAAGCAGCAGCATTGTGTGCTAGTGTCAGTCAGTGAGTGATGTTGGTTGGTTCCTCTGCTTGCGTCCTAAATTGAATCCCTATTCCCTATATAGTGCACTACTTTAGACCAGAGACCTATGGGTCTCCCTATTCCCTATATAGTGCACTACTTTAGACCAGGGCCCTATGGGTCTCCCTATTCCCTATATAGTGCACTACTTTAGACCAGAGCCCTATGGGTCTCCCTATTCCCTATATAGTGCACTACTTTAGACCAGAGACCTATGGGTCTCCCTATTCCCATAGGGCCCTGGTCTAAAGTAGTGCACTATATAGGGAATAGGGAGACCCATAGGGCCCTGGTCTAAAGTAGTGCACTATATAGGGAATAGGGTGCCGTTTGGGATGTATCCTCTGTCAGTAAATAAACAAAGCTCTCCTTTGACTCTGTCCCCGTCCAGATGACCGCGACCGCTCTCTCTGACACTACCAGACCGCTGCAGTCGACTGGATCGCCGACCGTGTTGCCTGACTGGGCCGCTGACCGTGTTGCCTGACCGGGGTGTGAGCGTACTGCGTGAGCGTGGTTGTGCTTGGGGTGATGGAGTACCATAGTAGTGGTAGCCTGCCCCTGCTGGGTCGACCCAGGTACTGCCCTGGGGCCAGCTCCAACGGAGGATATCTCTGTGAGACAGGACACTGCTGTGGAGAGACAGGCTGCTGCACCTACTACTACGAACTCTGGTGTGAGTACTACTACTGTACTACTACAATACTCCTACAGTACTACTACAATACTACTACAGTACTACTACAACACTACTACTGTACTGCTACAATACTACTACAACACTACTACAGTACTACTCCAACACTACTACTGTACTGCTACAATACTACTACAACACTACTACAACACTACTACTGTACTGCTACAATACTACTACAGCACTGCTACTTTACTACTACAATACTACAACACTACTACTGTACTACTACTGGACTGCGACAATACTAGTACAACACTGCTACTTTACTACTACAATACTACTACAACACTACTACAACACGATTACTGTACTGCTACAATACTACTACTGTACTACTACAACACTACTACTGTACTGCTACACTACTACTACTGTACTACTACTGTACTACTACAATACTACTACAACACTACTACAACACTACTACTGTACTACTACAACACTACTACACCACTATTACTGTACTGCTACAATACTACTACTGTACTGCTACAATACTACTACTGTACTACTACAACACTACTACAACACTACTACTGTACTGCTGCAATACTACTTCAACACTACTACAACACTACTACTGTACTACTACACTACTACTACAACACTACTACAACACTACTACTGTACTACTACAATACTACTACTGTACTGCTACAATACTACTACAACACTACTACTGTACTACTACAATACTACTACAACACTACTACTGTACTGCTACAATTCTACTACAACACTACTACAACACTACTACAACACTACTACTGTACTGCTACAATACTACTACAACACTACTACTGTACTGCTACAATACTACTACAACACTACTGCTGTACTACTACAATACTACTACAACACTACTACAACACTACTACTGCACTGCTACAATACTACTACTGTACTACTACTGTACTACTACTACACTACTACTGTACTGCTACAATACTACTACTGTACTACTACAACACTTCTATAGCACTACTACTGTACTACTACAGTACTACTACAACATGATGTTCTAACAGGTTCTCTCTGTATTCTTCAGGGTTCTGTATGATGTTCTAACAGGTTCTCTCTGTATTATTCAGGGTTCTGTGTGATGTTCTAAAATGTTCTCTGTATTCTTCATGGTTCTGTGTGTTCTAAAAGGTTCTCTCTGTATTATTCAGGGTTCTGTGTGGTGTTCTAAAATGTTCTCTCTGTATTGTTCAGGGTTCTTTCTGTATGATGTTCTAACAGGTTCTCTCTGTATCCTTCCGGGTTCTGTATGATGTTCTAAAAGGTTCTCTCTGTATTCTTCAGGGTTCTTTCTGTATGATGTTCTAAAAGGTTCTCTCTGTATTCTTCATGGTTCTGTATGTTCTAACAGGTACTCTCTGTTTTAATCCAGGGTTCTGGCTGCTGTGGACAGTTCTGATCCTGTTCAGTTGTTGCTGTGCTTACCGACACCGCCGGGCTAAACTCAGAGTCCAACAGCAGCAGAGACAGAGAGAGATCAACCTACTGGCCTATCATGGAGCTACATCCTACCCCTCCTCCATGTTAGACCTCAGTGAGTAGCCTACTGGCCTAACCCTAACCTACTGTCTATCATGGATCTACATCCTACTGGCCTAACCCTAACCTACTGGCCTATCATGGATCTATATCCTACTGGCCTAACCCTAACCTACTGGCCTATCATGGATCTATATCCTATTGGCCTAACCCTAACCTACTGGCCTATCATGGATCTGTAGCATACTGGCCTAACCCTAACCTACTGGCCTATCATTGATCTATGTCCTACTGGCCTAACCCTAATCTACTGGCCTACCATGGAGCTACATCCTACTGGCCTAACCCTAACCTACTGGCCTATCATGGATCTACATCCTACCCCTCCTCCATGTTAAACCTCAGTGAGTAGCCTACTGGCCTAGCCCTAACCTACTGGCCTATCATGGATATATATCCTACTGGCCTACCTTGGAGCAACATCCTACTGGCCTAAACCTAACCCTAACCTACTGGCCTATCATGGATCTATATCCTACTGGCCTAACCCTAACCTACTGGCCTATCATGGATCTATATCCTACTGGCCTAAACCTAACCCTAACCTACTGGCCTATCATGGATCTAGATCCTACTGGCCTAACCCTAACCTACTGGCCTATCATGGATCTATATCCTACTGGCCTAACCCTAACCTACTGGTCTATCATGGATCTATATCCTACTGGTCTAACCCTAACCTACTGGTCTATCATGGATCTATGTCCTACTGGCCTAACCCTAATCTACTGGCCTACCATGGAGCTACGTCCTACTGGCCTAATCCTAACCTACTGGCCTATCATGGATCTATATTCTACTGGCCTAACCCTAATCTCCTGGCCTATCATGGATATATATCCTACTGGCCTACCATGGGGCTCCATCCTACTGGCCTAACCCTAACCTACTGGCCTACCATGGATCTACATCCTACCCCTCCTCCATGTTAAACCTCAGTGAGTAGCCTACTGGCCTAGCCCTAACCTACTGGCCTATCATGGATCTATGTCCTACTGGCCTTACCCTAATCTACTGGCCTACCATGGAGCTACATCCTACTGTCCTAACCCTAACCTGATGGCCTATCATGGATCTATATCCTACTGGCCTAACCCTAATATACTGGCCTATCATGGATCTACATCCTACCCCTCCTCCATGTTAGACCTCAGTGAGTAGTCTACTGGCCTAACCCTAATCTACTGGCCTATCATTGATCTATATCATACTGGCCTAACCCTAATCTCCTGGCCTATCATGGGTATATATCCTACTGGCCTACCATGGGGCTCCATCCTACTGGCCTAACCCTAACCCTAACCTACTGGCCTACCATGGATCTACATCCTACCCATCCTCCATGTTAAACCTCAGTGAGTAGCCTACTGGCCTAGCCCTAACCTACGGGCCTATCATGGATCTATATCCTACTGGCCTAACCATAATCTACTGGCCTATCATGGATCTACATCCTACCCCTCCTCCATGTTAGACCTCAGTGAGTAGCCTACTGGTCTACCCCTAATCTACTGGCCTATCATGGATCTATATCCTACTGGCCTAACCCTAACTACTGGCCTACCATGGAGCTACATCCTACTGGCCTAACCCTAATCTACTGGCCTACCATGGATCTATGCCCTACTGGCCTAACCCTAACCTACTGGCCTATCATGGATCTATATCCTACTGGCCTAACCATAATCTACTGGCCTATCATGGATATATATCCTACTGGCCTAACCCTAATCTACTGGCCTATCATGGATATATATCCTACTGGCCTATCTTGGAGCAACATCCTACTGGCCTAACCCTAACCCTAACCTACTGGCCTATCATGGATCTATAGCATACTGGCCTAAACCTAACCTACTGGCCTATCATGGATCTATATCCTACTGGCCTAACCCTAACCTACTGGCCTATCATGGATATATATCCTACTGGCCTGACCCTAACCTACTGGCCTACACCTCCTCCATGTTAGACCTCGATGAGTATCATCTGGCCTATCATGGATCTATAGCATACTGGCCTAACCCTAACACACTGGCCATAATGAATCTACGTATATCATACTGGCGTAACCTTAACCTTCTGGCTTACCATGGAGCTACATCCTACTGGCCTAACCCTAACCCTAACCTACTGGCCTACCATGAAGCTACATCCTACTGGCCTAACCCTAACCTACCTGCCTGTCATGGATCTATATCCTACTGGCCTAACCCTAATCTACCTGCCTATCATGGATCTACATCCTACCCCTCCTCCATGTTAAACCTCAGTGAGTAGCCTACTGGCCTAGCCCTAACCTACTGGCCTATCATGGAGCTACATCCTACTGGCCTAACCCTAACCTACTGGCCTATCATGGATCTATATCCTACTGACCTAACCCTAATCCAAACATACTGGCCTACCATGGAGCTACATCCTACTGGCCTAACCCTAACCTACTGGCCTACCATGGAGCTACATCCTACTGGTCTAACCCTAACCTACTGGCCTATCATGGAGCTATATCCTACTGGCCTAACCCAAACCTACTGGCCTATCATGGAGCTATATCCTACTGGCCTAACCCAAACTTACTGGCCTACCATGGAGCTATATCCTACTGGCCTAACCCAAACCTACTGGCCTACCATGGAGCTACATCCTACTGGTCTAACCCTAACCTACTGGCCTATCATGGAGCTATATCCTACTGGCCTAACCCAAATCTACTAGCCTACCATTAAGGCTATATCCTACTGGCCTAACCCAAATGTACTGGCCTACCATGGAGCTACATCCTACTGGTCTAACCCTAACCTACTGGCCTATCATGGAGCTACATCCTACTGGTCTAACCCTAACCTACTGGCCTATCATGGAGCTATGTCCTACTCGCCTAACCCATACCTACTGGCCTACCATGGAGCTATATTCTACTGCCCTAACCCAAACCTACTGGCCTATCATGGAGCTATATCCTACTGGCCTAACCCAAACCTACTGCCCTATCATGGATCTATATCCTACTGGCCTAACCCAAACCTACTGGCCTATCATGGATCTATATCCTACTGGCCTAACCCTAACCTACTGGCCTAGCATGGATCTATATCCTACTGGCCTAACCCAAACCTACTGGCCTACCATGGATCTATATCCTACTGGCCTAACCCAAACCTACTGGCCTACCATGGAGCTACATCCTACTGGTCTAACCCTAACCTACTGGCCTATCATGGAGATATATCCTACTGGCCTAACCCAAACCTACTGGCCTACCATGGATCTATATCCTACTGGCCTAACCCAAACCTACTGGCCTATCATGGAGCTATATATCCTACTGGCCTAACCCAAACCTACTGGCCTATCATGGATCTATATCCTACTGGCCTAACCCAAACCTACTGGCCTACCATGGAGCTATATCCTACTGCCCTAACCCAAACCTACTGGCCTATCATGGAGATATATCCTACTGGCCTAACCCAAACCTACTGCCCTATCATGGATCTATATCCTACTGGCCTAACCCAAACCTACTGGCCTATCATGGATCTATATCCTACTGGCCTAACCCAAACCTACTGGCCTATCATGGATCTATATCCTACTGGCCTAACCCAAACCTACTGGCCTACCATGGATCTATATTCTACTGGCCTAACCCAAACCTACTGGCCTACCATGGAGCTACATCCTACTGGTCTAACCCTAACCTACTGGCCTATCATGGAGCTATATCCTACTGGCCTAACCCAAACCTACTGGCCTACCATTGAGCTATATACTACTGGCCTAATCCAAACCTACTGGCCTACCATGGATCTATATCCTACTGGCCTAACCCAAACCTACTGGCCTATCATGGAGCTATATATCCTACTGGCCTAACCCAAACCTACTGGCCTATCATGGAGCTATATCCTACTGGCCTAACCCAAACCTACTGGCCTACCATGGAGCTATATCCTACTGGCCTAACCCAAACCTACTGGCCTATCATGGATCTGTATCCTACTGGCCTAACCCAAACCTACTGGCCTATCATGGATCTATATCCTACTGGCCTAACCCAAACCTACTGGCCTATCATGGATCTATATCCTACTGGCCTAACCCAAACCTACTGGCCTATCATGGATCTATATCCTACTGGCCTAACCCAAACCTACTGGCCTACCATGGAGCTATATCCTACTGGCCTAACCCAAACCTACTGGCCTACCATGGAGCTACATCCTACTGGTCTAACCCTAACCTACTGGCCTATCATGGAGCTATATCCTACTTGCCTAACCCAAACCTACTGGCCTACCATGGAGCTATATACTACTGGCCTAATCCAAACCTACTGGCCTATCATGGATCTATATCCTACTGGCCTAACCCTAACCTACTGGCCTACCATGGAGCTATATCCTACTGGCCTGACCCTAACCTACTGGCCTACCATGGATCTATATCCTACTGGCCTAACCCTAACCTACTGGCCTATCATGGATCTATATCCTACTGGTCTAACCCTAACCTACTGGCCTACCATGGATCTACATCCTACTGGCCTAACCCTAACTACTGGCCTACCATGGATCTACATCCTACTGGCCTAACCCTAACTACTGGCCTACCATGGATCTATATCCTACTGGCCTAACCCTAACCTACTGGCCTATCATGGATCTATATGCTACTGGCCTAACCCTAACCTACTGGCCTACCATGGAGCTACATCCTACTGGTCTAACCCTAACCTACTGGCCTATCATGGATCTATATCCTACTGGCCTAACCCAAACCTACTGGCCTACCATGGAGCTACATCCTACTGGTCTAACCCTAACCTACTGGCCTATCATGGAGCTATATCCTACTTGCCTAACCCAAACCTACTGGCCTACCATGGAGCTATATACTACTGGCCTAATCCAAACCTACTGGCCTATCATGGATCTACATCCTACTGGCCTAACCCTAACCTACTGGCCTACCATGGAGCTATATCCTACTGGCCTAACCCTAACCTACTGGCCTATCATGGATCTATATCCTACTGGTCTAACCCTAACCTACTGGCCTATCATGGATCTATATGCTACTGGCCTAACCCTAACCTACTGGCCTACCATGGAGCTACATCCTACTGGTCTAACCCTAACCTACTGGCCTATCATGGATCTATATCCTACTGGCCTAACCCAAACCTACTGGCCTACCATGGAGCTACATCCTACTGGTCTAACCCTAACCTACTGGCCTATCATGGAGCTATATCCTACTTGCCTAACCCAAACCTACTGGCCTACCATGGAGCTATATACTACTGGCCTAATCCAAACCTACTGGCCTATCATGGATCTACATCCTACTGGCCTAACCCTAACCTACTGGCCTACCATGGAGCTATATCCTACTGGCCTGACCCTAACCTACTGGCCTACCATGGATCTATATCCTACTGGCCTAACCCTAACCTACTGGCCTATCATGGATATATATCCTACTGGTCTAACCCTAACCTACTGGCCTACCATGGATCTACATCCTACTGGCCTAACCCTAACTACTGGCCTACCATGGATCTACATCCTACTGGCCTAACCCTAACTACTGGCCTACCATGGATCTATATCCTACTGGCCTAACCCTAACCTACTGGCCTATCATGGATCTATATGCTACTGGCCTAACCCTAACCTACTGGCCTACCATGGAGCTACATCCTACTGGTCTAACCCTAACCTACTGGCCTATCATGGATCTATATCCTACTGGCCTAACCCTAACCTACTGGCCTACCATGGAGCTACATCCTACTGGTCTAACCCTAACCTACTGGCCTATCATGGATCTATATCCTACTGGCCTAACCCTAACCTACTGGCCTACCATGGAGCTACATCCTACTGGTCTAACCCTAAACTACTGGCCTACCATGGATCTGTATCCTACTGGCCTAACCCTAACCTACTGGTCTACCATGGAGCTACATCCTACTGGTCTAACCCTAACCTACTGGCCTACCATGGATCTATATCCTACTGGCCTAACCCTAACCTACTGGCCTATCATGGATCTGTATCCTACTGGCCTAACCCTAACCTACTGGCCTACCATGGAGCTATATCCTACTGGCCTGACCCTAACCTACTGGCCTACCATGGATCTATATCCTACTGGCCTAACCCTAACCTACTGGCCTATCATGGATCTATATCCTACTGGCCTAACCCTAACCTACTGGCCTACCATGGATCTACATCCTACTGGCCTAACCCTAACTACTGGCCTACCATGGATCTACATCCTACTGGCCTAACCCTAACTACTGGCCTACCATGGATCTATATCCTACTGGCCTAACCCTAACCTACTGGCCTATCATGGATCTATATCCTACTGGCCTAACCCTAACCTACTGGCCTACCATGGATCTGTATCCTACTGGCCCAATAACTCTCTGTCTTTCTCTGTCTCTCCTCTCTCTAGGTTTCCTGGCGTCTCTGAAGCTACCGTCTTATGAAGAGGTGGCAGCTCAGCCCTCCACTCCCCCACCTCCCTACAGCACTGTGTTCGCTGCCCAGGGGGGCGCCGCTCGCTACCCCCAGCCACCCCACCGTTCCCCCGGATCGCACCCCCACCCCGGCACCAGCGCTGCACCCTCCTCCTTCAGCTCCGACAACAGGTGGGGACACTGATTGGCTGGCTGGCCGGCTGGCTGACTGAGTGATTGGTTGGTTGAATTTATTGATACAAAACACACTTGACAATGTAAAAAAAAGGCACTTTGAGTTTGAGAAAGGATGAATGAAACACTTTGCTGCGGTAATGATATTTGCGATAGAAGCTGTAGTAAAGATGCCTTTGTGGTTCTGCCCTCTTGACCCTGCAGCTCCAGCTGTTCCTGTGAGTCTTGCTGTCCCTCTTCTCCCTGTAGCACCTACGAGACCGACACGAGCCGTGCTTCCACGCCCACCACACTGTCCCGATACGCTGCAGAGACCACTGCTGCCGTTGTCTTGGAGGCGGTTGCCACGGTAACATCCTCGGAGATGATTGTCTCGGTATCTTCGGAGACCGAGGCGGACGTTGTCGGTGGCAACAGGATGGGTGTTGTTGCTGATGCGTTTACTGTTGTTATGGTAACCTCCGACACCAACTTAAGCGAACAATCTACAGAAGCTGCACAGGTGCACTACTTTCCTGGTGCTACCATGGAAACTGTTACTATGGAGACAGATGTCTGTAATGTAGCTCCTCTCTCTTCTCGTACCTCACCCACGTCTACAGAACACCCTCTGGTTGCTACGACAACAGAACACCCTCTAGCTGGGACTGCTTGTCCTTTAACCAATCCAGGCCAAGACAGGCCATCCTCTCCCCCCAGCCCCCCACCCACCTCTCCCCCTACCACTCCCACCTCTGCTGTCCCCTCCCCTACCACTCCCACCTCTGCTGTCCCCTCCCCTACCACTCCCACCTCTGCTGTCCCCTCCCCTACCACTCCCACCTCTGCTGTCCCCTCCCCTACCACTCCCACCGCTACTGTCCCCTCCTCTACCACCCCCACCTCTTGTGCCCCTAACCCCTCTGCACTCTCCCCAGCCCAAGCTCCTACCCTAACCCTAGCCTCCCCAGTCCAAGCTCCTACCCTAACCCTAGTCTCCCCAGCCCAAGCTCCTACCCTAACCCTAGCCTCCCCAGCCCAAGCTCCTACCCTAACCCTAGCCTCCCCAGCCCAAGCTCCTACCCTAACCCTAGCCTCCCCAGCCCAATCCTCTACCCTAACCCTAGCCTCCCCAGCCCAAGCTCCTACCCTAACCCTAGCCTCCCCAGCCCAAGCTCCTAACCTAACCCTAGCCTCCCCAGCCCAAGCTCCTACCCTAACCCTAGCCTCCCAGCCCAAGCTCCTACCCTAACCCTAGCCTCCCCAGCCCAACCTCCTACCCTAACCCTAGCCTCCCCAGCCCAAGCTCCTACCCTAACCCTAGCCTCCCCAGCCCAAGCTCCTACCCTAACCCTAGCCTCCCCAGCCCAACCTCCTACCCTAACCCTAGCCTCCCCAGCCCAAGCTCCTACCCTAACCCTAGCCTCCCCAGCCCAAGCTCCTACCCTAACCCTAGCCTCCCCAGTCTCTTCTCCTGTAGCCTCAGACCCAGCTATGGCCTTTTTTGATCCTCTTGGAGCTCTAGCTGTGGGACGGACAGAGACGGTCTCTCCCTCCTGCTTTCCTCCCCCTGTCTTCCCCTCGTCCTCTCCTCCCCCAGTCTCCTCCTCTCCTCCCCCTGTCTCCCCCAGGTCCACCCAGTCTCCCCCCAAGCAGACCCTGTTCTCCCCCTGTGTAGATGTGTACCAGCTTGTCCCCCACACCTATAGGAGCGAGGGAGAGGAGGAGGAGGAGGAGGAGGAGGAGCAGGAGGAAGTTGGGGCCGATGAGAGTCAGTACCGCCACCGCCGTCTGACCGGGGACTCAGGCATCGAGGTGTGTCGCTGTCAGGTTGAGGAAGACGAGGAGGAGGACGAAGAGGAGGAGGGAGAGGAGGAAGCGGGGGAAGGGAGGAGAGGAGGAGTGGGGGATGAAGGAGAGGAGGGGGTGAGCGAGCTCCATGACAGCCTGGACTGTCCGGTTAGAGGTCTGGGGTCAGGGGAGGGACTAACCCTGTGTAGCCCCGCCCCAGGAGACACCCCATTGGCTGAGGATGATTCTGTGGTGATCGTCATGGAGAGCGTGTGATGGACAGCTGAGCGGAGTCAGTAGACTAAACCATTTTAATCCTGAATGGGGGGTTGATGCAAGTGAACGGAAAAAACCCCACAACAATAACTTTGCAAAACTGGGGATCATGAACATAACTCTGATGTCTGGATCAGAGGGCCCAACATGAAGCTCCTGTCCTGAGCTACACTACAGGAGATACAGTCAAGATGGTTCACTGGTTCTGTGGATGGGTTTAGCACTGAGGCAGATCAGTTTGGGTCTGACCCAAATGGTACTCTATTTATTTCATAGTGCACTACTTTTGACCAGGGACCAATGGGCACTCTATCCCACATAGGGAGCTCTGGAAAAGTCTCCATTTGAGACTGGTCGTAGTTTTGTTAATCTAACCTGGTCGTAGTGTTGGTAATCTAACCTGGTCGTAGTGTTGTTAATCTAACCTGGTCGTAGTGTTGTTAATCTAACCTGGTCGTAGTGTTGTTAATATAACCTGGTCGTAGTGTTGTTAATCTAACCTGGTCGTAGTGTTGTTAATATAACCTGGTCGTAGTGTTGGTAATCTAACCTGGTCGTAGTGTTGTTAATCTAACCTGGTCGTAGTGTTGTTAATATAACCTGGTCGTAGTGTTGTTAATCTAACCTGGTCGTAGTGTTGGTAATATAACCTGGTCGTAGTGTTGTTAATCTAACCTGGTCGTAGTGTTGGTAATCTAACCTGGTCGTAGTGTTGTTAATCTAACCTGGTCGTAGTGTTGTTAATATAACCTGGTCGTAGTGTTGTTAATCTAACCTGGTCGTAGTGTTGTTAATATAACCTGGTCGTAGTGTTGTTCATCTAACCTGGTCGTAGTGTTGTTAATCTAACCTGGTCGTAGTGTTGTTAATCTACCCTGGTCGTAGTGTTGGTAATCTAACCTGGTCGTAGTGTTGTTAATATAACCTGGTCGTAGTGTTGTTAATCTAACCTGGTCGTAGTGTTGTTAATATAACCTGGTCGTAGTGTTGTTAATCTAACCTGGTCGTAGTGTTGTTAATATAACCTGGTCGTAGTGTTGTTCATCTAACCTGGTCGTAGTGTTGGTAATCTAACCTGGTCGTAGTGTTGGTAATCTAACCTGGTCGTAGTGTTGTTAATCTAACCTGGTCGTAGTGTTGGTAATCTAACCTGGTCGTAGTGTTGTTAATCTAACCTGGTCGTAGTGTTGGTAATCTAACCTGGTCGTAGTGTTGGTAATCTAACCTGGTCATAATGTTGTTAATCTAACCTGGTCGTAGTGTTGTTAATCTAACCTGGTCGTAGTGTTGGTAATCTAACCTGGTCGTAGTGTTGGTAATCTAACCTGGTCCTAGTGTTGTTAATATAACCTGGTCGTAGTTTTGTTAATCTAACCTGGTCGTAGTGTTGGTAATCTAACCTGGTCGTAGTGTTGTTAATCTAACCTGGTCGTAGTGTTGTTAATATAACCTGGTCGTAGTGTTGTTAATATAACCTGGTCGTAGTGTTGTTAATATAACCTGGTCGTAGTGTTGGTAATCTAACCTGGTCGTAGTGTTGTTAATCTAACCTGGTCGTAGTGTTGTTAATATAACCTGGTCGTAGTGTTGGTAATCTATCCTGGTCGTAGTGTTGGTAATCTAACCTGGTCGTAGTGTTGGTAATCTAACCTGGTCGTAGTGTTGTTAATCTAACCTGGTCGTAGTGTTGTTAATCTAACCTGGTCGTAGTGTTGTTAATATAACCTGGTCGTAGTGTTGGTAATCTAACCTGGTCGTAGTGTTGTTCATCTAACCTGGTCGTAGTGTTGGTAATCTAACCTGGTCGTAGTGTTGTTAATCTAACCTGGTCGTAGTGTTGGTAATCTAACCTGGTCGTAGTGTTGTTAATATAACCTGGTCGTAGTGTTGGTAATATAACCTGGTCGTAGTGTTGTTAATGTTTCAGTTATCCTGGAGATAAAGACCTGTTACTTTACAACCTGGTCTAGAGAACACTACAACCTGGTCTAGAGAGACACTACAGAGACACTACAGAGACACTAGAACCTGGTCTAGAGAAACACTACAACCTGGTCTAGAGAGACACTACAACCTGGTCTAGAGAAACACTACAACCTGGTCTAGAGAGACACTACAACCTGGTCTAGAGAGACACTACAACCTGGTCTAGAGAGACACTACAACCTGGTCTAGAGAGAAACTACAGAGACACTACAACCTGGTCTAGAGAGACACTACAACCTGGTCTAGAGAGACACTACAACCTGGTCTAGAGAGAAACTACAGAGACACTACAGAGACACTACAACCTGGTCTAGAGAGACACTACAACCTGGTCTAGAGAGACACTACAACCTGGTCTAGAGAGACACTACAACCTGGTCTAGAGAGACAATACAACCTGGTCTAGAGAGACACTACAACCTGGTCTAGAGAGACAATACAACCTGGTCTAGAGAGACACTACAACCTGGTCTAGAGAGACACTACAGAGACACTACAGAGACACTACAGAGACACTACAGAGACACTACAACCTGGTCTAGAGAGACACTACAACCTGGTCTAGAGAGACACTACAGAGACACTACAACCTGGTCTAGAGAGACACTACAGAGACACTACAACCTGGTCTAGAGAGACACTACAGAGACACTACAGAGACATTACAACCTTGTCTAAAGAGACACTACAGAGACACTACAGATACACTACAACCTGGTCTACAGAGACACTACAACCTGGTCTAGAGAGACACTACAGAGACACTACAGAGACGCCAAAGAGACACTACAACCTGGTCTAGAGAAACACTACAGAGACACTACAGAGACATTACAACCTTGTCTAGAGAGACACTACAGAGACACTACAGATACACTACAACCTGGTCTACAGAGAGACTACAACCTGGTCTAGAGAGACACTACAGAGACACTACAGAGACGCTAAAGAGACACTACAACCTGGTCTAGAGAGACACTACAACCTGGTCTAGAGAGACACTACAGAGACACTACAGAGACACTACAGAGACACTACAACCTGGTCTAGAGAGACACTACAACCTGGTCTTAGAGAGACACTACAGAGACACTACAGAGACACTACAACCTGGTCTAGAGAGACACTACAACCTGGTCTAGAGAGACACTACAGAGACACTACAGAGACACTACAGAGACACTACAACCTGGTCTAGAGAGACACTACAACCTGGTCTAGAGAGACACTACAGAGACACTACAGAGACACTACAGAGACACTACAACCTGGTCTAGAGAGACACTACAACCTGGTCTTAGAGAGACACTACAGAGACACTACAGAGACACTACAGAGACACTACAACACAAAGAGAGGAAAGAAGCCAAACTCTCTCTCACTCTCGCTCTCTCTCGCTCTCTCGTCAGAACAGAACAATTGTATGTTGTGTGGCCTGTGTTTGAACTCAGTGTCTCAACAGTCGTTACCCACCCCCCACGGGACACACACACACCCACCATCCCTCCGGCCTACTGTAGTTCTGTTAACGTCACTTGCTCAGTCTCTCTCATAGTAACCACAGTAACAGTTTATAACACCAGCCAATAGCAAGGCAATAACCTGACTACCGTGTGACTAAACCTGCTGTGAAACTCATGGGGTTAGTGTAGTGTGACAGTGTGACTCCACCGAACCAGACGGGGATCCTGCCGGCGTATCTGACTGTACCGGTGTCGATGTTCCAGGACTGACAGGGTCAACGAGGACAGTTCTGACCGTTCTAGTCCAGAGTTCTGCAGGCCCAGAAGATATTTTATATACCCCCGGAGTGTTTCACCCTCGCCAGCTTGACGTTCAGAACCAATGCGCGTGTCCTGTGTGTTCAACTACGACTACAGCGTATATTGGCCACGGATACACTACAAGACGTTTAGAATCCTGACGCACCGAAGAAAAAAACAACTCACATTTATTAAGGATCACCGTTCATTTAAAAGTCTCGAGTCTCGTTTCCTAACAGTGTGTTGTGCTCGTTTAACAACGTGATTGACATAAGGGATCACACATGTCAAGGTTTCTGTGATCTAGTGTCCGTCCGTCTGGCTTTAGGGGGCTCTGTACAGAAGAAGAGTTTTATATTCGTCACATGGAGGAACAGAGGGAGTTTTACTGAAGAGAAACACCCGTGACGTCACTAGGTCAGTCAGTCAGTCAACCAGTTAGCCAGCCAGCCAGCCAGCCCGCCAGTCAATAAACCAGCCAGTCATTCAGTAAACCAGTCAGTAACCCAGTCAGTCAGTAAACCAGTCAGTCAGTAAACCAGCCAGTCAGTCAATCAGTCAGTCAGTCAGTAAACCAGTCAGTAACCCAGTCAGTCAGTAAACCAGTCAGTCAGTAACCCAGTCAGTCAGTAAACCAGCCAGTCAGTCAGTCAGTAAACCAGTCAGTAACCCAGTCAGTCAGTAAACCAGTCAGTCAGTAACCCAGTCAGTCAATAAACCAGTCAGTCAGTAACCCAGTCAGTCAGTAAACCAGCCAGTCAGTAAACCAGTCAGTCAGTAAACCAGCCAGTCAGTAAACCAGCCAGTCAGTAACCCAGTCAGTCAGTAAACCAGTCAGTAACCCAGTCAGTCAGTAAACCAGTTAGTAACCCAGTCAGTCAGTAAACCAGTCAGTAACCCAGTCAGTCAGTAAACCAGTCAGTCAGTAACCCAGTCAGTCAGTAAACCAGTCAGTAAGCCAGCCTGCCAGCCGGTCAGTCAGTATTCTGCCTACATGTTCCAGTTACTCCTGGATTACGTTGTTACCTACTCACATACAGTGTATACAGTGTATGTGCATCCCAGGTGGCACCCTATTCCCTTCATAGTGCACTACTTTAGGCTTGGCCCTTAGGGCCTCTGGTCAAAAGCAGTGCACTATAGGGATTAGGTTTCCATTCGGGCTATTCCTATACAGATTAAACCCAGAGACATGCCCAGGCATACAGACACACTGTAGTTCTAGGAGAGAGTGTAGCAGTGTTAGTTTAGGAACTACAGATCCCAGCATGCTCCCTGTTACCAGCCTGTGGGAATGTGAGTCGATGACAGCGAATCGTGAGGAAAACTGAGACAATTTTTGAATATCACGGTGTTCTGATTTTGTCGTTATTGTTGTTTACAACAATATGTTGTTGTTCCCCAGGAGTTCATAGTATCATATCTCCATGGAAACTGTCCTTGTGGTTTTTACAGAGCCCAGCCTCATCCTAGTCTGCTCCCAGATCTATTGAACACAAACAGTTAGCTAGACAGCACAACCGGTCTGGGACCAGCCTCATCCAACTAATACAGCTGGGCCCACATTTCCCTTCTCACAGTCACTTAAAGGGCCGGTCTGTGATTTAAAGGGCCCACCTGGGATTCAAAGGGCCAGTCTGGAATTTAAAGAGCTGGTCTGGGATTTAAAGGGCCCATCTGGGATTCAAAGGGCCAGTCTGGGATTTAAATGGTCAATCTGGTATTCAAAGGGCCAGTCTGGGATTTAAATGGTCAATCTGGGATTCAAAGGGCCAGTCTGGGATTTAAATGGTCAATCTGGGATTCAAAGGGCCAGTCTGGGATTTAAAGGGCCAATCTGGGATTTAAACGGCCAATCTGGGATTAAAAGGGCCAATCTGGGATTTAAACGGCCAATCTGGGATTAAAAGGACCACTCCTGTGGTATGGTTTGTCTAACAGAGGTGTTGTTACAACAGTCTGCTCCCAGACCAGTTGTTACTATAGATCTCTGTTGATTAGAGAGTAACCCTCTGTGTCTGTCTGTCTGTATACTAAATCAGCCTGTCTATATACTGTACATCTGCCTGATAATAAATATCTAAACTACAACTCCCATCAGTACTCTCTGTGATGGTTAAATGGAACCATATAGATACATCAGGTTAGATAGATAATCATTTATTGATTTGATTATGGACATGTACATTTAAAACGTTGAATTACCAAGACTCAGATGCATTTCATGCTGGCCTCTCCCTCCCTCTCCCCCTCAGTCTCTGTCTCCCTCCCTCCCTCCCCTCTCCCTCCCTCCCCTCAGTCTCTGTCTCCCTCCTCCCTCCCTCCCTCCCTCCCTCCCTCCCTCCCTCCCTCCCTCCCTCCCTCCCTCCCTCCCTCCCTCCCTCCCTCCCTCCCTCCCTCCCTCAGTCTCTGTCTCCCTCCCTCCCCTCTCCCTCCCTCCCCCTCAGTCTCTGTCTCCCTCCCTCCCTCCCCTCTCCCTCCCTCTCCCCCTCAGTCTCTGTCTCCCTCTCCCCCTCAGTCTGTGTCTCCCTCCCTCCCCTCCCCTCTCCCTCTCCCTCAGTCTCTGTCTCCCTCCCTCCCCTCTCCCCTCAGTATCTGTCTCCCTCCCTCCCTTCTCCCTCCCTACCCCTCTGTCCCACCCCCTCCCCTCTGTCCCCCCTCCCCTCTGTCCCACCCCCTCAGTCTCTGGCTCACTCTCCCCCTCAGTCTCTGTCTCCCTCCCTCTCCCCTCAGTCTCTGTCTCCCTCCCCTCTCCCTCTGTCTCCCTCCCCTCTCCCTCTCCCCATAGTCTCTGTCTCCCTCCCTCCCTCTCCCCTCAGCCTCTGTCTCCCTCCCATTCCCCTCAGCCTCTGTCTCCCTCCCTCCCCCTCAGCCTCTGTCTCTCTCTCCCTCCCCTCTCCCTCTCCCCCTCAGTCTCTGTCTCCCTCCCTCCCCTCTCCCTCTCCCTCTCCCCCTCAGTCTCCCTCCCTCCCTCCCCTCTCCCCCTCAGTCTCCCTCCCTCCCCTTTCCCTCTCCCCCTCAGTCTCTGTCTCCCTCCCTCTCCCTCCCTCCCTCTCCCCCTCTCCCCCTCAGTCTCTGTCTCCCTCCCTCCCCTCTCCCCTCAGTCTCTGTCACCCTCCCTCCCCTCTCCCTCTCCCCTCAGTCTCAGTCTCTGTCTCCCTCCCCTCTCCGTCTCTGTCTCCCTCCCCTCTCCCTCTCCCCCTCAGTCTCTGTCTCCCTCCCTCCCCCTCTCCCGATCCCCTCAGTCTCTGTCTCCCTCGCCTCCCCCTCTCCCTCTCCCCCTCAGTCTCTGTCTCCCTCCCTCCCTCTCCCTCTGTCTCTCTCCCTCCCCTCTCCCTCAGTCTCTGTCTCTGTCTCCCTCCCTCTCCCTCTCCCCTCAGTCTCTGTCTCCCTCCCTCCCTCCCCTCTCTCCCTCTCCCCCTCAGTCTCAGTCTCTGTTTCCCTCCCTCCCCTCTCCCTCTCCCCCTCAGTCTCTGTCTCCCTCCCTCCCCTCTCCCCCTCAGTCTCTGTCTCCCTCCCTCCCCTCTCCCTCTCCCCCCTCAGTCTCAGTCTCTGTCTCCCTCCTCCCCTCTCCCCCTCAGTATCTGTCTCCCTCCCTCCCCTTCTCCCTCCCTACCCCTCTGTCCCACCCCCTCCCCCTCTGTCCCCCCTCCCCTCTGTCCCACCCCTCAGTCTCTGGCTCCCTCTCCCCTCAGTCTCTGTCTCCCTCCCTCTCCCCTCAGTCTCTGTCTCCCTCCCCTCTCCCTCTGTCTCCCTCCCCTCTCCCTCTCCCCATAGTCTCTGTCTCCCTCCCTCCCTCTCCCCCTCAGCCTCTGTCTCCCTCCCATTCCCCCTCAGCCTCTGTCTCCCTCCCTCCCCCTCAGCCTCTGTCTCTCTCTCCTCCCCTCTCCCCTCAGTCTCTGTCTCCCTCCCTCCCCTCTCCCTCTCTCCCCTCAGTCTCAGTCTCTGTCTCCCTCCCTCCCCTCTCCCCTCAGTATCTGTCTCCCTCCCTCCCCTTCTCCCTCCCTACCCCTCTGTCCCACCCCCCCTCCCCTCTGTCCCCCCCTCCCCCTCTGTCCCACCCCCTCAGTCTCTGGCTCCTCTCCCCTCAGTCTCTGTCTCCCTCCCTCTCCCCCTCAGTCTCTGTCTCCCTCCCCTCTCCCTCTGTCTCCCTCCCCTCTCCCTCTCCCCCCATAGTCTCTGTCTCCCTCCCTCCCTCTCCCCTCAGCCTCTGTCTCCCTCCCATTCCCTCAGCCTCTGTCTCCCTCCCTCCCCCTCAGCCTCTGTCTCTCTCTCCTCCCCTCTCCCTCTCCCCCTCAGTCTCTGTCTCCCTCCCTCCCCCTCTCCCTCTCCCTCTCCCCCTCAGTCTCCCTCCCTCCCTCCCCTCTCCCCCTCAGTCTCCCTCCTCCCCCTTTCCCTCTCCCCTCAGTCTCTGTCTCCCTCCCTCTCCCTCCCTCCCCTCTCCCCTCTCCCCCTCAGTCTCTGTCTCCCTCCCTCCCCTCTCCCCCTCAGTCTCTGTCACCCTCCCTCCCCTCTCCCTCTCCCCCTCAGTCTCAGTCTCTGTCTCCCTCCCCTCTCCGTCTCTGTCTCCCTCCCCTCTCCCTCTCCCCTCAGTCTCTGTCTCCCTCCCTCCCCTCTCCCGATCCCCTCAGTCTCTGTCTCCCTCGCCTCCCCCTCTCCCTCTCCCCTCAGTCTCTGTCTCCCTCCTCCCCTCTCCCTCTGTCTCTCTCCCTCCCCCTCTCCCCTCAGTCTCTGTCTCTGTCTCCCTCCCTCTCCCTCTCCCCCTCAGTCTCTGTCTCCCTCCCTCCCTCCCCTCTCCCTCTCCCCCTCAGTCTCAGTCTCTGTTTCCCTCCCTCCCCTCTCCCTCTCCCCCCTCAGTCTCTGTCTCCCTCCCTCCCCTCTCCCCTCAGTCTCTGTCTCCCTCCCTCCCCTCTCCCTCTCCCCCTCAGTCTCAGTCTCTGTCTCCCTCCCTCCCCTCTCCCCCTCAGTCTCTGTCTCCCTCCCCTCTCCCTCAGTCTCTGTCTCCTCCCTCCCCCTCTCCCTCTCCCTCCCCCTCAGTCTTTGTCTCTCTCCCTCCTCCTCTCCCCTCTCCCTTGTCTCCCCTCCCTCTCAGTATCTCTCCCTTCCCCCTCACCCTCCCCATCAGTCACTCCCCCAGTTTCTACCCCATCCCCTCTCTCTTCCCTCCCCTCAGTATCTCCCCTCAGTCCCTCCCCTTCAGTCCCTCCACCCTCTCTCAGTCGTTCCCCCTCACCATCATTCCTTCCACCACTCCCTCCCTCCTCCCCCTCAGTCTCTCCCTCCCCTCAGTCTCTCCCCATCTCAGTCTCCCCCTTCTCCTCAGTATCTCACCCTCCTCTCAGTCACTCCCCACAGTTTCTACTCCCTCTCCTTCTCTTCCCTCCCCTCAGTCTCCCTCCCTCTCCCCCCTACACTCCCAGTCTCCCCCATCCCCTATCTCACCCTCGGTATCTCCTCAGTCTCCCCTCCCCTCCCAGCCTGGTCTAGGTGTAACAATGAGGGTGTATCTGAGTGGTTGTAGCACCACCCCTAGGCGCCCCTGCAGGTCGGGTAGGGAGACCCCAGGGGCCGGGCTGAAGCTGAACCTCTGCAGCAGACCACTCACAAACAGGAACAGCTCCAGCCTGGCCAGTGATTCGCCCACGCAGACCCGAGGCCCCGCCCCAAATGGCATGAAACAGGAAGGAGTGAAGCGCTGGCCCTTGTCATCTAGGAAACGCTCTGGGGAGGGAGAATGGATGGATGTGTTATTTTCAACTGTGTGTGTGTGTGTGTGTGTGTGTGTGTGTGTGAGTGCGTGCGTGTGTGTGTGTGTGTGTGAGTGTGAGAGTGTGTGTGAGTGTGAGAGTGTGTGTGAGTGTGAGTGTGTGTGAGAGCGTGTGTGTGTCTGTGTGTGTGTGTGTGTGTGTGTGTGTGTGTGTGTGTGCGTGCATGAGTGTGTGTGTGTGTGAGTGTGAGAGTGTGTGTGAGAGCGTGTGTGTGAGAGCGTGTGTGTGTGTGTCTGTGTGTGTGTGTGTGTGTGTGTGTGTGTGTGCATGAGTGTGTGTGTGTGTGAGTGTGAGAGTGTGTGTGAGAGCGTGTGTGTGAGAGCGTGTGTGTGTGAGCGTGTGCGTGTGTGTGTGTGTGTGTGTGTGAGCGTGTGTGTGTGAGGATCTATCTCACCTGGTCTGAAGTCCTCTGGCTGGTCCCAGTGTTCCGGGTCGTGGTGTATGGCCCACATGTTCACCAGCACACGGCTTCCCTGGCAGATGGAATGACCGCCGATACTGGGGAGCACAGAGAGACTGGCCATGTCCAAATACCTGCACTTGCGCTCTAAATAGTAAGCATTTTGGGTACGCCGAATAATATACCTTCTATATTATGTGACAGTCTGAAAATGTAGGATGCTTTACAAGCAAGGATGTCATGTTGCATTAGGCTTTTCATCTTGTAGAATTACCTGCTGTGAGTCAGGGTGGTGTGAGGGATGGGACTATAACAGGTGAGGTAGGTCAGGTGTGTTAGTTACCTGCTGTGAGTCAGGGTGGTGTGAGGGATGGGGACTATAACAGGTGAGGTAGGTCAGGTGTGTTTGTTACCTGCTGTGAGTCAGGGTGGTGTGAGGGATGGGACTATAACAGGTGAGGTAGGTCAGGTGTGTTAGTTACCTGCTGTGAGTCAGGGTGGTGTGAGGGATGGGGACTATACCAGGTGAGGTAGGTCAGGTGTGTTAATTACCTGCTGTGAGTCAGGGCGGTGTGAGGGATGGGGACTATAACAGGTGAGGTAGGTCAGGTGTGTTAATTACCTGCTGTGAGTCAGGGCGGTGTGAGGGATGGGGACTATAACAGGTGAGGTAGGTCAGGTGTGTTAATTACCTGCTGTGAGTCAGGGCGGTGTGAGGGATGGGGACTATAACAGGTGAGGTAGGTCAGGTGTGTTAGTTACCTGCTGTGAGTCAGGGTGGTGTGAGGGATGGGGACTATAACAGGTGAGGTAGGTCAGGTGTGTTAATTACCTGCTGTGAGTCAGGGCGGTATGAGGGATGGGGACTATAACAGGTGAGGTAGGTCAGGTGTGTTAATTACCTGCTGTGAGTCAGGGCGGTGTGAGGTATGAGGATGGGGCTGACGGGGCGTATCCTCATGACCTCATTGATGACAGAGTCCAGATAGGGCAGGTGAGGGCGATCTGACACATCTGGACTCCTCCCACAACCCACCACCTCATCCAGCTCCTTCTGCACACGCTCCTGGACCTGGGGGGGGATATGGACTAGAGTACAGTAGAGAGCACATTTCTTGAATACAACTTGCGTGGTTCCTATATCTTCTCTCAGTGTCTCTTCACTTTTCTCAGTTGTTTTTCTCCCTCCTCCCCCAGTCCACCCCCCTCCTCCCCTTCTTCCTCCTCCTCCTCCCTCCTACCTGTGGGTGGTGCAGGAGGAAGGCCAGGACCCAGAGTAGTGTCGTCGAGGTGGTCTCTACTCCGGCGCCGAATGCTTCCGCCGCAGTCATCAAGACGTGGTCATCACTGATCTCCTCCTCTTCCTGCTCCGCTCCTAACCCCTGACCTCTGACCCCTGACCCCTGGTTATGTTTGATCCTCGTCTGACCCTGCAGCAGAGCGTCCAGCAGGTCACGGGGCTCCCCGCCGATCAGCGACACCTGCAGAGGATCCGAGGTCTGAGGTCAAGGCTGTGTCTCAATTCTGTGGGATGGATTCCTTTCCTTGTCCACTTTCCCTCCGTGTGTGTGTGTGTGTGCGTGCGTGCATGTGCTTTTGTGTGTCAGTGGGGGCTGGTGAGGGGAGGACGGCTCATAATAATGGCTGGAACGGAGCAAATGGAATGACATTCAAATACCTGTTTGATATATTTGATACCATTCCGCTGATTCCACTCCAGCCAATACCACGAGCCCCTCCTCCCCAGTTAAGGTGCCACCAGCCTCCTGTGGAGTGTTTGCTCGTGTGTACCTTGTGCTCCTCTAGCTTCTTGCTGAGCAGCTGATCCCTGACGGCGATACACTCTGTCAGCGTGGTCAGGGTCTGGTTGGGGAGAAACTACCAGCAGAGACAGGACAGAGTTTAAAGGTAGACTCAGCGAGATGCACCACAATATCGGGACCATTTTCACAACATCAAAAGAGTATGAAGCACGGGGCTAAAGTTCTCCGACGTTTTTTTTGGGGGGTCCTGCGACTATCACGTTGTTGTCGCAGACTGACGCGCAGCTGTGCACACGCGTAGATCAGTGGAGGCTGCCGAGGGGAGGCTGGAATGAAACGGAACGAAATGGTGTTTGATACCGTTCCATTTATTCCGTTCAAGCCGTACTCCTATCAGCAGCCTCCACTGGCTCTGATATTCTGTGACTCTGTAAATGTATCGTTATGCATGACACTCATGACATCACATCTCATCTAGCTGTCAGAGCAGTTCACAGACCCCTGCACCTGTATATAGCCCATCTGTAAATAGCCCAACCAACTACCTCATCCCCTACCGTATTTATTTATCTTGTTCCTTTGCACCCCAGTTTTTCTACATTGCACATTCATCTACTGCACATCTACCATTCCAGTGTTTATATGCTATATTGTAATTACTTTGCCACCATGGCCTATTTATTGCCTTACCTTCCTTATCTTCCCTCATTTGCACACTTTGTATATAGATTTGTTTTTCTACTGTATTATTGACTGTATGTTTGTTTCACTCCATGTGTAACTCTGTGTTGTTGTATGTGTTGAACTGCTTTGCTTTATCTTGGCCAGGTCGCAGTTGTAAATGAGAACTTGTTCTCAACTTGCCTACCTGGTTAAATAAAGGTGAAATAAAAAAAATAAAAAAATAATTAAAAATATATAAATATATAAATAAATAAATAAATAAATAAATAGATAAATAAATAAATAAATAAATAAATATAGCCTCGTTATTGTTATGTAGATTTCTTGTGTTACCTTGTGATTGATTAGATTTATTTTTTACTTTAGTTTATTTAGTAAATATTTTCTTAACTCTATTTCTTGAACTGCATTGTTGGTTTAGGGCTTATAAGTAAGCATTTCACGGTAAGGTCCACACCTGTTGTATTCGTTCGCATGTGACAAACACAATTTGTTTTGATTTGAAGTACAGAGAGGACACAGTGCATTCGGAAAGTATTCAGACCCCTTGAGTTTTTTTTCTCCACATTTTGTTACATGACAGCCTTATTCTAAAATTAATTAAATTGTTATTTTTCCTCATCAATCTACACACAACACCCCATATATTTGCTAATAAAATGGGGCTATCTTCTGTATACCAACCCTACCTTGTGAGCACATAACTGATTGTCTCAAACGCATTAAGAAGGAAAGAAATTCCACAAATTAACTTTTAACAAGGCATTGTTAATTGTAATGCATTCCAGGTGACTACCTCATGAAGCTGGTTGAGAGAATGCCAAGAGTGTGCAAAGCTGTCATCAAGGCAAAGGATGGCTACTTTGAAGAATATAACATTTAAAATAAATTTTGATTTGTTTAACGCTTTTTTTGGTTACTACATGATTCCATATGTGTTATTTCATATTTGGGATGTCTTCACTATTGGGGGTAGGGTAGATGTCTGTTGGGGGTGGGGCGGGGGTAGATGTCTGTTGGGGGTAGATGTCTGTTATGGGGTAGGGGCGGGTAGATGTCTGTTGGGGGTGGGGGCAGGGTAGATGTCTGTTGGGGGTGGGGGCAGGGTAGATGTCTGTTGTGGGGGTGGGGGCGGTAGATGTCTGTTGGGGGTAGATGTCTGTTATGGGGTAGGGGCGGGTAGATGTCTGTTGGGGGTGGGGGCAGGGTAGATGTCTGTTGGGGGTGGGGGCAGGGTAGATGTCTGTTATGGGGTAGGGGCGGGTAGATGTCTGTTGGGGGGTGGGGGCAGGGTAGATGTCTGTTGGGGGTGGGGGCAGGGTAGATGTCTGTTGTGGGGCAGGGTAGATGTCTGTTGGGGGTAGATGTCTGTTGGGGAGGGGGCAGGGTAGATGTCTGTTGGGGAGGTTAGGAAGTCATTCAGCACCCTGATGGTCTGGGGGTAGAAACAGCTGACTAGTGGTGTCTATTCAGCAGCCTGATGGTCTGGGGGTAGAAACAGCTGACTAGTGGTGTCTATTCAGCAGCCTGATGGTCTGGGGATAGAAACAGCTGACTAGTGGTGTCTATTCAGCAGCCTGATGGTCTGGGGGTAGAAACAGCTGACTAGTGGTGTCTATTCAGCAGCCTGATGGTCTGGGGATAGAAACAGCTGACTAGTGGTGTCTATTCAGCAGCCTGATGGTCTGGTGGTAGAAACAGCTGACTAGTGGTGTCTATTCAGCAGCCTGATGGTCTGGGGGTAGAAACAGCTATCTGCCATCATTCTACTATCTGCCATCAATCTACTGGCTGCCATCAATCTACTGGCTGCCATCAATCCACTGGCTGCCATCAATCTACTGGCTGCCATCAATCCACTGGCTGCCATCAATCTACTGGCTGCCATCAATCCACTGGCTGCCATCAATCTACTATCTGCCATCAATCTACTATCTGCCATCAATCTACTGGCTGCCATCAATCTACTGGCTGCCATCAATCCACTGGCTGCCATCAATCTACTATCTGCCATCAAGCTACTGGCTGCCATCAATCCACTGGCTGCCATCAATCTACTGGCTGCCATCAATCTACTGGCTGCCATCGATCTACTGGCTGCCATCAATCCACTGGCTGCCATCAATCTACTATCTGCCATCAATCTACTATATGCCATCAATCTACTGGCTGCCATCAATCTACTGGCTGCCATCAATCTACTGGCTGCCATCAATCCACTGGCTGCCATCAATCTACTATCTGCCATCAATCTACTATCTGCCATCAATCTACTATCTGCCATCAATCCACTGGCTGCCATCAATCCACTGGCTGCCGTCAATCCACTGGCTGCCATCAATCTACTGGCTTCCATCAATCCACTGGCTGCCGTCAATCTACTATCTGCCATCAATCCACTGGCTGCCATCAATCTACTATCTGCCATCAATCTACTGGCTGCCATCAATCCGCTGGCTGTGTGTGTTTGTGAGGTGTGTGTGTGTGTGTGTGAGTCTGTATGTCTGTGTGTGTGTCTGTGTGTGTCTGTGTGTCTCTGTGTCTGTCTGTGTGTGTGTGTGTGTGTGTGTGTGTGTGTCTGTCTGTCTGTCTGTGTGTGTCTGACTGAGTCTCTTACCCGTAGCCAGGGGAAGATGTCGACTAGCCCCCCTCTAGCGATGGTCTGGACGATACCGTCGTTGTATTCCATCACAGTGGTCAGCTCAGGGTCACCAGGTTGGTAGGTGGAGCTGAACACCAGGGTACACACCTAAAGGTCAAGCATCAAAGGTCAGACATGTTTATTGATATAGAGACGATATTCTTAGACTTTTATTTATCCAGCAAGGCCCATTGAGGTCAGAAAACCTCTTTTACAAGGGAGACATGGCCAAGAGAAAGACCTGGCCAAGAGGGAGACCTGGCCAAGAGGGAGACCTGGCCAAGAGGGAGACATGGCCAAGAGAAAGACCTGGCCAAGAGGGAGACCTGGCCAAGAGGGAGACCTGGCCAAGAGGGAGTCCTGGATAAGAGGGAGACCTGGCCAAGAGGGAGTCCTGGCCAAGAGGGAGTCCTGGCCAAGAGGGAGACCTGGCCAAGAGGGAGACCTGGCCAAGAGGGAGACCTGGATAAGAGGGAGACCTGACCAAGAGGGAGACCTGGATAAGAGGGACACCTGGATAAGAGGGAGACCTGGATAAGAGGGACAGCTAAATAACACTACAGTGCATACAGCCAACACATAGATATCAATAACAATAAGTACCACATTGGTGACAGCTCTCATCAGAGGAGGACCAGGGTCAACAGCCTTCCCCCTGCTGGCCTGGAGGTCACAGCACAGCGCCTTCACTGCCTCTAGTACTGGACACACACACACAGACACAAACAGACATACATAGACACACACACACATACGCACAGACACAGACACACACACACACACACACACACAGACCCACACACCCACACACATAGACAGACAGACACACACACATAGAAATGTAGAAGACAAACAGATACAGTATTTGAACACACACACACACGCACACACACACGTGTGCACTCTCACACACACACACACACCTTGGCCTCACCGATGCTCTGTAGTTTGGTGGTCCCCTCTCCGAACAGGGTGAAGGAGTTGTGTACTAGCCTGCGGTGGGTCTTCCATAGAGGAGAGTAGTCAGAGAAAGCTATGTCCTTTCCCCCCCGGGTCAACAGCTCTGTAGTCAACTGGGGAGGAGGGAGAGGACAGGAGAGGAGAGGAGAGGAGAGAGGAGAGGAGAGGGAGAGGAGAGGTGAGGAGAGAGGAGAGGATAGGGAGAGGATAGGAGAGGAGAGGAGAGGATAGGGAGAGGACAGGACAGGAGAGGAGAGGAGAGGAGAGGAGAGGAGAGGAGAGGAGAGGAGAGGAGAGGAGAGGAGAGGAGAGAGGAGAGGAGAGGAGAGGAGAGAGAGGATAGGGAGAGGAGAGGAGAGGAGAGGGAGAGGAGAGGAGAGGAGAGGAGAGAGGAGAGGAGAGGAGAGGAGAGGAGAGGAGAGGAGAGAGAGAGGAGAGGAGAGGTGAGGAGAGGAGAGGAGAGAGGAGAGGAGAGGGAGAGGAGAGGAGAGGAGAGGATAGGGAGAGGAGAGGTGAGGAGAGGAGAGGAGAGGATAGGGAGAGGATAGGGAGAGGAGAGGTGAGGAGAGGAGAGGATAGGGAGAGGACAGGAGAGGAGAGGAGAGAGGAGAGGATAGGGAGAGGAGAGGAGAGGATAGGGAGAGGACAGGAGAGGAGAGGAGAGAGGAGAGGATAGGGAGAGGAGAGGTGAGGAGAGGAGAGGATAGGGAGAGGAGAGGAGAGGAGAGGAGAGGTGAGGAGAGGAGATGGGAGAGGATAGGGAGAGGATAGGGAGAGGAGAGGAGAGGAGAGGAGAGGAGAGGGGGATGGGAGAGGATATGGAGAGGAGAGGAGAGGTGAGGGGGATGGGAGAGGATAGGGAGAGGATAGGGAGGGGAGAGGAGAAGGTGGAGGTATAGAGGGAGAGGGGGGACAGGGGGGTAGAGAAGATATAGAGAGTACACTCTTAGAAAAAAGGGTTCCAAAAGGGTTCTTCAGCTGTCCCCATAGGAGAACCCTTTTTGGTTCCAGGTAGAACCCTTTTGGTTTCCACATAGAACCTTCTGTGGAAAGGGTTTTATGTTGAACCTAAAAGGGTTATTCTACGGGGACAGCCAGATCCCTTTTAGGTTCTTGATAGCACCTTTTGTAGGGTGGAAGGGTAGATACCAAGGAGTATGGTCTGTATTTGTGTAGGAAACAGGTCAAAGGCTAATGTGCTTTTGTCTGGTCTGGGCAGACAGAGGGATTCTGTGTGTCTGGTCTGGGCAGACAGAGGGATTCTGTGTGTCTGGTCTGGGCAGACAGAGTGATTCTGTGTGTTTGATTTGAGGAAAGCCTAAAACAGCTGATGTTCTGTCCTTTACATTCGGCAGTAATATAAGTCAGACTATATGAGTGGCCTCTGTGTTGTGGTTCACCATCTTGGGTCTCCCAGCGAACTCCTTCCCTCGCTGCAGTAGCACTTCTCTGGCATGCCGGTAGGTATTCACTACCACTGTGTAATGAGGGCCCAGGTACAGGGCGTACAGAGGGCCATACCTTACACACACACACAGACACACTCACACAGACACAGACACACACACACACACACACACACACACACACACACACACACACACACACACACACACACACACACACACACACACACACACACACACACACACACACACACACACACACACACAGACAGACAGAATAATGGAAAATGAAGTCATTTATGTAACAATTTTCAAAATAAACTTTATGAATCAACTTCTACAAAGAAAATAGAGACATGCTGAAAGATATAACAGATAGCAGGTTCTGTCTGACACTAGGAGACAGAACAGATAGCAGGTTCTGTCTGACACCAGGAGACAGAACAGATAGTAGGTTCTGTCTGACACTAGGAGACAGAACAGATAGCAGGTTCTGTCTGACACCAGGAGACAGAACAGATAGTAGGTTCTGTCTGACACCAGGAGACAGAACAGATAGCAGGTTCTGTCTGACACTAGGAGACAGAACAGATAGTAGGTTCTGTCTGACACCAGGAGACAGAACAGATAGCAGGTTCTGTCTGACACCAGGAGACAGAACAGATAGTAGGTTCTGTCTGACACCAGGAGACAGAACAGATAGTAGGTTCTGTCTGACACTAGGAGACAGAACAGATAGCAGGTTCTGTCTGACACTAGGAGACAGAACAGATAGCAGGTTCTGTCTGACACCAGGAGACAGAACAGATAGCAGGTTCTGTCTGACACCAGGAGACAGAACAGATAGCAGGTTCTGTCTGACACTAGGAGAAGGAACAGATAGTAGGTTCTGTCTGACACCAGGAGACAGAACAGATAGTAGGTTCTGTCTGACACTAGGAGACAGAACAGATAGCAGGTTCTGTCTGACACCAGGAGACAGAACAGATAGCAGGTTCTGTCTGACACTAGGAGACAGAACAGATAGTAGGTTCTGTCTGACACCAGGAGACAAAACATATAGTAGGTTCTGTCTGACACCAGGAGACAGAACAGATAGCAGGTTCTGTCTGACACTAGGAGACAGAACAGATAGCAGGTTCTGTCTGACACCAGGAGACAGAACTGATAGCAGGTTCTGTCTGACACTAGGAGACAGAACAGATAGCAGGTTCTGTCTGACACCAGGAGACAGAACAGATAGCAGGTTCTGTCTGACACTAGGAGACATAACAGATAGTAGGTTCTGTCTGACACCAGGAGACAGAACAGATAGCAGGTTCTGTCTGACACCAGGAGACAGAACAGATAGCAGGTTCTGTCTGACACTAGGAGACAGAACAGATAGCAGGTTCTGTCTGACACCAGGAGACAGAACAGATAGCAGGTTCTGTCTGACACCAGGAGACAGAACAGATAGCAGGTTCTGTCTGACACTAGGAGACAGAACAGATAGTAGGTTCTGTCTGACACCAGGAGACAAAACATATAGTAGGTTCTGTCTGACACCAGGAGACAGAACAGATAGCAGGTTCTGTCTGACACTAGGAGACAGAACAGATAGCAGGTTCTGTCTGACACCAGGAGACAGAACTGATAGCAGGTTCTGTCTGACACTAGGAGACAGAACAGATAGCAGGTTCTGTCTGACACCAGGAGACAGAACAGATAGCAGGTTCTGTCTGACACTAGGAGACATAACAGATAGTAGGTTCTGTCTGACACCAGGAGACAGAACAGATAGCAGGTTCTGTCTGACACCAGGAGACAGAACTGATAGCAGGTTCTGTCTGACACTAGGAGACAGAACAGATAGCAGGTTCTGTCTGACACCAGGAGACAGAACAGATAGCAGGTTCTGTCTGACACCAGGAGACAGAACAGATAGCAGGTTCTGTCTGACACCAGAAGACATAACAGATTTAGCAGTAGTATCATCATCCTACCTGTGTCCCAACTCTGTGAAGCGGAGATGGGGGGGCTGGTCTCCCATCAGACTCAGGAGACTCCCCAGGAGAGGGAGGGAGGGGAGGCAGGGTAATGGGGGGTAACTAGGGGGGTGAGGGTCTACCCCCCCCATCCTCATTACCCCTTTGAGCAGGAGACAGGCCGTAGCTCCAGCTAGGACCCACAGCAACAGAGTGGTAGGACAGACTGATAGAACAGACACCACTAGTCCTCCAGATGCCATTATGAACGCTGGAGCCAAAGGTTGGAATCCCAGCTGTCGTTTTCTTCCTTCGTAGTTTGATCTTTGTTCCCGTGTAAATATGATGGTGTGAGAGCAACAATCCCGATGGAGCTGACTAAATGACTGTTCTGGTACAACTGACTGGCTATCTGAATCCTGGACCTAGAAGGGACCGTCTCTCTCTCTCTCTCACTGTCCTTCAATCCCTCTAGCCACTCCACCCTCCTAGCCAGGGGGGACGTCACTGAGCTTTGAGGGGTCAGGGGTCAGGGATGGGGTTTAATTGTTTTATTTATTTAACCTTTTTTTTTAACTAGGCAATGAAGGTCACGCTGGACCACCCTGGTCCGGTAACGTTTGTGTTTAGCTCCCACAATCACATTGACTTTCACCCAGTAGATATCGGAGTTTACCGAAATTGGATTTGTTTTTGAATTCTTTGTGGATCTGTGTAATCTGAGGGAAATATGTGTCTCTAATATGGTCGTACATTTGGCAGGAGGTTAGGCAGTGCAGGAAGTGCATAGCAGTAGTGGTGG
The DNA here is from genome assembly GCA_030435695.1 of Brachymystax lenok tsinlingensis. NCBI lineage: Eukaryota > Metazoa > Chordata > Actinopteri > Salmoniformes > Salmonidae > Brachymystax > Brachymystax lenok. The sequence continues at coordinate 26,464,677 of CM059798.1, forward strand.
TGGTGGTGATGTTAAGAGTTTAAGTTTAGCCAATTGGAATTTGTGGTCTGTATATTTTATCATTTAATTTAGGATACTGTCAACACCACAGCTTTTTTGGGTTGGAGGGTTTGTATTTTGTCCTGTAGTTCATTTAATGTAATTGGAGAATCCAGTGGGTTCTGGTAGTCTTTCAGTTTGTCTCTCTCTCTCTCTCTCTCTCTCTCTCTCTCTCTCTCTCTCTCTCTCTCTCTCTCTCTCTCTCCACTAGTTTCAGTATACCAGCCTTGTCTAACCCTGACCCACCAGTCAGTCAAGGTTGCCCAGCTAAGCAAAGCAAACATAGTTAGCCTCTCTCTCTGTCTCCTTGGAACCACAGCACAGCAACATATTGGTGGAGGAAAGACAACCACCGTAACAGATGGAAGTGGTGAGAGGGAAGCACTGAGAATAGGAGAGAGTGTGTGTGTGTGTGTGTGTGTGTGTGTGTGTGTGTGTGTGTGTGTGTGTGTGTGTGTGTGTGTGTGTGTGTGTGTGTGTGTAGTGTGTGTGTGTGTGTGTGTGTGTGTGTGTGTGTGTGTGTGTGTGTGTGTGTGTGTGTGTGTGTGTGTGTAGTGTGTGTGTGTGTGTGTGTGTGTGTGTGTGTGTGTGTGTGTGTGTGTGTGTGTGTGTGTGTGTGTGTGTGTGTGTGTGTGTGTGTGTGTGTGTGTGTGTGTGTGTGTGTGTGTGTGTGTGTGTGTGTGTGTGTAGTGAGTGTGTGTGTGTGTGTGTGTGTGTTAGAGAGGGGAGGAGAGGTGAGGGGAGGATAAAGGGACGGAGAGGGGATGGAATGATGAGGAGAGGAGGGGTAATGGTGGGTCTAGGATTGTACAGTTAGAGAGAAAAGGGGAGGAGAGAGACAGAAGACTGTAAACTTATTATTATTATGTGTGTGTCAGTCATTCCATCATAGCAGTCAAGGCCTCAGTCAGCTGGTGACGATAGACAGGCTCTGTGTATCAGTCATTCCATCATAGCAGTCAAGGCCTCAGTCAGCCGGGGAATAGAGACAGGCTCTGTGTGTCAGTCATTCCATCATAGCAGTCAAGGCCTCAGTCAGCTGGTGACGATAGACAGGCTCTGTGTATCAGTCATTCCATCATAGCAGTCAAGGCCTCAGTCAGCCGGGGAATAGAGACAGGCTCTGTGTGTCAGTCATTCCATCATAGCAGTCAAGGCCTCAGTCAGCCGGGGAATAGAGACAGGCTCTGTGTGTCATTCATTCCATCATAGCAGTCAAGGCCTCAGTCAGCCGGGGAATAGAGACAGGCTCTGTGTGTCAGTCATTCCATCATAGCAGTGAAGGCCTCAGTCAGCCGGGGAATAGAGACAGGCTCTGTGTATCAGTCATTCCATCATAGCAGTCAAGGCCTCAGTCAGCCGGTGACGATAGACAGGCTCTTTGTGTCAGTCATTCCATCATAGCAGTCAAGGCCTCAGTCAGCCGGGGAATAGAGACAGGCTCTGTGTGTCATTCATTCCATCATAGCAGTGAAGGCCTCAGTCAGCCGGGGAATAGAGACAGGCTCTGTGTGTCAGTCCTTCCATCATAGCAGTCAAGGCCTCAGTCAGCCGGGGAATAGAGACAGGCAGTGAATAAACAGACAGCCTGTATAGCTGCTAGAGACCAGAGAGATACACGGACATGGCTTTTACATACACTTTGCATTTGACGCAAAGTGTGTTTTGATAGTCTACATGTTTTTAGTAGGCGAAAGGAAAATGAACACTGCCAGTGGCACCATGGTTACAGAGTTGTTCCCGCCCCTCCTCCGCACATTGAGAATGTCACAGCTCCCAGATAGTTCTGGTTCTAGAATCGGGAACATTCCCCTTCTGAAAGAATCCAAACACTTCACAATGAAGTGCTATAATAGTCATGAGTGTTTTTTTACGAGAAAAAATTATCACATTATAACGAGAAAGATTATGAAATAATTTACTATGCGGAAACGTTAGCATAGGTTACTTGGCTGTCCTGGTTGGTCTCAGACGAGGTGGAGGTCCTGGGCTGGTGTGGTTACACGTGGTCTGAGGCCGGTTGGACGCACTGCCAAATTCTCTAAAACGACGTTGGAGGCGGCTTATGGTAGAGAGATGAACATTCAAGTCTCCGGGTTACAGCTCCGGTGGACATTCGTGCAGTCAGCATGCCAATTGCACGCTCCCTCAAAACATGAAACATCTGTGGCATTGTGTTGTGTGAGACAACTGCACATTTTAAAGTATCCTTTTAATTGTCCCCAGCACAAGGTGCTCCTGTGTAATGAGCATGCTGTTTAATCAGCTTTAATAAGCTTTTTTTGTGTGCGTATGGAACATTTCAGTATATTTCCAAGCCATTGTAATGCACTTGTGATTAAATCAGCGCTTATTGACAGTGCATTGAGTAGATAGTAGTGGAAAACTTGATCAGTTGGACATGCTTCTATGATAGGGGCTTGCTTGTTCTTGAGAATAGCAATTGCTACCATAGTGATCCCCTAATTTCAGTGCTGCATTGACAGTCTTGTAGCCAATGAGATAAGCTTTCCATGGATATGCAGTTGACCTGGGTGGGAAAAAGCAAGGCCTAGAAGCTTTAATGCGTAATGGGAACTATTGCTACCTGGCTCAGGGACGAGACGCCCCGAGCACGCTACATTACGTTGTAAACCAATTTCATCGCTTTAATTTAATCGCTTTAGCATAAAATATGGCTTCTCAAGGGAGAAAAAAAGGTAAAAACGAAGAATATCGAACAGGAACCTCTAAAGGCAGCAGCTATGAATAAGTATACCGACATAGAAGCATCTCTAGAAGGATTGGATCCACTTTTAAATCTGTAAGTAAATTATTTTCATGACTTTATATAGCTAATTTACTATATGTATTTCTTTTTTTATAAGTTGTCTGCTTTTTGGTCTTTTCGATTTAGTTTAAATAGGCCTATGTAACAAGACATTTCAATGTTATATGATTCCAAGGTAGTTATTGTCTATGTTTCATATTAGTTCACTGTTTGCTGTTCTAAGTTTCAGCCTTGTAACTTTAGAGAGGCCACTAAAACTCCCAGGGCCATTGGAGAGGCCACTAAAACTCCCAGGGTCATTGGAGAGGCCACTAAAACTCCCATGGCCATTGGAGGGGCCACTAAACTCTCAGGGCCATTGGAGAGGCCACTAAAACTCCCAGGGCCATTGGAGGGGCCACTAAACTCTCAGGGCCATTGGAGAGGCCACTAAACTCTCAGGGCCATTGGAGGGGCCACTAAACTCCCAGGGCCATTGGAGAGGCCACTAAACTCTCAGGGCCATTGGAGGGGTCACTAAACTCTCAGGGCCATTGGAGAGGCCACTAAACTCTCAGGGCCATTGGAGGGGCCACTAAACTCTCAGGGCCATTAGAGAGGCCACTAAACTCTCAGGGCCATTGGAGAGGCCACTAAACTCCCAGGGCCATTGGAGGGGCAATTAAACTCTCAGGGCCATTGGAGAGGCCACTAAAACTCCCAGGGCCATTGGAGGGGCCACTAAACTCTCAGGGCCATTGGAGAGGCCACTAAACTCTCAGGGCCATTGGAGAGGCCACTAAACTCCCAGGGCCATTGGAGGGGCCACTAAACTCCCAGGGCCATTGGAGAGGACACTAAACTCTCAGGGCCATTGGCGAGGCCACTAATTCTGTATACTGTATACTCTCGATAGATTATTTTTAGCTTGTCTTTGACCATTGATATCTCTGACCTGAGATTTGGTAGAGAGAGTCTATTTTTACAGAAAATTTCGGTTTTGAGGGTGCCCATCCTGGATTGTAGCAGCTCCACAGTCAGTGTTCCCGTGGGGCTGACATTAGTAGCATCCGGGGGTGAATCAGGAGAGGGCGCGGGGCTTCCTGCGGCTAATGTCCGCTCTTGCAGACTCCGTTTTTGGTCGAGTAGACGACATTACGAACTTACATTTCTCAGACGGAATTGTTAAGAGGTCTCTTCAGACACCTGATCAAACAGAAATACATACAATTTTGCAAGGTTTTTGTGTCCGACATGTTAAATATATATTTTATCAAACCTAACGCATTGGTACATATAAGGATGTATTTTATCAAACCTAACGCATTGGTATATATAAGGATATATTTTATCAAACCTAACGCATTGGTACATCTAAGGATACATTTTAACAAACCTAACGCATTGGTACTTCCTGCTTTAGTTTTTGCTTGTAAGCAGGAATCAGGAGGAAAAAAAACTCAAGACTTCCTTAATATTAGATTTCGTGCAGCAGCTGTTATTGACAAATAGACACAGACCACCAACCCTTGTCCTACCGGAGGCAGCTGATCTATCTTGCCGATGGACCGAAAACCCAGCCAGCTATGTGTTATCCATGTTGTCGTTCAGCCACGACTCGGTGAAACATAAGATATTACAGTTTTTAATGTCCCGTTGGTAGGATAGTCTTGATCGGAGCTCATCCAGTTTATTCTCCAGGGATTGCACGATGGCTAATAGGACGGATGGTAGAGGCGGATTACCCACTCGCCGTCGGATCCTCACAAGGCTCCCCGACCTACGTCCCCTATATCTCCGTCTCTCCTTCGTGCGAATGACAGGGAGTTGGGCCATGTCCCCGGTATCTGAAGTAAATCCTTTGTGTCCGAACATGTTCAATAAAAAAAAATCGTCCAGTACGAGGTGAGTAATCGCTGTTCTGATATCCAGAAGCTCTTTTCGGTCATAAGAGATGACAGCAGAAACATCACGTACAAAATAAGGTACAAATATTGCGAAAAACACACACACAATAGCACAATTGGTTAGAAGCCCGTACAATTGCAGCCATTGGGGGGGACAGATGTTGATTATTAAAAATCATTTTAAGCTAAACATCATTGTTGTGTAACTTGTTTTTGTATCTGTGTTGAATCTCATGAAGGGGAAGCGGAATGGGCATCATTACTGTTCAGCTGCATGTGCAGTAGCTCACTCTTCAAACTGACGGTAGCTCACCCTTCAAACTGACGGTAGCTCACCCTTCAAACTGGCGGTAGCTCACCCTTCAAACTGACGGTAGCTCACCCTTCAAACTGACGGTAGCTCACCCTTCAAACTGGCGGTAGCTCACCCTTCAAACTGGCGGTAGCTCACCCTTCAAACTGACGGTAGCTCACCCTTCAAACTGACGGTAGCTCACCCTTCAAACTGACGGTAGCTCACCCTTCAAACTGGCGGTAGCTCACCCTTCAAACTGACGGTAGCTCACCCTTCAAACTGACGGTAGCTCACCCTTCAAACTGGCGGTAGCTCACCCTTCAAACTGACGGTAGCTCACCCTTCAAACTGGCGGTAGCTCACCCTTCAAACTGGCGGTAGCTCACCCTTCAAACTGACGGTAGCTCACCCTTCAAACTGACGGCAGCTCACCCTTCAAACTGGCGGTAGCTCACCCTTCAAACTGACGGTAGCTCACCCTTCAAACTGACGGTAGCTCACCCTTCAAATTGACGGTAGCTCACCCTTCAAACTGGCGGTAGCTCACCCTTCAAACTGGCGGTAGTTCAAACCTTCAAATTGACTGTAGCTCACCCTTCAAACTGACGGTAGCTCACCCTTCAAACTGACGGTAGCTCACCTTTCAAACTGACGGTAGCTCACCCTTCTAACTGGCGGTAGCTCACACTTCAAACTGGCGGTAGCTCAACCTTCAAACTGGCGGTAGCTCACCCTTCAAACTGACGGTAGCTCACCCTTCAAACTGGCGGTAGCTCACCCTTCAAACTGGCGGTAGCTCACCCTTCAAACTGACGGTAGCTCACCCTTCAAACTGGCGGTAGCTCACCCTTCAAACTGACGGCAGCTCACTCTTCAAACTGACGGCAGCTCACCCTTCAAACTGACGGTATCTCACTCTTCAAACTGATGGTAGCTCACCCTTCAAACTGACGGTAGCTCACTCTTCAAACTGACGGTAGCTCACCCTTCAAACTGACGGTAGCTCACTCTTCAAACTGACGGTAGCTCACCCTTCAAACTGACGGTAGCTCACCCTTCAAACTGACGGTAGCTCACCCTTCAAACTGACGGTAGCTCACCCTTCAAACTGGCGGTAGCTCAACCTTCAAACTGGCGGTAGCTCACCCTTCAAACTGACGGTAGCTCACCCTTCAAACTGACGGTAGCTCACCCTTCAAACTGACGGTAGCTCACCCTTCAAACTGGCGGTAGCTCACCCTTCAAACTGGCGGTAGCTCACCCTTCAAACTGGCGGTAGCTCAACCTTCAAACTGGCGGTAGCTCACCCTTCAAACTGACGGTAGCTCACCCTTCAAACTGGCGGTAGCTCACCCTTCAAACTGGCGGTAGCTCACCCTTCAAACTGACGGTAGCTCACCCTTCAAACTGGCGGTAGCTCACCCTTCAAACTGACGGCAGCTCACTCTTCAAACTGACGGTAGCTCACCCTTCAAACTGACGGTAGCTCACCCTTCAAACCCCTCGGTAGCTCACCCTTCAAACTGGCGGTAGCTCACCCTTCAAACTGGCGGTAGCTCACCCTTCAAACTGACGGTAGCTCACCCTTCAAACTGATGGTAGCTCACCCTTCAAACTGACGGTAGCTCACCCTTCAAACTGACGGTAGCTCACCCTTCAAACTGACGGTAGCTCACCCTTCAAATTGACTGTAGCTCACCCTTCAAACTGACGGTAGCTCACCCTTCAAACTGACGGTAGCTCACCCTTCAAACTGACGGTAGCTCACCCTTCAAACTGGCGGTAGCTCACCCTTCAAACTGGCGGTAGTTCAAACCTTCAAATTGACTGTAGCTCACCCTTCAAACTGACGGTAGCTCACCCTTCAAACTGACGGTAGCTCACCCTTCAAACTGACGGTAGCTCACCCTTCAAACTGGCGGTAGCTCACCCTTCAAACTGGCGGTAGCTCAACCTTCAAACTGGCGGTAGCTCACCCTTCAAACTGGCGGTAGCTCACCCTTCAAACTGGCGGTAGCTCACCCTTCAAACTGACGGTAGCTCACCCTTCAAACTGGCGGTAGCTCAACCTTCAAACTGGCGGTAGCTCACCCTTCAAACTGACGGTAGCTCACCCTTCAAATTGACTGTAGCTCACCCTTCAAACTGACGGTAGCTCACCCTTCAAACTGACGGTAGCTCACCCTTCAAACTGACGGTAGCTCACCCTTCAAACTGGCGGTAGCTCACCCTTCAAACTGGCGGTAGTTCAAACCTTCAAATTGACTGTAGCTCACCCTTCAAACTGACGGTAGCTCACCCTTCAAACTGACGGTAGCTCACCCTTCAAACTGACGGTAGCTCACCCTTCAAACTGGCGGTAGCTCACCCTTCAAACTGGCGGTAGCTCAACCTTCAAACTGGCGGTAGCTCACCCTTCAAACTGACGGTAGCTCACCCTTCAAACTGGCGGTAGCTCACCCTTCAAACTGGCGGTAGCTCACCCTTCAAACTGACGGTAGCTCACCCTTCAAACTGGCGGTAGCTCACCCTTCAAACTGACGGCAGCTCACTCTTCAAACTGACGGTAGCTCACCCTTCAAACTGACGGTAGCTCACCCTTCAAACCCCTCGGTAGCTCACCCTTCAAACTGGCGGTAGCTCACCCTTCAAACTGGCGGTAGCTCACCCTTCAAACTGGCGGTAGCTCACCCTTCAAACTGACTGTAGCTCACCCTTCAAACCGACATGTAGGTTAACCTGCTATGTCTCTCTCTCTCTCTCTCTCTCTCTCTCTCTCTCTCTCTCTCTCTCTCTCTCTCTCTCTCTCTCTCTCTCTCTCTCTCTCTCTCTCTCTCTCTCTCTCTCTCTCTCTCTCTCTCTCTCTCTCTCTCTCTCTCTCTCTCAGATGCTCTGCCCTGGTTTCAGTATGGACACAGATCTTCAGGAGCGTCTGATACATCACACACCTGTGTCTTTATATGGAGGGGGATAGCCCGCATCACATCCTCTGACCATGTTTGGGCATAATTCTACACAGCGGGGGAATCTTCGCAGACGTCGAACCAACGGCGGGAGTAAGAGTTACCTAGCAACCAGAAAAGTATAAAAGTGAGAGGCGGGATCAACCGGTTATCACTCCGACATTGACTCCATTGACGGAATACCCGCCAACCTTACAACCAAGGACTCGTCTTCACCACTCCAAGGGAATCCCCCCCCCTTCCCACACGTCTAATGTATGATTCATCGGATATCTGTTTTGGAAATTGATCAATCACTGAATTGATTGGTTGATTGATTACCTCTGGATTTAGCACATCATTTCCTCTCATTTAACTGAGAGCGGATCTGTCAACATGCTGTTCACAGAGGAAGACGTCTTGTCTCAGGTCAGAGATATCAATGGTCAAAGAAGAGCTTAAAAAAAGAATCTGTCGAGAGTATACAGAATAAGCTCGACCGCACACTGGAGCTCCGGTGCTACAGACCACAGCACTCGCATTGGCGAGCTAGAGGCTAACGTCGGCTCATTAACAACTTAGGGGGTGGCATACCTCGACAATAGATGCGAAGATATGGAGAGTAGAATGCAGAGGTACAACATGTTGTCTTCTGAGCAGCACCCTGGGTGGACCGTGTCAGATGGACTAGTACAGACCGATGTCAGACCTCTTGCACAACAAGGTGGGTTTCTCTCCAGATTCTAACCCCTGACTACAAGGATCAATGTATCGATGCATTCTGAATACGTCACTCATAAAGAATGCGTGTGCATTCTCTAGTAGCTAATATGCAATTGTTTTTTGTAAATACGCATAGAGACTATAATAAAATAATTCTGTTAATTATGCAATGTGACGCATCTAGATGTCGCCGGTCGCCCACTGCTTGCCGACTGTGCTGTGTTACGTAGCCTTTCAGTCTATATAATGACAATAACCATAGTGGTGACGTTTATATCTCAGGTTGTGTTGTCTCGGATATCTTCTCCGAACTGAGTGACTGTTCCTCAGACACCGTGTCCCCCTCCTATTGGCTACACCATGGAGCTTTTACCCGGGGACGGTACCATCCTGCAGCACAGGAAAAACCCCCCTGCTCAACGTGATCACTGAGATAGTTGGGATCTGCACAGTGGAGGACCAGGTAACCAGAGGGACTTCCTCTGCCTCCCTCTCCGCCTCTGCCTCTCCCTGCCCGGCCATGAGCGCTGACTCTCCCCGCTTCACTCTCCACCCATGGAGTCTGCCTCCAGCGGCAACTGGATCCAGGCTCTGACCGAGATTCCATCTCTTTTCACTGGGGTGGACATGCAGACTCTCCCCCCCATGGAGTCACTGGGGTGGACATGCAGACTCTCCCCCCCATGGAGTCACTGGGGTGGACATGCAGACTCTCCCTGCTTCCTCTGTGGTGGTCAAGACCGAGTACAACAGGAGCTGCCAGGGCTGCGACCACAACCCCACCCCGGTCAGGATGCCTCCCAGGCAGCTTGGAGCAGCTGTCCCTGCTGTCTGGCCAGTCTCTGGATCACCAGCTGGATGTAAAGGTGATGCTGGACTCTCTGCTGCTGACTGACATTAAGACAGAGTGTATCATCAAACAGGAGACTGGGCTCAGAACTACCCTGTACCCGTTAACGGGAGCCACATCACCAACAGCTTCCTGGTCAAACCGGAGCCTCTGGAGTTCCAGACAAGCTCAGATGATGGCAGTCTATAACCTGGCGTGTGGAGTCTGAACTGAACTCTAACTAACTAATACACTAATTGCACTCTAACAGCGACAAACGGTGACAACAAACTCTTAGGGCCTACATAAATCCTAACAGCAGATTTGTATTTTCAGCAGCATGGAGTGAATCCTTACCACAGCTACAGTGGCTTGCGAAAGTATTCACCCCCCTTGGCATTTCTCCTATTTTGTTGCCTTACAACCTGGAATTAAAATAGATTTTTTGGGGGTTTGTATCATTTGATTTACACAACATGCCTACCACTTTGAAGATGCAAAATATTTTTTATTGTGAAACAAACAAGAAATCAGACAAAAAAACTGAAAACTTGAGCGTGCAGAACTATTCACCCCCCCAAAGTCAATACTTTGTAGAGACACCTTTTGCAGCAATTACAGCTGCAAGTCTCTTGGGGTATGTCTCTATAAGCTTGGCACATCTAGCCACTGGGATTTTTGCCCATTCTTCAAGGCAAAACTGCTCCAGCTCCTTCAAGTTGGATGGGTTCCTGCTGGTGTACAGCAATCTTTAAGTCATACCACAGATTCTCAATTGGATTGAGGTCTGGGCTTTGACTAGGCCATTCCAAGACATTTAAATATTTCCCCTTAAACCACTCAAGTGTTACTTTAGCAGTATGCTTAGGGTCATTGTCCTGCTGGAATGTGAACCTCCGTCCCAGTCTCAAATCTCTGGAAGATTGAAACAGGTTTCCCTCAAGAATTTCCCTGTATTTAGCGCCATCCATCATTCCTTCAATTCTGACCAGTTTCCCAGTCCCTGCCGACGAAAAACATCCCCACAGCATGATGCTGCCACCACCATGCTTCACTGTGGGGGTGGTGTTCTCGGGGTGAGTCTCCCACATGCCTTTTGGCCAAACGTGTTTGCTTATTTTTTTATTTAAGCACCGTTCTTACAGTATTCTCCCTGTACACCAAGTCAGAACCTTAGGATAAATAAAGGGGTCATATAAGCAGACAAAAAAAGCTCTTACAATATTTGATGATGACATTTCTCTAAAACAGGCTATAGGCTATATGTGTACCACCGAGTCAGAACAGTAGGCTAATTAAGAGGAGAAAATGGACCAAATTATTAGGGTGAGGCACATGGGCTACTAACAGCTACAGTATACATACACTACCATTTAAAAGTGTGGGGTCACAAAGAAATGTCCTTGTCTTTGAAAGAAAAGCACATTTTTTGTCCATAAAATAACATCAAATTGATCAGAAATACAGCGTAGACATTGTTAATGTTGTGAATGACTATTGTAGCTGGAAACGGCTGATTTGTTTATGGAATGTCTACATAGGCGTACAGAAAACTTTTTGTTCTGATGATTAAAGAAGCAATAAAACTGTCCTTCTTTAGACTAGTTGAGTATCTGGAGCATCAGGCTCAAAATGTCCAGAAACAAAGACCTTTCTTCTGAAACTCGTCAGTCTATTGTTGTTCTGAGAAATGCAGGCTATTCCATGCAAGAAATTACAGGCTCACGGAGAGAGAGCATACGTCCGTCCCTGTGGTTGGCGTCCTGCGGCTGGAGCCAAACGCCCGGGAGGGTGTAAGGGTACATGTATGCTCTCTCCGACGCTCTAGGTCATCACTGCTCCCACGCCTTGGCCGGATCGACAGGTTTCCCCGCGCTTAGCAGAGGTGACCGGTCCACTCCTGATCCCCGGGATCGTCATCTTGGTCAGTGTCCTGCTGCTGGGGCCGCGCGTCGGGGAGGGGGTACTGTCACGTGTGCTCCCTCTCCGGCCTCTAGGTCACCAGGCTGCTCGTTTATGGTTTATCCGGCACACCTGTCACCAGCATTACGCGCATTTGCAACAGAGATGTATTGGCTGTCTAGATCTGAAAGGAGGAGACTCGGCAATAGGAGGTATAAATATATGTGCTTGTGTTTTGTCTTACGCAGCTGTGTGACCCAGTGGGTGAATAAACTTGGTTTACTATTCATCCGTGAGTTTTACTCTGTTTATTTGGAATCTAACACTTACCTCTAAGTATGAGCAAGTGCAAGCAAACGAGCTGCGACGAGGTAGGCCTTCGTTCAGCACTTTCAAAATGGACACCGACAGAAATTCAGATCGATGTAAGTTCAGATACATTCAGCAAGATGTAGAGGCCTTAACTTTACTCTTCTTTAATTCACCACACAGATGTAACAAAATGTGGAAAAAAAATCAAGGGGTCTGAATACTTTTCCGAAGGCACTTCTGAAATGTACAGCGAATGAATTCAGAACATGGGCCGTTCTTACAGTATTCTCCCTGTACACCAAGTCAGAACCTTAGGATAAATAAAGGGGTCATATAAGCAGACAAAAAAAGCTCTTACAATATTTGATGATGACATTTCTCTAAAACAGGCTATAGGCTATATGTGTACCACCGAGTCAGAACAGTAGGCGCAATTAAGAGGAGAAAATGGACCAAATTATTAGGGTGAGGCACATGGGCTACTAACAGCTACAGTATACATACACTACCGTTTAAAAGTGTGGGGTCACAAAGAAATGTCCTTGTCTTTGAAAGAAAAGCACATTTTTGTCCATAAAATAACATCAAATTGATCAGAAATACAGCGTAGACATTGTTAATGTTGTGAATGACTATTGTAGCTGGAAACGGCTGATTTGTTTATGGAATGTCTACATAGGCGTACAGAAAACTTTTGTTCTGATGATTAAAGAAGCAATAAAACTGTCCTTCTTTAGACTAGTTGAGTATCTGGAGCACCAGGCTCAAAATGTCCAGAAACAAAGACCTTTCTTCTGAAACTCGTCAGTCTATTGTTGTTCTGAGAAATGCAGGCTATTCCATGCAAGAAATTACAGGCTCACGGAGAGAGAGCATACGTCCGTCCCTGTGGTTGGCGTCCTGCGGCTGGAGCCAAACGCCCCGGGGAGGGTGTAAGGGTACATGTATGCTCTCTCTCCGACGCTCTAGGTCATCACTGCTCCCACGCCTTGGCCGGATCGACAGGTTTCCCGCGCCTTAGCAGAGGTGACCGGTCCACTCCTGATCCCCGGGATCGTCATCTTGGTCAGTGTCCTGCTGCTGGGGCCGCTGGCCGGGAGGGGGTACTGTCACGTGTGCTCCCTCTCCGGCCTCTAGGTCACCAGGCTGCTCGTTTATGGTTTATCCGGCACACCTGTCACCAGCATTACGCGCATTTGCAACAGAGATGTATTGGCTGTCTAGATCTGAAAGGAGGAGACTCGGCAATAGGAGGTATAAATATATGTGCTTGTGTTTTGTCTTACGCAGCTGTGTGACCCAGTGGGTGAATAAACTTGGTTTACTATTCATCCGTGAGTTTTACTCTGTTTATTTGGAATCTAACACTTACCTCTAAGTATGAGCAAGTGCAAGCAAACGAGCTGCGACGAGGTAGGCCTTCGTTCAGCACTTTCAAAATGGACACCGACAGAAATTCAGATCGATGTAAGTTCAGATACATTCAGCAAGATGTAGAGGCCTTAACTTTACTCTTCTTTAATTCACCACACAGATGTAACAAAATGTGGAAAAAAAATCAAGGGGTCTGAATACTTTTCCGAAGGCACTTCTGAAATGTACAGCGAATGAATTCAGAACATGGGCCGTTCTTACAGTATTCTCCCTGTACACCAAGTCAGAACCTTAGGATAAATAAAGGGGTCATATAAGCAGACAAAAAAAGCTCTTACAATATTTGATGATGACATTTCTCTAAAACAGGCTATAGGCTATATGTGTACCACCGAGTCAGAACAGTAGGCGCAATTAAGAGGAGAAAATGGACCAAATTATTAGGGTGAGGCACATGGGCTACTAACAGCTACAGTATACATACACTACCGTTTAAAAGTGTGGGGTCACAAAGAAATGTCCTTGTCTTTGAAAGAAAAGCACATTTTTTGTCCATAAAATAACATCAAATTGATCAGAAATACAGCGTAGACATTGTTAATGTTGTGAATGACTATTGTAGCTGGAAACGGCTGATTTGTTTATGGAATGTCTACATAGGCGTACAGAAAACTTTTGTTCTGATGATTAAAGAAGCAATAAAACTGTCCTTCTTTAGACTAGTTGAGTATCTGGAGCACCAGGCTCAAAATGTCCAGAAACAAAGACCTTTCTTCTGAAACTCGTCAGTCTATTGTTGTTCTGAGAAATGCAGGCTATTCCATGCAAGAAATTACAGGCTCACGGAGAGAGAGCATACGTCCGTCCCTGTGGTTGGCGTCCTGCGGCTGGAGCCAAACGCCCCGGGGAGGGTGTAAGGGTACATGTATGCTCTCTCTCCGACGCTCTAGGTCATCACTGCTCCCACGCCTTGGCCGGATCGACAGGTTTCCCGCGCCTTAGCAGAGGTGACCGGTCCACTCCTGATCCCCGGGATCGTCATCTTGGTCAGTGTCCTGCTGCTGGAGCCGCGCGTCGGGGAGGGGGTACTGTCACGTGTGCTCCCTCTCCGGCCTCTAGGTCACCAGGCTGCTCGTTTATGGTTTATCCGGCACACCTGTCACCAGCATTACGCGCATTTGCGCATAATGAAACTCACCTGGAATCCATCACCTCCTTGATTACCTGCCCTTTATATGTCCAAATCCCTTTGATTTCTTCCCCCAGTCGTCTTTGTTTCTGTTGCTGTTTCATGTCCTGTTCATGTTTCTTGTTTTGTTCCTGAAATGTAGTCACTCCCTGAACTCGTTACATTTCCACTGGGAAGCCCCCGGAGACCCAAGAACTGAGCATGCGTAAAACACTTCGCTTCAGGCCCGTTTTCATTAAGCAAAGTGAACATCAGAATACCGTTTAACACCTCCAAGCGAATTTATGTAATGCGCTCTAGCGCCAAAAGTCATTTTTCCAGTGCTTTGTCTCCATTATTTCTTAGCAGTTACGCTTCTATTGAAAATGATGACATTACGGAGTCTAGTTGAAAGGTAGTCGACCAGCCGGACTGTTCCCTGGACTCTGTGTGTAGGGATTTGCACAATGCTTGAACAAGGCTATTGAACTAGACATTGGTGTCTGTCTTTATTCCTTCATCCAACATATCATACTGAAACATGGTGTCAGAAGTGGCTCGAAAAACCACACGTTTGTTATTTTTTTGTAGCTTAGTGCAGTATAGGCGCAGTCATGTTCCATATGCGAACACGCCGTTTCCTACTCCTAGTCACAACACTGATCAACTCATTGTTAGGTGGCTGGCATCACTACCAGACTCCGATGGCTGAAGGCAAAGATATCTCCTATTCCACCGCTATGGCAGCGAACATTCCGCCACCAAATCCCATGGTTCTCACAGGGGACTGGAATACTAATTGGGACAACTTCAGGGATGAATTCAAGGACTATGCGCTGGCGACACGAGAAACCCAACGAGGTACAAGCGGCAACTCTGAGGAGTTTAATGGGCAGCGAATGCAGGCACATCTACCGGCACAATCTCACCCTCACAGCACGACAACAGGGTGATGCAAAGGCTATATTGGATGCATTGGAGAATTACTTCAAACTCGCCAGAAACGTCATTTACGAGTGGGTCGTTTTTTTGGAAGCTGCAAACAGCAAGAGGGCGTGTCAGTACACAACTTTGTAACCCGTTTTGAGAGAAAGACCCGCTACTTGTAAATATGGGGATTTCAATATGATTTGATTCGTGACAAAATAGTACTGGTAATTGCAAACGAGGATACGCGCCGGCGTCTACCAAGAGAGAGAGGCTTAACATTAGTCACTGCTGAAGTCACTACTGAAGTCACTGACATAAAAATGAGAGCGTGAGAAATGGAAACCCCACGCACCGACGTCGATACTGTTCACGCTGTTGCCAGGCAGACATCCAGACAAAACCAATCGAGGCAGAGTAATTCACCACGAACGGTGGACACAGAGAGCCCCATAGCATGTAAATACTGTGGAAATACACACACACACACACACGAGGCAAAAAGCACTGCCCTGCCTACGGAAAACCCTGCAGAGCTTGTGGAACTATTCATCACTTTGAAAAAGTATGTATCAAAAGCAAAAGAAGGGTGAGCGAGGGGGCAAGATTCACTGTGTTGATGATGTCACTGACGTGTTCAGGACAGTGAAAGTGACGTTTACATGCATAAATCCGTTGGGGCCGTACACTCGAGGGAAGAAATGGTTTGCGACCACTACGATAAACACAACAAGCTGCAACGACGTCAACCCGGATTCCGGCGATACACATGCGACGTAATGAGCTACAAAGACAAAATCAATCTGGCACCCTGATACACATCTATTGCCCAGCGATACTACACTTAAAGCTGTACTCAGGAGAGCTAATGAGCTCTATGGGCCTCTTTGGAACCGAATGTGCTGTTCGGGGGACGCAAACACAAGCTGGAGTTTTGAGATTGTGAAAACCAGTCAACGTCCTCTCCTCTCAGGCTCTACATGCGAACGCCTGGGACTGATGCAGTTCACCGTACCAAATGACCTGCACATTGTGGAGCATGTCCAGCATGGACGCCTGTCCAAAGAACAATTACTCAGCAGATATGACGATGTATTCAACAGGCCCGTTGAATCAGTGCCTGGGGAGGTACACTTTGAATTGGATGAGAGCGTCAGTCCAGTGTGCTCCTCACAATGTGCCCATTGCAATGAAAGTGGCTGTGAAGACCCGGCTGGACAAGTATGAGGCCGATGGCCACATGACATCAGTGACTGAACCAACTGACTGGATCAGCAATATGGTCATAGTGGAAAAAACCCTGAGAAGCTGAGGGTCTGCATCGACCCAAAGCATCTGAACCAAGCACTGAAACGATCCCACTACGTCATGCCGACACTAGAGGATGTCCTCTACAAGCTTCCGAAGGCCAGGATTCTCACCTTGGTGGATGCCGGAAATGCGTTCATTCAATGCAAGCTGGACGAAGAAAGCAGCTTGACTACCTTCTGGACCCCCTGGGGTCAGAAACGCTAGGCTCAAGCTCCCGTTTGGTGTCTCAGTGGCGCCTGAGGTATACCAACGAGTTACTGCACGAGTTACTGGCTGGGCTCAAGGGCAGACGTATACTTCCATGGCCAAAGGCCTGAAGCCGGACCCAGACAAAGTCAGAGCGATCCTCGACATGCCATACCTGTCTGATGTAAAAGGAGTACAGCGTCTCATCGGCTTTGCAAACTATCATGCCACACCTATCAGCAGTCTGTGAGCCTCTACGCCGGTTGCTGGACAAAGACACACCATGGCACTGGCTACCCAAGCACGAGGCCGCAGTGCAGGAGAGGAAATCTCTGGCTTCATCCATGCCAGTGTTGCGCTGCTACGACGTCACGAAGCCTGTCACAATCCAGAGCGACTCCAGCCAAAGGGGACTTGGATGCTGCCTTATGCAGGAAGGCCAGCCTGTTGTGTCGAGAGCTTCGAGAGCGCTCTCCCCCAAGAGTGCCTCAGCATCATCCTCTCCTCCCAGCACTTCCATCACTGCTTATATGGTAGAGAGCTGGTCACAGCTGAAACTGACCACAAACCATTTCATTGCCATATTTAGTAAACCTCTCCTCAATGTGCCCAAGAGGCTTCAAAGCATGCTCCCGACTCGGCAAAACTACAGCCTAAAGGTTGTCTACAAGCCAGGACCAGAGATGCACATCAGCGACACACTGAGCAGGGCAACAGCACAATGTACAGGCAGAGGCACTGCCTATCAGCGGCATGCCATCTGTTCGCTACAGCAGGAACAACAAGATGTTCAACAGATCAATCAGGGAGACTAGTTGAACATCACAGGCCACCGCCGAACCCAGATCAGGCAACACACTGACAAGGACGCACACCTACAGTCACTGAAGTCCATGGTTCTCACAGGTTGGCTGTACCTGAAAGAGACACCTTTCACAGTGAGAGAATACTGGACCTTTCGAGATGAGATCAGCGTGCAAAAAGAAAATGGCGTCTTGTTCAAAGGTCAGAAGGTCATTCCCAAATCACTGCATCCAGAGATGCTTACCCGCATACCCTACCCTCACGTGGAGGTGATGGATGCTCCCGACAGGCTTGTGAAACATTATACTGGCCAAACATGCAGGGAGAAATGAAAGACTTTGTCAGCAGCTGTACCACATGCAACGAGTACACTCATGAACAGCAAAAGGAAACCATGATGTCACACGAACTGCCCACAAGGGGCCTGGCAAATCGTCAGCACGGACTTATTCAGTCCCAGACAAAAGGACTATCTTGTCATTGTTGATCACTACTCTGACTTTTTGGGAAATTGAACTGTTCCCTGACTTGTCTGCAGAGACGGTCATAAAGCGCTGCAAGGCGCAGTTTGCAAGGCAAGGCCAACCTGACAAGGTCATCACGGACAATGGCCCACAATTCACTGCTCAGCTCCAGCGTTTTCGCCTCAGAATGGGAGTTTCAACCAGACAGACGAGGGTGTATCCTTTACGTGTTTGGACCGCAGCCCCTAACGTAGTGTCGTCCCCCATGGGTGTCCCACCTGTCCTGAATGACGGGTCGCCACTGAACGGGAGTAATAATAAGTTCCTCTTGTCTTGTCCGTTTTGGAACATGGAACATGGAACTATTTTAGAAAGTCTGAACATTCTATCTAGATGTTTGAATATATATATATATATATATATATATATATATGTGTGTGTTGTGCTAAACGGTGTAAATGGACAGGAAATCTCTAGGAGAGAGTTAGTGGATTTCATCACCTCTGTGAGTGGAGAGCTGTCTGTCTGTCCGTACAGACTAAGACATACAGCGTTCATAAGGCCTGTTTTGTCACTTCGCCAGTTCTGATCGTAAACTAGCACTGTTTTGAGATGTTTTATTCATTCTAAATATATATTTTGAAATCAAAACAAACCAAAACAAATATTTATATTCTATTCTCTCAATTGTCACACCCTGATCTGTTTCACCTGTCCTTGTTATTGTCTCCACCCCCTCCAGGTGTCGCTTGTTATCCCCGCTGTATTTATCCCTGTGTTTCCTGTCTCTCTGTGCCAGTTTGTCTTGTATGTTCCAAGTCAATCAGTGTTTTTTTTTTCCTGTGCTCCCGCCTTTTCTATTCTCCTTTTTCTAATCCTCCCGGGTTTTGACCCTTGCCTGTTCTCTGGACTCTGTACCCGCCTGCCTGACCATTCTGCCTGCCTTGACCACGAGCCTGTCTGCCACTCTGTACCCGCCTGCCTGACCATTCTGCCTGCCTTGACCACGAGCCTGCCTGTCACTCTGTTCCCGCCTGCCTGACCATTCTGCCTGCCTTGACCACGAGCCTGCCTGCCACTCTGTACCCGCCTGCCTGACCATTCTGCCTGCCTTGACCACGAGCCTGTCTGCCACTCTGTACCCGCCTGCCTGACCATTCTGCCCGCCTTGACCACGAGCCTGCCTGCCACTCTGTTCCCGCCTGCCTGACCATTCTGCCTGCCTTGACCACGAGCCTGTCTGCCACTCTGTACCCGCCTGCCTGACCATTCTGCCTGCCTTGACCACGAGCCTGCCTGTCACTCTGTTCCCGCCTGCCTGACCATTCTGCCTGCCTTGACCACGAGCCTGCCTGTCATTCTGTTCCCGCCTGCCTGACCATTCTGCTTGCCTTGACCACGAGCCTGTCTGCCACTCTGTACTTCCTGGACTCTGATCTGGTTTTGACCTTTTTGCCTGTCCACAACCATTCTCTTGCCTACCCCTTTATGGATGAATAAACATTGTAAGACTCCAACCATCTGCCTCCTGTGTCTGTATCTGGGTCTGGCCTTGATGAATTGTATGTTTGTGCCGGTATACATTTCTATTTCAACCTCCTCTTTCCTGTGATTAAAATACTGTATATTCTGGGAACGTCTACTAAATTGGAACTTCTACTAAATTGGAACGTCTACTAAATTGGAACTTCTACTAAATTGGAACTTCTACTAAATTGGAACGTCTACTAAATTGGAACTTCTACTAAATTGGAACTTCTACTAAATTGCAACGTCTACTAAATTGCAACGTCTACTAAATTGGAACGTCTACTAAATTGGAACTTCTACTAAATTGGAACGTCTACTAAATTGGAACGTCTACTAAATTGGAACTTCTACTAAATTGGAACGTCTACTAAATTGGAACGTCTACTAAATTGGAACGTCTACTAAATTGGAACTTCTACTAAATTGGAACGTCTACTAAATTGGAACTTCTACTAAATTGGAACTTCTACTAAATTGGAACGTCTACTAAATTGGAACTTCTACTAAATTGGAACGTCTACTAAATTGGAACTTCTACTAAATTGGAACGTCTACTAAATTGGAACGTCTACTAAATTGGAACTTCTACTAAATTGGAACTTGTGTAACACTGACAGAATGTAACAGCTGACAGTGTTACGGGTTGGGTGACTCGTGGCTGCTCTGATACCAGTGGTAGCGGTAATTAGCAATAAGGGTCTTGGAGTTTGACCGACTTCGTATACATTCATATAAGACTCTCCACCAAAACAATATTCGACGTTGTGGTTGATGAACCAAGTAGAACACATTGCTGTGCGTTTACGTGCAATCAGTTTAATTTCAAATTATTATCTTGTTTAGGGATGAAAGAAGTGTTCTGTTTCAGTGGAAGACATTGTGCTATTTTGTTGCATGGTGGATATGAATTAAAAACAGTGAAATGAGAGTTGAGAAGTTTCTATCGCTTATCTACTTTATTTAGTACACACACACACACACACACACACACAGACACACAGTGGAATGGTCATATAGCGCCCCCTACTGTCTGACAAGTACTACAGCTCCATCATCCCAACTTATTAAACTATTTTGAATTAATGAATAAATAATAACAGCCACAAATAAGGTCTATCGAACAGATACATAGACTACAGGACTAACCTAACCTCATCATGTTACTGTATGACTGACCACAATTGATAGATAGATAAATTGATAGATAGATAAATTGATAGATAGATAAATGTATAGATAGATAAATGTATAGATAGATAAATTGATAGATAGATAAATGTATAGATAGATAAATTGATAGATAGATAAATTGATAGATAGATAAATTGATAGATAGATACAGTGCAATGAAAGTATTCAGACCTCATTACTTTTTTCCACATTTTCTTACGTTACAGCCTTCTTCTAAAAATGTATCAAATTGTTTAGAAATTGAAAAAAATAAAAATAAATAAAACACATTTACATAATTAAGTATTCAGACCCTTTACTCAAAGTCAAAGTCACCATTATTAGTCAGTTGTACAACCGAATGCCTTCAACTGAAATGTGTCTTCCGCATTTAACCCGATTACAGTCTCGAGTCTTTTTGGGTATGATGCTACAAGCTTGACAAACCTGTATTTGGGGACTTTCTCCCATTCTTCTCTGCAGATCCTCTCAAGCTCTGTCAGGTTGGATGGGGAGCGTCGCTGCACAGCTATTTTCAGGTCACTCCAGAGATGTTCGATCAGGTTCTAATCTGGGCTCTGGCTGGGCCACTCAAGGACATTCAGAGACTTGTCCCGAAGCCACTCCTTCGTTGTCTTGGCTGTGTGCTTAGGGTCGTTGTTGGAAGGTGAACCTTCACCCCAGTCTGAGGTCCTGAGCGTTCTGGAACAGGTTTTCATCAAGGATCTCTGTACTTTGCTCCGTTCCTCTTAGCCTCAATCCTGACTGGTCTCCCTGCTGCTGAAAAACATCCCCACAGCATGATGCTGCCACCACCATGCTTCACCATAGGGATGGTGCCAGGTTTCCTCCAGATGTGACGCTTGGCATTCAGGCCAAAGAGTTCTATCTTGGTTTCATCAGACCAGAGAATCTTGTTTCTCATGGTCTGAGAGTCCTTTGGGTGCCTTTTGGCAAACTCCAAGTGGGCTGTCATGTGCCTTTTACTGAGGGATGGCTTCTGTCTGACCACTCTACCATAAAGGCCTGATTGGTAGAGTGCTGTAGTAATGGTTGTCCTACTAGAAGGTTCTCCCATCTCCACAGAGAAACTCTGGAGCTCAGTCAGAGTGTCCACAGGATTCTTGGTCACCTCCCTTCTCCCCTGAAAAAAAAGAGTCTTGGTGGTTCCAAACTTCTTCCATTTAAGAATGATGGAGGCCACTGTGTTCTTGGGGACCTTCAATGCTGCAGACATTTTATGGTACCCTTCCCCAGATCGTCAGAGCTTGTACTGTTAGGTGACCTAAACTGGGACATGCTTAACACCCCGGCCGTCCTACAATCTAAACTAGATGCCCTCAATCTCACACAAATTATCAATGAACCTACCAGGTACAACCCCAAATCCGTAAACACAGGCACCCTCATAGATATCATCCTAACCAACCTGCCGTCCAAATACACCTCTGCTGTCTTCAACCAGGATCTCAGCGATCACTGCCTCATTGCCTGCGTCCGTAATGGGTCTGCGGTCAAACGACCACCCCTCATCACTGTCAAACACTCCCTAAAACATTTCAGCAAGCAGGCCTTTCTAATCAAACTGGCCCTGGCATCCTGGAAGGATATTGACCTCATCCTGTCAGTAGAGGATGCCTGGTTGATCTTTCCTCACCATCATATAGCCCTTGGTTCACTCCAGACCTGACTGCCCTTCACCAGCACAAAAACATCCTGTGGCGTTCTGCATTAGCATCGAATAGCCCCCGCGATATGCGTCTTTTCAGGGAAGTTAGGAACCAATATACACAGGCAGTTAGGAAAGCAAAGGCTAGCTTTTTCAAACTGAAATTTGCATCCTGTAGCACAAACCCCAAAAATTTCTGGGACACTGTAAAGTCCATGGAGAATAAGAGCACCTCCTCCCAGCTACCCACTGCACTCTTTCATATCATCTGAGATCCACAAAGATTGGAAAGCTGCCACGGTCATCCCCCTCTTCAAAGGGGGAGACACTCTAGACCCAAACTGTTACAGACCTATATCTATCCTACCCTGCCTTTCTAAGGTCTTCGAAAGCCAAGATAACAAACAAATCACCGACCATTTCGAATCCCACCGTACCTTCTCCGCTATGCAATCTGGTTTCCGAGCTGGTCATGGGTGCACCTCAGCCACGCTCAAGGTCCTAAACGATATCATAACCGCCATCGATAAGAGACATTACTGTGCAGCTGTCTTCATCGACCTGGCCAAGGCTTTCGACTCTGTCAATCACCACATTCTTTTCGGCAGACTCAACAGCCTTGGCTTCTCAAATGACTGCCTCGCATGGTTCACCAACTACTTCTCAGACAGAGTTCAGTGTGTGAAATCGGAGGGCCTGTTGTCCAGAACTCTGGCAGTCTCTATGGGGGTTCCAGAGAGTTCAATTTTTGGGCCGACTCTTTTCTCTGAAGACATCAATGATGTCGCTCTTGCTGCTGGTGATTCTCTGATCCACCTCTACACCTACGACACCATTCTGTATACATCTGTCCCTTCTTTGGACACTGTGTTAACTTGTTAGGGAGCGGCAGCTGAGGGGGCGGTTTTGGAGAGTCGTGCGTGCCCAAAGTAAAATGCTTGCCACTCAGGCTCAGAAAATAGGATATGCACATAATTAGTACTATTGGATAGGAAACGCTCTGAGGTTTCCAAAAGTGTTAACATTTTGTCTGTGAGTGTAACAGAACTCATTTGGCAGGCAAAAACCAGAGATAATTCCATACGGAAATGTCATTCTGGTGCCTTATGGCTCACTTAGAGAGACTGCCTATTGAAAAGTCTTAACTGAATGTAGTACCTATTGCTTCCACTGGATTGCTTCCACAGCAGTGTATACGTAAAGTTTCATGGCAATCGGAACCAATGTGTTCAATAGGTAGCGGTTTTGGTTTTTGGGCGCACATTTGGCTGAGTGGTCCACTTTATTTGACTTATATAATGTTTAGGTGACCATCCAAGTGAAATATAATCACTTTTATTCATAAATGGATAGCTAAGGATGCATTTTAATTGTTTTTTGTTTTGTTGAGGAAATGTTTATAGGTTTAGTTGAACGCGTTCTCTTCACGTTGGATTTTCTGAACACAGGGCACCAACCAAACAGAGATTTATGGATATAATAAATTACTTTTTCTAACCAAATACCCATGGATTGTCTTTGTTGGACACTTAGGAAGACCTCTGCAGAAGTTCTACAAAAGGTAAGGCACAGGTTTTCCCTGTGAAATGCATTTTCTATCGACCGCGCTGGCTAAAGATTTCATGGTTATGGAAAATATTGAAGGTGCTACCCTCAAACAATCAAATGTAGTGCTTTCGCCGTAAAGCCTTTTTGAAATCCGACAACGCTGTGATATTGCCAAGAAGCAGAGCTTTTGATGAGTATGAAACACTTGTATATTGGTGCATGTTTAATAATTCAACTTTTGGATTTTGCCTTGCATTTCACCTGGTAGTGTCGGGAGTGGGGTGCCCCACCACTCCCTAACAAGTTAACTAACCTCCAGATGAGCTTCAACGCCATACAACTCTCCTTCCGTGGCCTCCAACCGCTCTTAAATGCTAGTAAAACTAAATGCATGCTCTCAACCGATCGCTGCCCACACCTGCCCGCTGCTGAGGACTGGGGTAAAGTCATTTTCTCTGATGAATCCCCTTTCCAATTGTTTGGGGCATCTGGAAAAAAGCTTGTCCGGAGAAGACAAGGTGAGCGCTGTCATGCCAACAGTAAAGTATCCTGAGACCATTCATGTGTGGGGTTGCTTCTCAGCCAAGGGAGTGGGCTCACTCACAATTTTGCCTAAGAACACAGCCATGAATAAAGAATGGTACCAACACATCCTCCGAGAGCAACTTCTCCCAACCATCCAGGAACAGTTTGGTGACGAACAATGCTTTTTCCAGCATGATGGAGCACCTTGCCATAAGGCAAAAGTGATAACTAAGTGGCTCGGGGAACAAAACATCGATATTTTGGGTCCATGGCCAGGAAACTTCCCAGACCTTAATCCCATTGAGAACTTGTGGTCAATCCTCAAGAGGCGGTTGGACAAACAAAAACCCACAAATTCTTACAAACTCCAAGCATTGATTATGCAAGAATGGGCTGCCATCAGTCAGCATGTGGCCCACAAGTTAATTGACAGCGTGCCAGGGTGGATTGCAGAGGTCTTGAAAAAGAAGGGTCAACACTGCAAATATTGACTCTTTGCATCAACTTCATGTGATTGTCAATAAAAGCCTTTGACACTCATGAAATGCTTGTAATTATACTTCAGTATTCTGACAAAAATATCTAAAGACACTGAAGCAGCAAACCTTGTGGAAATTAATATTTGTGTCATTCTCAAAACTTTTGGCCACGACTGTATATAGACTTTTGTATTGTATTATTGACTGTATGTTTGTTTATTCCATGTGTAACTCTGTGTTGTTGTTTGTGTCGCACTGCTTTGCTTTATCTGATGATCTACTTCGGCGCCGACAGAGATGGCAGCCTCGCTTCACGCTCAGGAAACCATGCAGTATTTTGTTTTTTTATGTATTACTTTACATTGTTACCTCGAAAATATTAAGTTTTATTACATACAACCGGGAGGAACTATTGGATATAAGAGCAACGCTAACTTACCAACATTACGACCAGGAATACGACTTTCCCAAAGAGGATTCTCCTTTCGTTAACCCAAACACAACAACAGACTGGATAGCACGTGGCTACTTCAAAACAACGGCGGCGCCGAGAGAAGAGGGAAACGCGCCGGTCTTTTGGTCAAGCTACGCCGACGGGCGATCGTGCACCTCTCCCGAGTATTTTAATCGCCAATGTACAGTCTCTTGACAACAAAGTAGACGAAATCCGATCGAGGGTTGCCTTTCAGAGAGACATTCGAGACTGCAACGCTTCTTTGCTTCACGGAAACATGGCTCACTCGGGACACGCGTTATCAGAGTCGGTACAGCCACCTGGTTGAAGGCGCAACAAAAAGAAGGCGCAACAGCGCCTCTTCAACCTCAGGAGGCTGAAGAAATTTGGCTTGTCACCAAAATCACTCACAAACTTTTACAGATGCACAATCGAGAGCATCCTGTCGGGCTGTATCACCGCCTGGTACGGCAACTGCTCCGCCCACAACCGTAAGGCTCTCCAGAGGGTAGTGAGGACTGCACAACGCATCACCGGGTTAAACTACCTGCCCTCCAGGACACCTACACCACCCGATGTCACAGAAAGGCCAAAAAGATCATCAAGGACAACAACCACCCGAGCCACTGCCTGTTCACCCGCTATCATCCAGAAGGCGAGGTCAGTACAGGTGCATCAAAGCTGGGACCGAGAGACTGAAAAACAGCTTCTACCTCAAGGCCATCAGACTGTTAAACAGCCATCACTAACATTGAGTGGCTGCTGCCAACATACTGACTTAAATCTCTAGCCACTTTATACATAGGAATTGGATGTAACAAATGTATCACTAGCCACTTTAAACAATTTTGTATATAATGTTTACGTATCCAACATACTCATATCAAATGTATACACTGTACTCTAAACCATCTACTGTATCTTGCCTATGCCGTTAGGTCATCGACCCAAATCTCTAGCCACTTTAATAATTATAATTGGATGAAATAATGTATCACTAGCCACTTTAAACAATGCCATTTATATAATGTTTACATATCCTACATTACTCATCTCATATATATGTGTATATACTGTACTCCATACCATCTACTGCATCTTGCCTATGCCGGTCAGCCATCGCTCATCCATATATTTATATGTACATACTGTATTCATTCCTTTACTCTTGTGTGTATAAGGTAGTTGTTGTGAATTTGTTAGATTACTTGTTAGATACTACTGCATGGTCGGAACTAGAAGCACAAGCATTTCGCTACACTCGCATTAACATCTGCTAACCATGTGTATGTGACAAATAAAATTTGATTTGATTTGATTTCTTGGCCAGGTCGCAGTTGTAAATGAGAACTTGTTCTCAACTGGCCTCCCTGTATTATGACATCATATAGAACTACCTGGTTAAATAAAGGTGTATTATGACATCATATAGAACTACCTGGTTAAATAAAGGTGAAATAAAAAAATTTATAAAATAAAAAAAATAAAAGATCTGTACCTCTGCACAATCCTGTCTCGGAGCTCAACAGACATTTCCTTCGACCTCATGGCTTGGTGTTTGCTCTGACATGCACTGTCAACGGTTGGACCTTCTATAGACAGGTCTGTGTCCTTCAAAATCATGTCCAATCATTTGAATTTACCACAAGTGGACTCCAAATCTCAAGGATGATCAATGGAAACAGGATGCACCTGAGCTCAATTTCGAGTCTCATAGCAAAAGGTCTGAATACTTATGTAGAAAAAGTATTTCTGTTATTTCTGTTTTTGAAACATTTCGAAAAACTTGTTTTCGCATATGGGGTATTGTGATGTCATTATGGGGTATTGTGATGTCATTATGGGGTATTGTGATGTCATTATGGGGTATTGTGATGTCATTATGGGGTATTGTGTGTAGATTGATGAGGATGTTTATTTATTTAATACATTTTTAGAATAAGGCTGTAACGTAACAACATGTTGGAAAAAGGGAAGGAGTCTGAATACTTTCCGAATCCACTGTACATTTAAAACGTCACACATAGCCTACATATCAATATCTGTATAGGACTTACCTACACATCATAATGTTATTGTATGACCACAACAGCATCAGGATGGCCACCGGGCATGGTAGGCGAAAAACAAGTCCCACCTTTCCGGTTATCTTCCCGGTTAACACTCCCCCTCTCCTCTCATCTTAACTGGCGGCGCGCTCCCGTCACATGACGTCAGCAGCAGCGGTTGGCCTCTCGTGCTTGTCTCCGGGAGAAAGAGGATCGAATAGAGAGGGGAGGATGCGCTAGTCACACTACAGTCGGCGAGAACTGAGAGATCCACTGCACTTGGCCGGTAAACACTAGTTTAACCATTTCTACAGGAGATACGCTTAAAATACTGGGACACAGGTTTGGTGGGAAAGAGATAGAGAGAGAGAGAGAGAGAGAGAGAGAGAGAGAGAGAGAGAGAGAGAGAGAGAGAGAGAGAGAGAACGAAGACTGGAGGTAAGTGTTGACTTATCTCTCTATGTGATAATGAAGCTAATATTTTACTCTGTGTCATATCATCACAACCAAGTTCTAGTTATTACTATTATTATTATCATTATGAGTCCTTTACATAAATCAATCCCTCCAACTGTCTATCTTTACATAGATCAATCCCTCAAACTGTCTATCTTTACATAGATAAATCCCTCCAACTGTCTATCTTTACATAGATCAATCCCTCAAACTGTCTATCTTTACATAGATCAATCCCTCCAACTGTCTATCTTTACATAGATAAATCCCTCAAACTGTCTATCTTTACATAGATCAATCCCTCCAACTGTCTATCTTTACATAGATAAATCCCTCAAACTGTCTATCTTTACGTAGATAAATCCCTCAAACTGTCTATCTTTACATAGATCAATCCCTCAAACTGTCTATCTTTACATAGATCAATCCCTCAAACTGTCTATCTTTACATAGATAAATCCCTTCAACTGTCTATCTTTACATAGATCAATCCCTCAAACTGTCTATCTTTACATAGATAAATCCCTCAAACTGTCTATCTTTACATAGATCATTTCCTCCAACTGTCTATCTTTACATAGATAAATCCCTCAAACTGTCTATCTTTACATAGATCAATCCCTCAAACTGTCTATCTTTACGTAGATCAATCCCTCCAACTGTCTATCTTTACGTAGATAAATCCCTCATTCTGTCTATCTTTACGTAGATAAATATTATATCCCATTCCTTTTGCCTCCCAGTTTGTGGATAGCCAATTTATTCTGTTGGTGAGTTCTGTGGATTATGACTGTTGGAATGTCCAGGAGTAGACTATAGGCCATAGAGGGTATCTAGCTAGTATGAGGTGTTTTGCACACACACACACACACACACACACACACACACACACACACACACACACACACACACACACACACACACACACACACACACACACACACACACACACACACACACACACACACACACACACACACACACACACACACACACACACACACACACACAGAGAGAGAGAGGCAGAGCAGTTCTTTCTTTTTGCTCACCCAGCCGTGACTAAAGGTTTGGAGGAGATGACATCGGCATCCACATGCTCACCCCCAATCCCTTCCCTCACTACCCTCATTCTCATCTCTCCACCCTCATGAGAGAGAGAGAGAGAGAGAGAGAGAGAGAGAGAGAGAGAGAGAGAGAGAGAGAGAGAGACACACAGAAACAGAGAGAGACAGAGACTGCAGAGCTTTGGCTTTTAAATAGCTTGACTCTAATACCCCTCTCTCTCAGTCTGCGCCCTAAATGGTGCCCTGTGCCCTTTACAGTGCACCAGTTTTTAACCATAGGGTTCTGGTCAGAAGTAGTGCACTGCCTCCGAGTGTACAAAACATTCAGAACACATTCCTGATATTGAGTTTCATCCCCCCATTTCCCCCCCAGAACAGCCTCAATTCTTCGGGGCGTGGACTCTACAAGGTGTTGAAAGCGTTCCACAGGGATGCTGGCCCATGTGGACTCCAATGCTTCCCACAGTTGTGTCCAGTTGGCTGGATGTCCTTTGGGTGGAGGACCATTCTTGATACACACAGGAAACTGTTGAGTGTGAAAAACCCAGCAGCGTTGTAGTTCTTGACACAAACCGGTACCCCTGGCACCTACTACCCCGTTCAAAGGCACTTAAATATTTTCTTGCCCATTCACCCTCTGAATGGCATACATACACAATCCATGTCTCAATTGTCTCAAGGCTTAAAAATCCTTCTTTATTAACTTGTGTCCCCTTCATCTACACTGATTGAAGTGGATTTAACAAGTGACATCAATAAGGGATCATAGCTTTCACCTGGATTCACCTGGTCAGTCTATGTTATGGAAAGAGCAGGTGTTCTTAATGTTTTGTCCACCCAGTGTATATATTGAATAGGGTGTCATTTGGAACACAGATCAGTCTCCACAAAACTCTACCTGGCGCAGATCAGTCTCCACATAGCTCTGTCTAGACAACTCCAGTCTCCACATAACTCTGTCTAGACAACTCCAGTCTCCACATAACTCTGTCTAGACAACTCCAGTCTCCACATAGCTCTGTCTAGACAACTCCAGTCTCCACATAGTTCTGTCTAGACAACTCCAGTATTCACATAGTTCTGTCTAGACAACTCCAGTATTCACATAACTCTGTCTAGACAACTCCAGTCTCCACATAACTCTGTCTAGACAACTCCAGTCTCCACATAGCTCTGTCTAGACAACTCCAGTCTCCACATAACTCTGTCTAGACAACTGCAGTCTACACATAGCTCTGTCTAGACAACTCCAGTATTCACATAGCTCTGTCTAGACAACTCCAGTCTCCACATAGTTCTGTCTAGACAACTCCAGTATTCACATAGTTCTGTCTAGACAACTCCAGTCTCCACATAGCTCTGTCTGAACAACTCCAGTCTCCACATAGTTCTGTCTAGACAACTCCAGTATTCACATAGTTCTGTCTAGACAACTCCAGTATTCACATAACTCTGTCTAGACAACTCCAGTCTCCACATAACTCTGTCTAGACAACTCCAGTCTCCACATAGCTCTGTCTAGACAACTCCAGTCTCCACATAACTCTGTCTAGACAACTCCAGTCTCCACATAACTCTGTCTAGACAACTCCAGTCTCCACATAGCTCTGTCTAGACAACTCCAGTCTCCACATAGTTCTGTCTAGACAACTCCAGTATTCACATAGTTCTGTCTAGACAACTCCAGTATTCACATAACTCTGTCTAGACAACTCCAGTCTCCACATAACTCTGTCTAGACAACTCCAGTCTCCACATAGCTCTGTCTAGACAACTCCAGTCTCCACATAACTCTGTCTAGACAACTGCAGTCTACACATAGCTCTGTCTAGACAACTCCAGTATTCACATAGCTCTGTCTAGACAACTCCAGTCTCCACATAGTTCTGTCTAGACAACTCCAGTATTCACATAGTTCTGTCTAGACAACTCCAGTCTCCACATAGCTCTGTCTAGACAACTCCAGTCTCCACATAGTTCTGTCTAGACAACTCCAGTATTCACATAGTTCTGTCTAGACAACTCCAGTATTCACATAACTCTGTCTAGACAACTCCAGTCTCCACATAACTCTGTCTAGACAACTCCAGTCTCCACATAGCTCTGTCTAGACAACTCCAGTCTCCACATAACTCTGTCTAGACAACTGCAGTCTACACATAGCTCTGTCTAGACAACTCCAGTATTCACATAGCTCTGTCTAGACAACTCCAGTCTCCACATAGTTCTGTCTAGACAACTCCAGTATTCACATAGTTCTGTCTAGACAACTCCAGTCTCCACATAGCTCTGTCTAGACAACTCCAGTCTCCACATAACTCTGTCTAGACAACTGCAGTCTACACATAGCTCTGTCTAGACAACTCCAGTATTCACATAGCTCTGTCTAGACAACTCCAGTCTCCACATAGTTCTGTCTAGACAACTCCAGTATTCACATAGTTCTGTCTAGACAACTCCAGTCTCCACATAGCTCTGTCTAGACAACTCCAGTCTCCACATAGCTCTGTCTAGACAACTCCAGTCTCCACATAACTCTGTCTAGACAACTCCAGTCTCCACATAGCTCTGTCTAGACAACTCCAGCCTTGTCTGTTTCTTTGTATGTACTGTGACTCTACCTGACGTTTCTCAGTCTCTACTGTTCCTATATAAGTGGACACTGTGTTCGCTCTCTTTGAACCCCATTTGAACTGATTATTATAGGTATACACACACACACACACACACACACACACACACACACACACACACACACACACACACACACACACACACACACACACACACACACACACACACACACACACACACACACACACACACACACCTCCTTCTCCTCCCTCTACCTCCCTGTCTTCCCTCTACCTCCCTCTCCTCCTCTCCTGCTCTCTCTGACCTCCTCTCCAATTTTAATTGACCCACATGGTTTAGAGAGTGACCTATATAGTATAGGGATATATGGATTCACATGGTTTAGAGAGTGACCTATATAGTATAGGGATATATGGATTCACATGGTTTAGAGAGTGACCTATATAGTATAGGGATATATGGATTCACATGGTTTAGAGAGTGACCTATATAGTATAGGGATA